>BMAW01052957.1:2307204-2352724 GCA_019974015.1 Nephila pilipes
CCCATTGGAATCTATATTGGAAGTTTGTGTGCTAAAAATGGAAATTTATGACGTAATTTCGTATTAACCTACTTTATACTCATACAGAATATAGAAAGGTAGATAATTATAATATAATTGCATTTAGTTTTGAAATTAATAATACAATCAATACTTACGTGGTTTTAAGCCATAAATTAGCCAAGTTCAAAATTTATCTTGAAATTGTCACATCGTAACCTTGAAATTTCATTCATGTGCATTTTATTAGCATATTGATACAGTATGTTGCTTTTTGAGGAGTGTGATATCTGTACCATTCAGATTTTAACGGGTCTAAACGGGTTAAGTCGAAACGTGGGTTCGAGTTCCGATTATATTCAAGACCTTTCTTTCAGAATTATTGGAATTGCTGAAGGTTAAATGTAATTGGACCAAATTAAGTGAGTTAAGTACATGCTTAGGGGTCATCTTCGCCACACACCCTCAAATAAAATGATTTTCTGGAATTATATTCTATTGAGATAGTCAGTAACTGTAACCCTCAATTGGAATTGATACGTCAACGACTGCAGGCTACGAGTATTTATTTCTGTGCAGAATTCAATTCCGATGAGGAGGACGAGAAATGTTGGACTTAATAAAATTCGTACATTTTCAATTCTAAAGCTGCGAATGTTTATTTAGCATCATAATTTTATTTCGTTTAACTTAATTGAATTAACGGTTTTGTGTGTATGTGCTTTGAAGTTGTGCTTTTATCATACATATGGAGTCAGTAAAATTTATCTAAAAAGATCCTCCTCTTTATTTTGAAAATTATATGATTCTTAGTTTATAGACGCCTTTGTTGGGGAGGGGAGAAATGCTTTTATCAGATGAAGCATTTTTCTAAAAAAATTTATCAATTGTTTGGTTTTTGTAAACTTAGATAACTGTATGAATTGTTTTATTTCCTTTTTAGTAACAAGTACTCTTAGTTACTCAAAAATTTTGTAATCTGGCTTTATTTTGAAGACATTTTTATGGACATTTTTTGTTTGATACTCATTGGGGAGGGGAGAAAAGAAATCTGAAATTGGGATAATTTTTATTTCAACAGAAAGTATTCTGAAGCACCAGAAAACTTTAAAATAAAATTTTTAAAAAATTTTAAGATGCCGCTTAAAAAATTTGCGAGATAAGCTAATGATGGAATTTATACCTTTCAGTAATGTATATTATTAATTTTATAATATTTATCTTTCTATATGTATAACTATATACAAGACTGTCACCTATTCTGTGTATTATAGTAATGGACATATATGTATAATTATAATACTCTTAATTAGGATAATTTATACCATTTCTTGACAGTTAACTTTTAAGATAATCAGTTCATAGATTGGTCTGATAAATTTGCTAAACACGTTTGAGAAGATATTTCTTCGTAATGATAGAAAAGCGTGAAGAATTTTACTATAATTTTTACTTGTTCTTACTGGCAATAATTAGCGTTCTTAAGAAACTTCTCTTTCCAGTTTGAACATAATAGTGATTGGTTTTTAATCTACTGAAAAACCTGTATGAACAAGTTTTGTTTTATACAAATTGTTAATGGATGGAAATGTGAATAAAAAGTTGTTTTAAATAAAATTTCTGGCAAAAAGAGAATTTATTTGCTATTAATTTTTTATTACCGAGATCGTAATGAAATAATTAAAAAAAAATTGCTGAAAAGGATTTGTATTTTCTGAAAATCTTGAGTCCCTTCCCTTTTAAAGATTAATGTGATCTTAGCTGAAATGGTGATTACTGAAAATGGTTTAAAAATAATAGAATATTTGTAAGGCCTACGAGATCCGATTATTTATTTGATTAACTTACAATGTATCTGTGCTCTAGTAATTAAACACTCACGAAACAACTAGAAAAGGAAAAAGCCCTAAATATTCATTTTATTAAAATTAAAAAAAAAATATCTATTATATAACAAACTCAGTTTTTTTTCAGTTACTCAAACTTTCAGTGCCACTTTCGGTTTGATATATCAAAAGTCAGCCTCACAATAATTAACTATGAAATTAAATGCTAGTATTACTAAATTCATACGTGAGAGAACTAGTGACTAAACTTAATTATTTTGCAAGTTAAATCAGCGTCAATTGCAAGAAGAGATAAAATTAAATATTGTTCACGGCGGCCGCGGTAGCGTAGTGGTCACGTACTCGGGGGCGGCATTGTTTTCGTCGAGTCGTTGGTTCGAGTCCTGATGCCACTGAAGACCAATCTTATAGCGCGGCTGATGCACGTTAAATTTAATCAAGGTCCCGTTCGCGTGGTGTAGTAGTTTGGAGGAAGTGCCAGCTCAGGTGTCGTCCTCGTCACACTTGACCAGGATTCAAAATTACGACATCCATCGCCAATACCTCTCGTGTTGCTTCTGAGTGCGATGTTAACAAACAAACAATCATTTCATTTTCGTTCAAGGAATAAACTCATTCTCTCCTAGTTCTCCTCTCTCGACTATATCTGAGAATAGCATTCTATGCAAAACTAAACGATGCATTTCGCTTCAGTTCGGAACATATTTGCACTAACCAACTTTGGGGAAATAAAACGCACGCTTGCCGGTAGAAGCAGAATGGATGGAACAGAATAAAATCACATGAAGTGAAGCAATGACCTCATAAGCTAATGCACCCATATGGGGAAAAAAGGGTAATAGAACTTTTGATACTGGGCCACATTAAATAATTATTTGTTAAATCAACTGAATATGTTTTAATGACTCATTTTGAAAGAAATTGTTGCTCGGTGGTTGGTTTTCTTTCTTTTTAATGCTTCTGCTCTACCAGAAGTGAATTCTTTTATGTTTAATTAACGAGATTCAATTATTGCATATTTTTTTTTGAAAAATGTTACTGGTGGCCTGTTCTTCCTACTGGTTCGTTTGTTTTCTATTAACTATTATACAATTTATGTTTAATAAACGATTAAAATATATATTTTTTCTCTGTAATTATGAGCGTGCTGTTTCTCCTCGTATTTCCACCTTCATAAATTTTGAATACTTTTTTTGTTTAAAAGGGGAAGGACTTCGCATTTATATTTTCGAAAAAATGAATTTGTGATAGATAGTCGAGTACAGTTATATTGAAAAGACGATAAAAAATTTATGTATATTATTCTGATAAAATGAATGGTATAAGTAACAAATTTATTAACATTCCAAGATGATATATGTGGGGTTGAGAAAGGGAAAAAAAAATCCGATTTCATTACAGAATCATTTTACAAAACAATACATAAATCAAAAACTCGCTGAATGACCTATTCATTCTGACAAATATGCGGTTTGCCTTTTATAACTTTGATATTTCTATGTCATCATTAAACATATTTTTCTCTTCTTAGTTATTTGATCTTATGTGATTTCTTACATGTCCGCGAGCGGAGAGAGAGTGTGGGTGGAGATAGTAACCGACATATGAAAAGAGAGATTTATCTTTCTCATTTTTCTTCCTCTCTCCCCTTTTTTTTCCAGGGGATTTATTTTTACGAAAAGTAAATAAAGCAGAACGACTCACACACAGAAAAAATACCTTGCCCATACCCTCAAGGAATGATCATTACATTCATGGGTTGTCAGATGTCGAATGGGCACTTTTTCCTTTCGGTTTGACATCACTATGTCGTGATTGAACGAGAAATTTTTTTTACTTCTTCTTTCTCTTTCTCGTAAAAGCTTATTTTTCTGCTTCTGATCATTATTGTGATCCGGAGGAATACACCTGTTGTTATAGACTCCCAATCTTTTTCTCCCCCCCCCCTTCTCCGATGCGACATAATCTGTCGGCACGCCTTTGTTGCTTGCGATTTGCGGATGGCAAATGTCACGCCATAGTTGTATGGGGCGGGGCGGCTGTACATATTTCACGCAAGAAAATTATAGGGCATGTTCCGTCATTAAATACTTGGATTCTTATTTCAGGTGTTTTTGTGGGAAATGTTGGTTTGGAAAGAGGGTTGATGTCATATATTGTTTTTGTAGTACATGAAGATCAAATTTATGTTTTCTTTTAAAATCAACTTTGTATTTTTTTTTTTTTACCTATGGCTAGATATGTAGGATAATTTTAATTTTGTATTTTTTGTACTCGTAGGCCATGAAAGATTCAAACAAACATGAAATTTTTTCAGTACACCATGGGAAAAAATTTAAAAAAAAATTGTGCTTTATTATTCTGCTTATGATTGGTAGTACTTGTCTAAGACATTATGAATCGACAGTAACAACCATTGGAATTAAAACTAGAAATGGTTAGGTTGTGACGTATTTCCTTTATTATTTAACTCTACGGCCATTTTGAAATCTTAATTATCTAGTCAAAAGACAAAGTACTTTATTAAGGTCGCTCTCCCTCGAATCCCTCTTAACTCAGTCAACTGTGGTTTATATTCTAATAATAAAGTCCTAGCATACCGAATTGCTCTTTCGGAGTCAAGCAATTCTCGATAATAGCAGTTGCGAATCTTTGTACCTTTAACTAGGAGTCGCTTCAACCCAATCTACAATTATATATTAGCTTGTCGTATTCCCCTCTCCCTTCTCATTCATTTCAATTCTATTTCACTTTTATGTTATCTTTTATTCAATTCGTTGCACTTCTTATCTTCATCCAATTTACCTCATCAAGTTTCATTTTTTGGGCGAAGAAATTACTATTCAAATTACCAAAAAGTTCCCGAGATAGTGAAGAGGAAATCGCGAATAACTCAACCTTACAAGGTTAATACTAATATAATAGTAGTAAAAACTGTTACTTATTTTCTGTATACATGTGGTATAGTATTTATCATTATTATAATTATTTAATCGTCTTAAAGCTTAGGTATGAGCTCTATTACCTTTAAAATTGACTTAAGAAGGCAGATACATATATCAAAGCTTTAAAAAAAATGATTCTTGTTTTTATCGGTGTCTATCATGACTTTAATTGTGGTCGCGGTAGCCTAATGGTCAGGGGTTCGTATTCGTGGCCGGCGGTTTTCATTCATTTGCGGGTTCAATTCTTGGCCGCTAAAGACCCGCCGTGTAGCACGCCGTGACGGACTGATGAAGTTAAATTTGTAGGGGGGTCTAAAGTCCTCCCGTTGGCGTGGTGTGGAAGTTAGGAGAGGGGTGTGCCAGCTCAGGTGCCGTCCTAGTCACTTGAACGAGGTTCAAAATTACGAGGTCCGTCCCCAATAGCTTGTTGCTTCTAGTGCGACGTTAATAAAAAACTAAACTAAAAGCATGTCTTTAGTTAGTATCTCATATTAATTTGCAGTGAATTGATGTACTGAAATCAAAGCATTAGATTTGGATTGTTTTTTAAAGTGTAAAATATTTTTTATGCGAATTTATTACATCTATTGACTCACATTTTATATAAAGCTATCTGAACGCGGTATGATGTAGATGTTTAGTTTGTGAGATACCGGGTCAAGTATCGTCGTCATCACCTGGTATTAAACTTCGAAATGAGTCATGAGCTATCCTTTTTGTTCACAAACAAATTGGCACGTCGAATTGTTGCTGCTGAATGACGTATACTGTATATAGTATTTGCTATACTTTTTTTTTAATGTAATGTGTATTTTAATATTTCATTTTAATCTTGAAGTGTTGAATTCGTTACTCATTAGTCAAAGTATAATTTATCTATTAACAGAAAATTAATCCGAATTCTTTCAAATGATATGTCTCTGTTTGATACCATGCTTTTTATTTATTTTAATAAGTACGATAAATTACTTTTAAAAATTAGTTCATTACAAAGATATTCATATTTAAATGTATTTCAATGAAAATAACGAAGCACCACGTTTTGTAAACATACAAAAATGTTATGTGCATGTTATGTCTTCGTTGAAAGAAGATAAAAATGTTTATGAATTTCTGAATTAGATTTAATTTACTGCAGTTCTCAAAGGATAAGGAAGATATGAATCAGAAATGACTCTATGTCATACTTAAAAAAGAAGAAATAAATAAGTACACTTTGCTGCTGCATTGAAAAAAGTGCAGGTAACATTATACTAAAATAGCAATCTTAAATATGAATGACAATGATATAATATTATAAATTAATAACAAGGATTGTTATTGTAATAAAAACAGTAATGTTATCCTAAATGAATTACTATAACATCAAAATTTACTGGACAACTGAGTCAACTTTCTTGTGGTCACATTCTGACTTTGAGCTGTTCGCGATTTCCTCTTCACTAACTTCATAGTTATTTGAATTGCATAAAATTACTATTTCCTCCTAACCAAAATGAAACATAATTAGGTAAGTTAGATGAAAATAAGAAGTGCAGTGAATTGAATTAGAGATAATTATATATACTTGAAATGGAACTGAAAGGAAAATGTGTATGGAGGCAGAGGATAACGATATGCTGATAAATATTTGTAAGTTGTATTAAAGCATCGAAGTTAATCCTTTGAATTGAAACGAATCTTCCTTGAAGTGCAAAGAAAAGAATCGAAAATTTGGATCGGGAAGAGTGAATTGGTAAGCTAAAATTTTATTTGTTAATCATGATCTAGAATTGACGAGTTAAGTGGGATTCGAGATTGATTGATCAAATCTATTCTTTAGTGATTAATAAAGTATTTGTCATGCTCTCACGTTTCTTCAATTGCAGTTTTGAACTTATTGACTAGTCAATTGGAAGGAAAGAGATGGCAATAAAATAAATTATGAAGGATGGTCGCCACAATATTTAATTAAAAAAAATTGCTCAACTTGTTTTAAAATTTTATTTAGTTAAAATGCTAATTTTACGCTATCCCAACTTTCTACAAATATTTTTCGAGGCGTTTACGCAATTTAAAAACCATTATCCATCTAATCAATTATTCTTAAATATTCTATTGTACATATCAACTCGTCTTTGTATAAGTTATTTGTTGAAACTAATTTTCTAATATTCCTCTTGTATATAATTCTTGTTTAATTTAAATTAATGGACGTTGAACAATAGCAAGACAGTATCTTTCTTTTGAAACGAAATAAATTGCCTTCGCCCTTTTCTTTTGTTCCAGGCTTCTAATGTTATTTCGTCCCGACAACTTCAAAAGAATAGAACTGACATTCCATTACATCGAAAAACCCGTCGCATAAACCAGCCCCCCTTTCCCCCTTTCTCGTTTATTCCGATATCCCCACTACTTTTGATTCGTGATAAATGATGGATAGTTTCTTCATTTCAATGACGATATATTTAGCCGTGTTATCTTTTTATATTTTTTTACTACGTTGAATTTTTAACGCCATTTTGAAAAATGGTGATTGATTTTTCCATGCATACGATTATGTTAGGCTACATTTTTTCGGAAATATTTGTTCGCACGAAAGAAAAAGGAAATAATACATTTTACGTTCGTTTTAATATCGTCTGGCAGTTTTCTGAATTGATTTTATTACTTTTTTTAAAACCTTTTTCTTATTGAAATTCTGAGAACAATGTGCTTGTTTTAGGAAATGTTAAAGCAATTGATACAAAAGTAATTTGTCGCTGTTTTTTTGAACCAAAAGTCGTGTAATTTTATCGTCATGGGTAATATAAGCACAAAACAACAGGATTTATGTTAGAGTTACCATTTAGCGAACAAAGAAACTGTTATTGTAAATCTCGTTTTGAATAATTTTTGTTCCTTTTTTGTTGTATATGAATCTACTTGCTTCCCCCCCTTATTTATTGTTGTGACTTTTTTCCCCCTTCTAATAAATGATTCGATGTTAAACTACTATAAAGTTGCAGAATTTTAAAACATCGTTAATGCAGCATGTATCTTCTTGGATAAAAATCTCTCTCTCTCTCTCTTTTTTTTATTCCTTAGTTATTTTTTTTAAAAATGAAAACTAAAATTTTTCTCATTTGGTGGAAGCTCCATTAGCTATTAACTATTCTCTAACTATTTTAATGGGGTTTTAATCGTTCTAAATTTTTTTTCAGAGTGTACTACAATAAGCTGAAATCTAGTATATTAGTAAGTAATAAGGGGGAGGGGGACAGTTCGAGCTGAATATATCAAAAAATGATAGTTTTTTCCAACTGAATAGTCCTAGTGAATTTTCAAGTGTCAAGTGTAACACTTTCGATTGAAGATTGCTCTAAATTGTCCACCCACCAAGAGACGTAATAACCCTGTTTGGAGTATTGAACATCTAATAGTTCTTTAAATTTATCGAAAAATTCTAGTCCCTTCAATTTATCGAAAATGAAAAGGACACACCGAAGGCAGTGTATGGTTAACAATATAGAAAAATGAAATAATTGTTCTACTTTTTTTTTTACTGATAATAGTGACATTTATCTTCACATGTTGGAGAATTGAGCTGTTTCAAATTTCGTCTATCAGCTTGGAGATGCCCCATCACACATTGATGGATATGCTCTGAAGTCTTTGAATGACATTTTTCATGTAAGATTAATTTGATAAGAAAATCCCACTGCCTGGCTTTCCAGATCATCGGGCCCCTGGGGATTATATCAGGGGACCTCAGGGACTTGCCTTCTTCAGGTAAGTATGGGCTTCACGAACCCGAGGTACCCTAGTGATCTTTCTTTCCCATGGGGTTTGCTGTCTTTGGTAAACACGGGTGACGCACTCCCGGAATACCCTAGCGATCCTTCTCTATTTTCGACCCTCCTGCTTGTCTCAACCACTTTTATCTTTTTTTTTCAACTTCACGTCTAGACCACAGTTTAATCTTGTTTGGCGCAGCATAGCCATATCTGGCTCTTGCGCCAATAAACTTTACATTCACTCACTCACTCACATTCACACTCACTCCAGATCATCGGACTTGAATGCATTTTCTTTGGACTTTATGAATTCGTTCACTATCAGCAAAAAGATTGCAATTTAGATCAGCTTTATTAACGCATTTCTACCGCAGTTGATATAATAACACTTGACAAGAGATCGATAACTGTTTGGAAATAAGCAGAACTATTTACAGTACTAGAACTGCTATTAATTAACCTGGAAGAAAAATGGAAGATTCGCCTTTTTTGTTTTACTGCAATTGAAATCTTATAAACAATGTATGTATGGCTCGCCCTGCTTAAACCATTATTTTTGGATATCTTTAGCCGGCCACATTTATATATAGATAGATGTAACGGAAGGAAATTGAAAAATGCTTACCTAGCAGATTCCACTAGATAAAGAAGAGATAAACCAAAGAAATCGCTATGTAGCCAGTTTTATGTCGTGGAAGTACGGTACTATAAGAAAGAAAATTCTATTACAGGTTATTTCGTTGTTGAGTTCTT
This sequence comes from Nephila pilipes, assembly GCA_019974015.1. Taxonomy (NCBI): domain Eukaryota; kingdom Metazoa; phylum Arthropoda; class Arachnida; order Araneae; family Nephilidae; genus Nephila; species Nephila pilipes. The sequence continues at coordinate 2,316,505 of BMAW01052957.1, forward strand.
GGTATTTATGAGAACAGTAGATTTTCACGGAATATGTTCTTGATAAGATTGTCTATAACATTACAGTTATTTAGTGTAGTGTTACATTCTTCTTTAAAGAAATATTTAATTTTAAAGTTATATTTCTGCTAAAACTTTTGATGGATTGAAATGAAATTTTTTCAAGTAATTTTTGATCTCTTCACGTATGTTATAGACTGATTCATATGTAAACAAAATTCCAAAGAATGATAGAAAGTCGGGTTAAATTAAACATATTTGTAAAACAATATCGACCGTTATTTTGCGGTATTTGATTGTTTCATATTTAAAGTGTGTGTTTTTAAGGGACGAGAGGAAAAGGGGGTGGTATTCAATTAGGTAGCATTCAATTATTCCAAAATAAATTTGCACATCCAATAATAGGTTTTCATTGCATTACTCACCAGCAAGTGCTATGTGAAAAATTCGGAATTAGCGATTTCAAAGAAATTTGAGGAAAAGTTAATGAAATCTTAAATTTTATAGTTGTGAGCACATTTCGAAAAATTATTAAATCACTTTGATTGCGAATATGATGAATATGGTACTCTTTAAAACCTGTAATAATGTACTTAAGGTAAGTTGGGCTACAACTTTTGAAAGATTTGTTTGTGAATTGCTTGAAAGATATGCATTGTTTTAGATAGTTGGAACGGGGCGTTTTTTAGAACTGTATAATACAGAATAGTTAATGTAATTATAATGTTTTTCTCTGCCATAAGATTACATTTAAATGATCTTGATAAAAAAAAAATTGCAGGCAGTGGGGAAAACAATTGAGGTTGTGTTTCGACTGATAAAAGGGTTTCCCAATTTAAATTAGAAATTTTTGCTGGAGATATCGACCCTGGAAACTCAGTAATTTTCCAAAACTTAAAACTTTTATGGATGAATCAACACTTGTCACAAAGCTATGACAAGCTATTGGAAAGGGGGGAAAGCAAGGGGAAAAAAACTAATCGGAACTTCATCTATGAATTTTCGAAATAATTGAGAGGCTATTGAAAATTATTTATAAATTTTCTCAAAGTATTCGATGTAAAAAATTTCGATAACAGCCTCATTAATTGGACGGAATTAGAAAATTTAGAAATGAAGATAATATATCTGCATTGTAATGTTATTTGGACCCAAAAATTTATAGATGTGTGAAAACATATCGTAAAATTGGAAAGATATCGAATGTCTGAAGATGCGGAATCTGAATACCATATTGGAAACTCAATGCTAGAAATATAGAATAGTATGCCAGATGCCTTTGCTTCAGTTAAAATCTAGCAATCGCATTGTTAACCATTTCCTGGTCCATTTACTCTTGAGAATTTTTTTTCTTTCTAGTTCTAAATCATGTACTCTCAAAGGCTTGAAACAGATTGGTAGTGGCATGTATTACCTTGCAATTGACAACATACCAGTCTGATACAAAAATCTTGCAAGTAACATGAATCAAAAAACTTCCAACAAACCATAAGAATAGTTTACTTCAAATATAAATATTATTAGAATTTAATTACTTTTGTGACAATTTTCTATTGAATAAACATTGTATTCTATCTCAAAGCATTATCTTATTTATTACAAATAAAAAAATACATAGGTTCTGTGTTTAAAAACATAAGGTACTATCAGTCGAAAAATTTGCGTTTCATTTTACTTTAATTTTGGCACTTTGATAAAATCCTATTTACCATTTCTGCTTTGAGCAATATTGCATCAGTCCCTAATTTTTTTTCCAAAACCCATACATTTTTTCATGCATTTTGCTTCATTAATTTTTCACCCTGTAAAGGTGTTCTATTGCTGCAAACAATAGATTCCTTCGATAGCCCTCATACTTGCACAACACACATCGTCACAATTTCCTTCAGAAGAAAATTGTCATGCACTGTGCATCGAAAACAGCAGAACCTTTTCTCTTTCGTTCTTTTTCTTTCTCCTCCCATTCTTTCATTTTTATTTTCTCCCCATCGTTAATTGCGTTGTCTGCTGAGAAACTCTTCTTCAAATTTCATATTGTGTGCCTCGCGTTTCCCCTCACCCCCTTTCTCCAAGTGGCAGTGAATCCTTATTAACTGCCCATACCCCTTAATTAAGGCGGAGGGTCTGGCAGATTGTATGACGGTTCATTCGGAATTTAAAACAAATTCCCACACCCCCTTTTTCTACCCTGTTTCGTCGTTACCCCTTTTCTCTATTGTTCTTTGTAATTGGAGTAGCTTTCGCTACCAATGTCCCTCGGGGTATTTTCTTATTTACCCCCGTGACAACCGGTCATTTTGATAGAGAAGCTTTGGGTTCTTGAAAGTGGCTGTTCTTTCGCATTGCCGTGTTGTATTTTTGGTAGCGTAGCCTTTTGTCAATACCTTTGCTGTTTAAAGTATTGCGGGACTTTTTTAAACCCTTGACTCAGAATTGCCTTTGGTATCATATGTTTACGTAAGGAAATCAAATTTCGCGTTTGCTAACGGAATTGTGGATGTCGAAATGATTTGGCAGGAATACTTCTTTTTGTTTTCCAGATAAGGCGAGACACCTTTAAAGTTATACCTGAAGGTCTTTGTGACAAGATTATTTAGAATTTTGAAAATAGGTGGCTGAATAGTTGATTCAGGATACTAATTAATGTACCAAAAAAAATCACAGTGATGAAGCTGATATCGAGTTATTGTTACTAAAATGATTTAATTTAAATTAAATGCATATGATGACAAAGAAATTTTTAAAGCTTTTGTTAATAATATGATTTCAAGGAAAGGAAAAAAAAAAGCTTTCCTTTTCACTCACAAATGCTTACATAGAAGTATATTTTTCTCCCATTGAAAGAAAATTGGTAATATTCCATTTCCTAGATGCAAAAATATTGGAAGTTACGCATATTTTCATTTTGTGTGTATGTGTGTGTATACGTAATAGTAATAATAATTTCAGTTTTTAGAATTAAATAAGGGTTCGTGATGTCATACTTGGGTGTGTATGGCTGTCTCGAATTAATTTATCTATTGTTCGTTTTATGTGACAAAGAAATCGCCCAATCAGATTATGTAAATAGTAAAAATAATATTTCTTTCTTTCTTTTTTTTGTTTTTGTTTGTTCTTGGTCAAGTCAGATTATTTGTATTAATGTATAGTTATTGTTGTAAATCAAATATCTCGTTTTTTATGTATCTAAAAGGACAATTATTATTCGTATTTTATAAAATGCAGAGTAGCTTTGCTGTATCTTAGACAATATTTGCAACAATGTATAATATGCCTGTGATTTTAAGAAAGAAACTAAGCAGAAAACTCCGAATTTTTATTTATCAAAATGCCGTGCAACATTTTAATGTAACATCTTTTGGTTAGTATAATTAATTCAGCGGTTTTCAAATTGTGTTCCGCAGAACCGAAGGAATCCGCGAATCGCAGTAAAAATTCGGAAAGAAAATTATAGACTCTCTAAAAATGAACTATACATTTAGTTAATGTATCTCACGAATAATTACTCAAAATCTTAGTGTATTGACTGCCGACGTCTGTAACACGACGTCAACAGTGACGTACAAGCAAAAGTAGCTCCGGATTTTCAATTGGTCAGTCGATATGTGTGCGAAATAGATTATTTTTCGCTGAGGAATTTGTATGATTGCGATTATCTAAAGGCCAGCTACCATTGTGTGCTCCGTGAAAAATCATTTTTAACGTATGTGGTAACAGAAGAAAAATATAGAAATAAATTAAATACTGAATATAAAATGTGACTTCAGGTAAGATCAATAATGCTAAACGACAGTTTGTGTAAGAAATGCAAACACGCCTCAGTCACTAAATATAATGCAAGGGTATATAGGTGACATCAGGAACACGAGTTAATTTAATTAGTAATTTACGAAGTGTGGATATTAAATAACGAGACTGACGCTGCTACAAAAGAATGCATATGCCATGTACGTCTACCAAAAGTGCGCATGCGCTAAACGCCAGCGCCCGACAGGAATTGACAAAAAATCCGTTAAGGAGCGTGTGCCAAAATGGTGCCTAAAATTCTAACGTTTGAACAACAAGAAGCTTACGAAAATGTTCTTACTGACACTATGAATGCCATTGAAAAAGACCCAAACTTATTGGAAAGGTTAATAACATGTGACGAAATCGTAGTTTCTTACTTATGATCCTGAAACGATCCAATTCGTGCATTGGAAGAGCCCATTTTCACCAAATGCCAAAAAAACCCGAATGAGCAAATCAAAATTCAAAGCAATGATGATCCCCCCCCCTCCCAATTCACGGGATTGTGTACTTTCATTGGGTTCCCGAAGGTCAAATTATTAATCATCAGCATTACCTTCACGTTCTTGCTGAACTCCGTCAAAGAATAAGAAAAAACGACCGACTCGTGAATGTACAAGTCATTCCGCATTGTTTGTCTAGAAGTTTCTAACCAAGTACAGCAACCAATTGTTAGATCATCCGCCTTATGCGTCGGATTTTGTGCCATGCGTCTTCTGTCTGTTTGAGTCTGTTGAAGCTGTGAAAGAGAAAGCGGCACGCGTCCTGAAGGAGCTGACAGAAGACTTTCAGCACTGTTTCGAACGGCGGAAGATTCGCATGGAGTGTATTAGGGATAGAGGAGAGGTGTGTATTGAAGGTGATAATAAGTAATTTTGTATGACATTAAAATAAAATGTTTTACAGTTTTGTCTCGTTATTTAATAGCCTTAAGTCTTGTATGTTAAAATTTTTAACAGAAAATAAAATATTTTTCTTTAATTGTTTTCATATGTTCTAACACACGTCAACCTACTTGAAATATTATTTAAAAAAATATTTTTTTAGAGGTGAGATGTGGGTTTCCCCCCGAAAACATCTCATATTGCTATCTGCGAATCGACAAAATTTGAAGACTACTCGTATAATCTAACAAATGATCACGCGCATTTTTTTTAACATTGTTAAACAGCTTCCTATCTTGGAAAGGAATAAAATCACATGAATGTATTACTTTTTTTTTCCACCATAAATCTACTAGCATTCTAGTTTCACCCTCAAAAAATACTATCTTCTCTAAGTAAAACGAAAGCGATTTTATTACCTTTCTATACACTTCTTATTCTACAGTCTACTTGCTTTCTGTTTTATTATTCCACTACGTATGACGAGAAGAATGTCATAAAAGACATATTCTGTCGGGAAAAAAATATATAGCCTCCCATATTTTTAGTTCCGAACTACTTTTTCTTTTCAAAAGGACGCGGATCAAAAAGATTCAGACGTGATTCAAATGTTAATTTTTATTTTCTTACGTATTTTTTTTCCTTGGAATTTTTTGAAGTATTATGTATACATCTTCCCCCATATTGTGTCGGTTTTGGTGCCTGCAGTAAATCAGAAGGTCATTTTGATTGTTACTACAAGAATGCGCGGCGTGATTTCAATTTTACATGAATTATAATTTTTTTTTTTTGTTCTCATTCTGAATTGACCGCTTGGGTTATGGTATAGCTGAAGCGATACATTCTTTCTTATGGGGAAAGAAATATCTTCTTATATTTTTTATTTTAAAGAAAAATCGGGGTTTCGTGCAAATATTTTCTTTCTCTCTTTAGGGTTTATTATAGTTCTGAAACAGGGAGTGTTTCAGAAAAATACACGATTTTGTCGAATAGTTAAAGAAACAAGAAAAAAAAGTGAGTTTCATTTGCTTTATTGTATTAACAATTCTTGCTTGCAGGCTATGAAAAATGCTTTAAATTTTCTTTTGTGAATTGTTAATACATAAAGAAAATCTAACGAAAAGGCTCCCGGAGCACTGTCTGAATTCTTAAGACCAGACTGTGTGGGTCAAAACCTTTCATCATTGAGCCTCTTTAACTATACATATATATTCTTACAATATAAGTTTAACTGCACTTTTCAAATAATAAACACATTTATTAGCTCTTCTCATGTAAGAAGAGAGAGTCACGCGCAAAAGAGACTTTATTTGCGTTCTAAGAAAATATTTGTTAAAGTATATATATAAGTAGTGAGGCAAAATCGAATTATTTTGCGCTGAATAGAATTTTTATGAGTTTTTTCGGTGTTACATCTTGTTGAAATATTGAGATACACTTCGTAGTGAAGAAAATTAATAGTTCAACAAATTTTGTGCAAAAATTAGTAATTAAACGAATTATTTGTGGAGGGAAGAAAGAGAGGAAGAGAGTTATAGGTTTCTTGTAATTTAATATTGAAAGGATTATGTATCACTTAACAGTAGGTTTGCATTCATCGACCTATGCGCGCGAATTTGTGCAGGTGAAAAAAAATAGTCTTTTTAAATACTAATGAGTTGATCTGATAGGCAAAATTTGCTACAGTTGCGCTATCTTAGGTATTAAAAAGCAGTTCTAAGTGTATTAACTATGCGGAATCCGAATGAATTTTCTGTAATATATATTTGGTTTTAATTCTGTTTTATTGTTGATTATTTTGTTATTTATTACATAATAAAGTGTTATTCTCAATTAATTGAACAAAGTCAATGTTTGTACTAATCTCTTGAACACATCTTTTTATTTGTTCATCATTTCGTAGAATTTAAACGCGTTAATGCATTTTTGGCTTTAAAAAAAACCCGAACATCTCAAAATCTTAAACTATACCACCATTGGAGCTTACAGAAAACCAAGAAGTAGTTCCTAAAAAACATAATTTGATCTGTTTAAGTCGAAGGTTCATTTTTTATTTCTTTTTAAATAAAAATTGGTAACACTACGCGTAATTGCTTTTACATTTTCTTGGAATTTAAATTTCGAAATTTTGACATTTATTCATCAGTTAGGTATTTTTTTCACGTCCTTAAACTTGTATCGCACAGACTTCTGGGTTTTGAACGCCTGTAAACAAGAAAATCTTGATAAGGATAAAGGGTGTGAAGTGCTCGGGCGTAATATGTTCAGTCAACAGGAACTTGGGTTCTTGTGGAACTTTTCTCATTGGCCGATCGTGTCTATCCTGATCGTTCTTGTGTTATTTACTGAAAACATTGCTTGTTCGAGATTTAACCATTAAGGGAACACTAGATTTGCGTGAATAATATTGTGCGTGACCAAATAAAGCGTATAATAGTTGACTACTTTTGTATCTACTTTTTAAAAATTTCGTTTCGAATGGTTTTTTGTTAAACATATTTTCAAAGATGTCTTGTTATAAATTTTGAAAACGCGTATTGGACATATTTTTACTTAAGATTTGGCTGTCTGTCTGTAATATAAAACTACACAGTTGGTCGTATCACTCCAAATATTTTAGGGTTCTTCGCTGACGTGTACGACGTTAATAAACAATAAATCAATATTATTGAACTGAATTGGACATTGTAAGTTATGGCTTGGAAACAGAGAGAGAGAGAGATAACTATTGGCGACGGACCTTGCTTTGAATGTGGATTAAGTGACTAGGATGACATCTAAGGTAGCACTTCCCTCTCGAATCTTCCACATCACGTCATCAGGAGGATTTGGACTTATCGTGCATCAGCCGCGATATACAGTGGATCCGTAGTGATATAAGGGATCGAAACCACTGACTCCACGGTTGCAATCCTGGGTAAGAATTCCCGACCATGATCACTAGGCTTCCGCGATCTTTCCAAGGAAGAGAGACAGCGATATTTACATTTAAAGACGATTTGCAAATCGAACTATTTCTTCCTGTGCATTAGACTTGAATTAAAGACGTGTAATGCTGAACTTCGACTTTACCAAAAATATCGTGTTACGTACGTACTTTAAGAAACGGCAATTCTATTTTATTATCAACTTTTATTTTTGATAATAATGTTTTATTATGGTTTTCCTTTTCTCAAAGATATTAACGAAAGTAGATTTTTATTTAAAAAATAATACCATTTTTTCATTCTCTCTCTCTCTCTCTCCCCCCCCCGTTGTGTTTTGGGGGGGGGGGTTTTTTTTTTTTTAAAGGTGTTTTTTTTTTTTTTTTAAATTTTCCCCCTTTTTTTTTTTTTTTTTTTTTTTGTGATAACTTTTCCACTTCGCTGCACTTTCTCCGGTCCCGTCGGAAAATTTAAAACACGTTACGTGTTTAGTAGAGCTCGACTGGAGACAAATCGTACGACTTCGTAATGGTGTCGTTGCCGCCGAATCCCGGTAACACAAAAGCAAACAAAAATAAAGTCTGGAATGATTTGGTTACAAGGTTGTCTGGCGACAGTGGATCAACGTGCCGCACATAAAATACTACTGTAATTTTCCTAAATGCTCCTATTTGATGTTTTCTTTAACTGGAGACGTGGCTGTCAAGTAATTTGATATCTGCATAAAGTTTGTAGTACTTTTGTTTATATTTGTAACGAGTTTGCTTTCTGACCCGGAAATTGGCTCGTTTTCGTATTCATGATACGTATTTGTACCTCCCTTGAATTCTGGCTCTTTGTGGGATTTAATCGTCCTTATCTAGATGATGGTCATATAAGGTCTCTTGCTTCATTCACTCTAATTCATACTCTTGTTTTTAATTATGTTTATTTTATGTCTTTTTTAATGACCATCTGCACATAAATTCTCCTTTGATAGTTACCGCATTTCCTTGGTTCACTACTTATTTTAGAGCTGGATCAAATTGAGTTTTCTAGGGCATTAAACTCATAATTCATCTGAATTTTATTTGATATTCTAATTTTTCATTTAAAGTTTTTTGAATATTTTAGCCACCCAAGGTTGGCTGAAGTTTTCAATAATGTTTTTTTTTTTTTTTTTTTTTTATTTTGGACTATTTTGGCTTGCCAGATCACTTTTCAATTTTTTTTTTTATCATTTGCTTCAATTTCAATTACATGTAGCTGATATAATAATCAATTTAATAATTTATCTTTCCCTTTAATTTTAATATCGGCAGAGTTTATTTTAATCGATTTCTCGATATTTCATCGTTTACATTAAATCTTAGATTTTTTTTGAGTGAGTAATTTAATAATAATTATATTAAAAAGCGCTCCTTAGGTGGCTAAATTTGTTCTTTGCATAGAACATATATATTTTACTATTCGTAGTAATATTCGAAAATGTCACAACCTTTTCTGCTTAAAAAGGTAACTATAAAATCATTCTTATTTTATACAGTAGCCGAGTGGTCAGGATCGCCTGCTCATGGCCAGCGTTGTTTTTCTCGAGTTGTTGGGTTAGATCCTTGATGCCAATAAAGACCCGCCGTGTAGTGAGGCTGGTTCACGTTAATTCCGTCCTGTCGTTGGCTGGATGTGGAAATTAGACGAGGAAAGTACCAGTTCAGGTGTCGTCCTCATCACTTGACGCTTAAAATTGCGAGGTCCGTCTCTAACAGCTTTCATGTTGATTCTCAGCGCGGCGTTAATTATTATCAATTAATCTTATGTGTTCATTATTTCCTAATCTAAAGTATTTTCGCAGATTGTGTTAATATTGCGAATTTGTTTTGTTACGGTCCCCTATGCGATGATGTAAGTTTGATGCAACTCTGATTCAATTATTCTTAAATTATGGAGCTCGGACAGAAGATATATAATTCAAAGTCTGGTTTTTCAAATGAATGTCTTATTTATTTCTCAGTTTATTAAAACATACTCTTACAGCTATTTAGTTTCTATTATTTTTTTTTTTAAATCGATATCGAGCATTTCTTTTTGAGCTAATGATACGTAATTGAATCTAATTTGCGTCATTATTCTGTTAGGGAATAATTAATTTACATTTTATTCTCCTAAGTATTTTTATTGAATTGCTTTTATTCAATATGAATGGTGCATGGTTTTACTATATGCCTTTCATTGCTCAGTTACAGTTTATTGGGAATTCGATTGGAAATAGTAAATACTTTTTACAACATTATTTTGCATCTAGTTAATAAAAATAAAACTATTTTCTTATCAAAGAAAATTATGTTTTTAAGTTGAATTTCAATCATTCTTGTTTTATTCGTAGCAAAAAATAAATGATTACTTTTCATTGTGTGATTGAGGAAGTTCGTACTCTCTTAGATTGAGAAATGTATCTTTTAAAAAAAATGAGAATTGTAACCAACAAAATTTTTACGTTACTTTTTTTTTTTTTTTTTTTTTTGAAGTTTGAACAGTATCAAATTATATAAATCTGTTTTTCTTTTCTCAGTTGGAATGTGCAACAACTCATACTTGACATCCGATTTGATTATGCTCTGCTATTATTGTGTTGAGTTACAATATTGAAGAAATATATCACACAGCTTTTTCTAATTAAAGCTCTTGTCTACAGGCTATTTCGATTTCGTAAACATCATAATAATTCTATGGAAAATTTGTAATACCGTCTTCAAATATTTACTATTTTCTCTATTTGAATGCAATAAAGTGCATCTGAAAGAGCAGAAAATAATGAAGATTTCTGAAAAATTACATTTTTACTCCGATTTTTTTTTTTAAAAAAATTTACTCCCATTTTAATAATTCGTTACTGGATTTTCTGGTCTTTAAAAAAATATTCTAAAATATTTTCAAAAAATGGGAGAAAATGTAACTGTAGAAGCCTACATTATTTTTGCTCTTTCTTTTGGATGCACTCTCCCCTCCCTCCCGTTCAAATAGATTAAAAAAAAAAGTATACAGTTAAGGACAGTAGTAGAAATTTCATAGGATTAACGAAATCAAACTTCTGGTAGACGGGACCATAAATCAGAGGAAACTTGACGAACACCTATTTTTCACCAAGTCATCACTATAGATATAATACTACAGAGAAATAAGACAAAATCGACTCTTTTGCGTAATCCTGGATTTTAAACTGCTGCAATATTTTCTTTTCCAGCAGGGCTTTTGAAAACTGCTTTACAATGGAAATCTATCTTTAAGAAGTGGCTCCGCATTTTCTGTATCTTTGGCCCCACATTGAATATGCCAGCCACATTCATCGTTGTATTCAGAATTTATTTTGAATTCTTATGACTATAAACCCAAAGGCGTTTAAAAAAAAAAAAAAAAAAAAAAAAAAAATGCTGAGAGGAGTAAAATAATTCAGTTCTCGTAAGAACCTTAGAATAAGAGGGGAAAGAAAATAAGTGTCTCCCTTTTTGTGAAACTCCCATTCTTTCCGATTTAGAAGAATAAAACGCTATCGAGAAAAGAATTTGCAAGACTTTGAGAACCGTTTTGAGAAAAATAATGTATTTTTTTCCCCGGCTCAGTCCCTCCCCCTTTCCCCTGCCTTGATCCGCCTTCACGCACACTTTCTCGATTCGTCTATCAATGGAAGAGTTGCTCTGTTGCCAAATTCTGGATGGGAAATATTGCTCGGAAATCCTTACGAAACGTCTGTGCTACTTTACATGCTTATTCTTCTATGCGAGAGCGAAAAAGAGAGAATGTCGTCCAATGCGTTCCTTTGGGAGAAGATTTAAATAAAAAGAGGAATGTACATAGAGAAGAGGCAAGGATAAAGATGGATTCGACTGCAAAAAAAAAAAAAAAAAGATAGATAGCCTTTTCTTGTTGCATTTTTATTCTCTGTTGCTTATATTTATACTTTTTATTTGCGATGTGGCATTGTATATTTTTTAGAATTTGTCTTTTTGAAGAGATTTTTTTTCTCTCTCTCTCTCCTCTGTACGCCACTTTCTATTTATTTGAGTAGTAGTATATCTTAATTCAGTTTGTCAATCTTTCAATATCGAAAATTTATCCTGTAAAGCCTTTTTATTATGTTACTTTTAAAACTCGGTGAGCGTTGCGATTTTAGGCTTACGGAAATGGGGTAAATAATTTTTTTAATATTTCATTTTGTGGTTTTGTAACGTTATGTTTGGCACATAATGGAATGATTAATAAAAAATTAAAGCTAATTAAAGTACATTAAATGATGGACTTGTGAAATGTTTTAGTTAATTACATTTTATATATTTTAATTTATCCTCTTGTTTAATTTTGTCGTGTTATTTGCTGCTAATGAGCCGTTTGGATTTTTCCTAATCAATAATAATTATTGACACAATATTATGTGAAAATTACCAGAAACATTTTATAAATATTTCTTAATATTCTGACATTTCTCTCTCTCAGCAGCCGCGATAGCCCATTGGTCATGCTTGCGAATTCGTGGCAGGTGTGTGTGTTTTTGTCGAGTTGTGGGTTCGATCCTTTGTTGGTTTAGTTTAGTTTAGTTTTATTAACGTCGCACTAGAAGCAACACGAGGGCTATTAGTGACGGACCTCGTAATTTTGAACCACGGTCAAGTGACGAGGACGACACCTGAGCTGGCACCCCCTCTCCTAACATCCACACCATGCCAACGGGAGAACTTTGGACCCCGACAGATTTAACGTGCATCAGCCCCAGCTACACGGCGGGTCTGAAGCGGCCAAGGATCGAATCCGCGACTCAACGAGATCCCTTGTGGGTATGACGCACGTTTAGTCGAAATGTATGAAAGACGTTCTTGTATTATAGATTATAGACGTGATGTGGAAATTTGGAGATTGATGTGCCAGCTCAAGTGTCGTCTTCGTTACTTGACCGAGGCTCAAAATGGCGAGGTCCCAGTAGTCTTTGTATTTCTTCTAAGTGCGACACTAAGAAAGTATCAGTCAAATACCATCTCACTTCATTTTGTACTTAAGGCTCCCGTTTATCGGCCATTTTGATTTCTTGGACATAATGTTAATTCTAAGGAATTTCTACTACCGTTCTCAAATCTTTAATATTTGATCTATATGAATGCAATAAAGTGCATCTGAAGAGCAAAAAAATAGTGCAGGCTTTTGCGGAATTCCTTATTCCTTCCGATTTTTAAAAATATTTTTAAATATTTTTTTAAAGACCTGAAAGCTCTCAAACGAATCATTAAAATAGGGGTAAAAATGTTTTAAAAATCGGTGGAAAAAAGTAATTCCGCAGAGGCCTTCATTATTTTTTTTTTTTCAGACTTTATTGCATTCAAATAGATTAAATATCGAAGATGTGAGAACGCAGTAGTTGCGAAATTCCATAGGATTAGCAAATTCCATAGGGATGAAAGCTTTAAGACTTTTTTTTTATTATTATTATTCGCGTGATTTTATTACTGATTAAAATATTATAATGATTGTTATTATTATGGTACTCTCCGCCCATTGCTATATATGCTTCTTAGCTTACGGCTACAGCATCCAATTGCAATGCGCGCTTTCGTAACTTTTCTTTCCTAGTTTGTTTCGGCAGTTCCTCACTCTGTCGAAAGCCCAGGCGCTTGTTGCCTTGATCCTAACTTTGATAGCTCTTTCAAATTAAGTAAAAATTAATTAATTATGATATTGTCTTCTTTATAAATTATGATGAGAGGGTAAATTTAATTCACTAAATAGGAACCTCGTAATTTTAGCCGTTACCGTTATTATTATGGAGGATTAACTGATACATCAAGATAATTCTATATCCGGTTTTTTTTCTCTCTCTCTCTCTGAAATATGCAATCTTTTGTTGCCAGTTCTTATAAAACTTTATTGTAAATAGAACTGTTGTGATGCCGGGGGAAAAAAAATTCTCATCTTGAAGAGCTAAGCACCGAAAGCATTGACACAAACAACTATATTCTCTGTGTATTTTGGATATATTGACAAGAATCGGAGCGCGTTGGTACAAGAAACATGTTTTTCTCCGAAGTTAACAGCGCATTTCACACATTAAAAAAAATCGTTTCATTTTTTTTTTCTTTCTTTCTCGTTATTAGAAGCCACCTTAAAAGAAGTAAAGAGTAAATAAATTAAACCAAAGGAGAAAAAGGCTTGGGGGAAGAAGAAAAAACATCGCACTCTCATTCTCTTTCGTTTAATTTCATTGCCTTGACATTCCTTTATGCTCAAGTGAAGCGAAACAGATTTAAGAAAATATGTAACAGCAGCGCGTTACGCCATTTTTTTTTTTTAAACCACTTCTCATCCTTCCTTTCCCTTTTTTTTTTTTTCTTGTTCTTTTAAATTATTTTTTCATTTCATTCGAAACTGCTAACAGCTGTCATAATGTTTAAACCCTACCGATGCGTTGTTGTTGACGGTACACGCATTTCTGCAAGGGATGTTACTTTTGTTTCATCGTTGTTTCTAAAATTAAATATTATTACCATTTTTTTTTTTCTTACGCAATTTTTGCGCGTTCGATTAATTTTTCCACGCTAATGTGTTTAAAGCCTTTTTGTTGCTTTGCCCGCTGTGTTAAATCGTTTTAGTCTTCGAACGTTTTTTTTCCCTCAAGTCTTCGCTGTCCTTTTTACTATACAAATAAATTCATGTTAACATTTTTAGCATTGATTTTATTGTCTTCAGATTTAATAAAAATGTTTTAGCATCGACTGTATGGTGTAGATTTTCGGAAACGTTAGACAAGCCTATAACCATGTGGTTTGTTATTATATTTTGTTTTTATCTAGTATTATATTTTATGTTTAATGATATAAATTTTAAAACATTTCTCAACTAATAGCTCGATCACGGATACCACGTCTACCAACAACGGATGAATTCAAATGTGATAGTGAAAGTAGGTGTGAAAAAATAATCACACATTGCTCGGTCAAGGATGTTCTTCTATCGAAAGTTAATAAATTTAAAAAGAATCGTTTGGCAATTATATTGCTTAAATGTGCAACGGCCCTGACCCATGAGTTGCAACTAACGATGACAGGAGTGAAAAGCGCCTAATAATTTGCCCGGTCTTTTTGAACCCAGTCGCTGGTACCGGACTAGCTGTCTGCTGATTTGTTGATAGTTTATTCAAATCTGCCCAAACATAACCAGTGTCAACAGCCGTCCATTGAAGTGGTGATCCTAGTTCGAACATTGGACGACAATAACATTCCACCTTAGCTCTACAGGGTGAATATACTGCCATTGCTAAATTGCCTTAATGTGTTTAATTGTGACACTTTATTATTATTTTTTTCATCAATCACGACTAATATTAAATGGCTACAGTGCGTGCATCTAATATACCCACCATCTCAATTCGAGACTGCCGATGACGTCAATGGAAAACGTTTAAAATGACACTGAATACTATAGGGGATGTATATCAATTGCATCAATGACTTGAAAAACAACCTTCTCTGAATATCGCTAAGATTGTGCTTCGGCGACAAAAAGACTCTCCTTCCAGGGAGGAGATATACAGCGACTTGTGTGTAACCGCAATTAATAGTGATAGAATTGAAAAGCACCTAATAACTGACCCTGTAGAGATTCCCTGTCTGATTCAATGTTCTAAGGCGAAGCATAAGACACATGTTTGCGGACCCGCAGATCAAATCTACCTCAAATAACTGTCGATAACAACAGTTCTCAAACCGAGCAATATTAAAATTAGAAACTGAATTCATCCATACAATTTAAAAGGGTTTTTTTTTTTAAAAAAAAAAAAAATCATGAGCTTTATTATGCTCAGTATGCCGATTTCTTGAATGAAAAATTTTGTGAAATATATCTTATTATTCGAGACTTTTTTTGTGTGTGAGCATTGTAGTTCTATTTGAGTCGAAATCATTAGAAGTATCCCTTTGAAACCCTTTTTCATTCTATTCTTATGTACGAAAGACCCAGTTGATGTTCACGTGAAAGGTTCCAATTTGTTTTTTTAAGACTCGCTAAGTTTATTTAAAATTTCTCTTTAATAATTTTTTTTCACGTAAATTCGTTAACCCTGTTTGGGCTGCTAAGTGACAAGTTGTTTTCAAGTTGATTGCAACAAGAGAAAAGTAAGAAAATTATGTACACATAAAATAAAACATTGATACATACATACAATGAATTACACATATCATAAAATCCAAATAATATTCTCCTAACCTTTTTCTAAAAAAGAAAAAAAAACTGAAAATTCAAGAGGAGGCTTATAATCGAAGTTAACTTCTGAAAGCATTAATAAAATACAGAATAAATTGGAAACTTCATATTCAGTCTGACTTGCCATTTCCATTAAAACACAGAGTCGTTTATTCAAAATAATACGAGCTTGTTAATGACGTACACACGTTTTTAACAACATTTAAACAATAATTAAAGAACAGATTTGACGAATAACGTTAAAGAATGAATCGCTTTGGCTGACATTTGCTACAGCATTCTTTCGGCAATAGGTGTCAATTTTATTACATAACGGAATGAATATAAACTATACCGGTAGTTGCCATTTGAATAATACAAACTAAGTAAAGAAAGTACGATTACGATGAAAACTTAACGTCTTGATTAAACTGGAGTGATGTGGTATTTCACTTTTTACTTTAAGAATTATTGACTAGTGTATTTCTTCAGGATTATTACCGTTCAATCATGAAATTATGTCCCCTTCCCTCCAACCCTGCTACAGCAGAATTAAAAAAATGTTAGGAAGAAGTTAGAATCAATATTAAAATAAAATTCATTTTCGAAAGATTAGGTGATTAAAAATGAAATTTTTACCTATGGGAAAATCAGTATACTTAAGCAGGAAAAGTATCTAACATTAGTTTAAGAAATGATTGTGTGAAGTATGTGACCCATAAATGATTAAATTAAAATAAGGTAGGGAGCATATTTTTCAGGAATTTCATGAAAAGTCTCCCCCACTCCTCTAAATAGTCTACTGACAATTTTTTAAAACATATTTCGAATATTTATGCCGAAAAATTGATTAGAAAATTCGACATTAAAATTGTTAAAAAGTAAGACGTATCTGACGTGTTAACGGCTCCTGTATCATATATAACTCCTATATGTGTATATAATTTTTGTATAATGATGATGTGAAAAATCAGTAGCAGTGGATTGTTCAATATTGTGAACAGTTTGCGAGTCAAATGTTTACATGAAATACCACGAAAAATGTGAAGATATGAATTTTTAGACTAATTATTTAAAATCTGTACTAATATATCAACATTTGTCACAATTTAAAATTTTAAAATTAAAAAGCATTTAACATTTTAAAACACCGAATTTCTTAAAAGCTGTTCCGATTTAGTATTATCCATCGATGTAGATTATTAACAAATAATGAAAGACGGAAAAAGGAAAGAAGAAATGAGGGGGGGGGGAAGATTTTACATTACCTTGTTTTTTCCGATAAAAATGCATTAAAAAAAGTTACAAATTTTAAAATTATTTTTATTCGAAAACTTTTAAACGTAATAATGTTTTAACGTAAATTTACAAATAAATTTTTTGT
Source organism: Nephila pilipes (assembly GCA_019974015.1). Lineage (NCBI taxonomy): Eukaryota > Metazoa > Arthropoda > Arachnida > Araneae > Nephilidae > Nephila > Nephila pilipes. The sequence continues at coordinate 2,333,682 of BMAW01052957.1, forward strand.
CATGTAAATTGAAATTATACGATTGAATTTTTAATATGTTTTTTTAAGAGTTTGCTTTTGAGTCTAAATACGGATGGAGGAATAACTAAACAGAATCTTTTTTTTCCCCCCACGCTCAAACAATTCCGTATCACTCCTTTTAAAAATGATGACATGTGAAAAAAAAAGTTCTTGTCATTTTCCACAATAGATTTTCTTCTGTTTGTTCACCCATGGTTGATCTTTTAAATTAAACGTCTTTTATTTTATTACCTCCTTTACTTTTTTTTTTTTTTTCTTTTCATTAGCTCACGCGAAGTTTTGTCTGTTTTTACTTTTCGACATCGTTTTTATAGTTGACAACAGCTGTCCAAAATGGTAATTTCCCCAACATTTCGGCTTTGAAAAAGGGTTCTTCAGGTTATGGAGGTAGGGGGGGAGGGGGGACAAGTAAAAAAAAAAAAAATTGGGGAAAACAGTTCTTTCGACTTAAGTAAATATTGAGAGGCTATTAGTAAAGTGACATCTCTTTTCAGAGTTTATTTCTTGAGGGGGGGGGATGCCAACAGGCAAATAGGTGTTGTAGAACTTTTACAACTTTTTAGAGCGTTTATTTTCTTGCTTCTGTTAATTTTTGTATGCTGTTGGGTAACTTGTTTTTAACAATTTTTTCTTCGTATACGTTTGCGTGATGTGACGACAAAAAGAGTTTTTATCATTTTTTAGCGCGTTGAGTATGATTAATTGAGCGGGATGAAATTGTTTAATACACTTCCAATCTTAATTGGTGCCTTTTTTAAACAGATTATAACACATTGTTGTAATCAGTAATAATTTTTAAAAATTTCTTTTTTGTTCGAAGTATTTTTGCTGGCGAACTTTTTCACTTCTATTTCTGTATTAATTTTCTTTTGTAGTTTTATTGAAAATTGATATTTTTTTTTAAAAAAAAAATAATATTCAGCATTTCTCACTATTTGGAAAAATAGTGATAAAAAATTGTAGTTATTTAAATAAGTCTTAAGGCACTAGCAGTACGCCACCCAAACACAATTAACTCCCCTTTCAATATAAACATAATTTAATTTTCCCCATTACTCAGGAAAAGTACTCGCTTCCGTATTCATTTTTTTTTTATGGTATTCAATGTAATATTTTATCCTCAATTAATTAGTTATACCATAATCTTTTTATTTTATCATTCGGAGGATATGTTTTCGAAATTTTACAGGAAGTATCAAAAATTTTCTTTTAAAATCTGATTACACCCTTCTTGTTAGATTTTAAGAAATTTTTAGTATTAAAAGGGGGTGGGGAGTATTGCCATTTAACTAAACCCTCTAGGTTCATTTATTTATAAAATATTTTAGCATGAAGTTTGCACTTGCGGAAATCACATGGTAAAATGTGTATAGCTCAACTCTAAAGTTTGCGCGTAAAAAGTTTAATTTTAAAATAAAATTTCCCTTTAATCTTGGAGGGGGGGAACTCATAATTTTTTTTTAATATTTTGGACCAATCAACTGATGTGTTTTCTTAGTTCGTTTGTATAAATGAAGATTAAAAATATAACTATGTTAAGATCGAATTATATTTTTAAAAAAATCTGAGTCTTTAACTTTTTTTTTTGTCACACCATCTGTAAAGTATATTAGAAATAGCTTTCTGTAAAAATTCAATTTTTGATTTTTTAATGGGTATTGTTAATCCTATAGAATTTCTACTACACCGTCCTTAAATCTTTACTATTTGATCTATATGAATGTAATAAAGTGTTCCGAAGAAGCAAAAAATAATGAAGGTTTTTGCGGATTTACATTTTCCCTCCGATTTTTAATTATATCCCCCTCACCACTTAAATGATTCGTTTGTGGGTTTCCGTATCTTTAAAAAACATCCTAAAATACTTTTAAAAATCGGGGCGGAAATGTAATTTGGCAGAAATCTTCATTATTTATTGCTCTTTCGGATATATTTTATTGTATTTAAATAAAAACTGTAGTCTAAATTTGAAGGCGTTAGTAGAAATTCTGTAGGATTGTCATTACTTCCACGAAATCAAAATGGCCTGTAGATAGGAACCTTTAATACTGAAATCCATTTATATATATATATATATATATATAAATATATTCGACAAAGCAATTGTTTTTTAAAACATGCTCCACTGTCAATTATGTACAGTATATTTTAAAATGTTACAGGTGCATTTACAAATACATTTTTTAGAAAGCAACTTTTAATTCAAACTTATATTAAGAGAGCTTAATTATCTCAAATTCAATTGAATAATACATTATAAAACTGATGTATTGTTATGTTACTTCGTATTTGCTAACATTGTATTTGCTTCGTTACTGCATCCTTTCAAGAAACGGATGAATCCTATGCGTTTCATATTTATTTATTTTAAAAAAGCGGACCATCAAAGATATTCCTGTGTTGAAGTACTTCCAGAAAGGCCCCACATTCCATTGATCGACATCTGTGGGTTTCCCAAATCGATGAAACTGTGCGTGTCTTCGATGAGAGCTTGTAGTTTCCGCAGAACATGATATCTCACGCATCCGTATGACGACTTAGTTGCATTGTAAGAAGTGCTTGGCTTCTTACAAATTTGTATTCTTTGGGATTGCAGTTTCTTTTTGCCCGATAGGATTGTGTGTAAAGAAATGTTTGAGGGTAAGTGAGGAGTAAACATTGGGTGCAAAATAAATTATATCACTGTTCGAATTATGGTTTATTTCCTTTATTACCGATTTAAAGTGTATTGTCAAGGGCGTATGGGCGTTTTATTCAGTCTTCCGAAACTTAATATCTGTCGTATGTTTTCGTTCAATATTTGTATTGGTTTCTGTAACAATAAAAGCAATTTCATGGTTTGTGAAATAATAATGTAGTCTAATGCTTGAAAAAAAGAAAGATGCTTTCTAAACAAACACACACAAAAGTGAAAGAATTACCCTAAGGGTTATATTTTGCTCAAAATCCATTAAGTTTAAAAAGTAGATTTTTTTTTAATTTAAAAAAAATGTGAAAAATAAAAATGTTTGTTTGGAGTAAGTTTGTGTATTTGTAATCATGGCAGAAAATAGTAATCAATATTCAAATCCATTGAATAGGAAATAATAACTTAGATAATAAAAAGTTATCTGCAATAAATCCAATTATTTCACTATTCTTATTTTGATGTATGATTTGTTGATTTAAAAGCAATCAAAAAAGTATTTTGATCGAAAAATAGTGAGTGACTTGATTTTGCAATAAATGATAAAGGAATTTAAAAAATGTATAATAGCACAAAGTAATTATGCTAAAAATTAAGTTGTGTACTCCCATACATACGGATTAAAATGTTGACAATATAGTTTTAAATAATTTTAACTTTATATTCTATTTCTTTTTTATTATAAATAAGATGTACATTTATGATTATTACATTTTAATACGTAATTTAGTAATCATTATTCTTAATTTTAATATATATATATACACACACACACTTTAAGCATTCTTTCGAGCTAATTTTTGGAGATGTTTTATTTTCGTTTACTCTTTTTCGATTCGGAAGTTTTTTTTTTTTTTATGTACCAATCTTGCGATAAAAAAGTTATCGCTGTGTGTTGATTTCGATCCCATTTGATGTATTTCACCTGCTTCTCAATCAAAGCCAGAGATAACCAGCTTTAATTACTTTGTATCCTTATTTTGTTTATTTATCTTTTATTTGTTTATACTTATTTTCAAAAAAAAAAAAAATTATCATGTTATTTGCTTTCACTTTCCTATGTTCATTATCAATTTTATATCATTCTTATATTCTAATTATTATTAAGAAATTTATCATTCCAATATTATTAAAATGATGTTATTAGCGCCATTAACTCACTGAATGATTCAGATTTTGCCATTTTTTTTGAAGGACTATTTGATTGTTTGGTATAAATGCGCAAAATTCGTGTCATAAATACAATTGGTTTATATGAATCGCAATGATGGGCACAAGTCGAGATTAAAGGAAATAAATGCAACTTTATACACATGCCAACTTAGGAAACAATAAGATTAAATATGTAACATTTTATGAAGATTAAATAAATGTATATTGCTATTGTGACAGAATTGTTAACGCCTCTTGTGTTTTGATGTTATGGTACTTTTGAAACATGTAAAGAGCTAAGCAGTTACTGGTAAAAATAAATGTGGACAATACATTTCCAGACTACGACATTGTTTTCATTTGTCTGCGAGATTAAAATCTGTCTAGACTAAAGTATTAAACAGTTTGTTATTCTGAGTTTGTTTTTTAGTGTTTGGAAGTAATTAGTCGAGTGAAAGTGATGTTGTTTATGTGTTTTTCGAATATTTTGTGTGTGTGTGTGTGAATGATGAAAAAAAAAATTTCTTAAGTATAATCCAAATTTGTATCTATTTGAATGATTCATCTCTGAGTTTTTTTTTTATTTTATTTATTTATTTTGATTTCGAAAAAATATACATTTAAAAATCAGAAAGGAAGATGTAATTCTACAAATTTTATTTAATATAATTTATTTATTGCTCTTTCAGATGCATTCAAATAAAAGGATACATTATAGGAGGGCAGAGAGAGTATATGTTTCTTAGGATAAATATTACTTTCACAGTTTTAAAATGGCTGGTTGATTAACTTCGCACTTAGAAGCAACTAGAGGCTATTGGCCTCGTAATTTTGAACCGTGGTCAAATGGTGAGAACGTCAACTGAGCTGATATTCCTCTCTCCATACTTCCTCACCATCGCAATGATTGAGTTAGATTCTCGACATATTTAACGTACGTCAGTCCTTTTACTGAGCGTCTGTTCGGAGCGCAAAGTCCTCCCGTTGGCGTGGTGTGGATGTTAGAAGAGGGGGGTGCCAGCTCAGGTGTCGTCCTCGTCACTTGACCGTGGTTCAAAATTACGAGGTCCGTCGCCAATAGCCCTCGTGTTGCTTCTAGTGCGACGTTAATAAAACCTAAACTTTTACTGAGCGGGTCTTAGGTGGCATCAGGGCTCGAACCCACGACTTAACTGAAACAACGCCGGCCATAAACTCGCGACCATGATAAATATTACTACTACTGTGCTACAGCTACTGTGACCGCAACATGACAGGTGGATGGTAGCTTTTAGTGAAACATTTTCTTAAATTAACTTCGAACCGAAATGAAAACTTAAATTCGAGAAGAATTTGAAATAATTTACCAGAAATGTGAGTTATCTTTGATTGTAGAATAAAAGGTTTTACAGCGTGGCTCAATATGGTCATCACCCCACCCCACCCCCACACACTTTTTACAGTTTTTTTCGGAATAAAGCTAAATAATTATAATGAACAAGATAATGAGCTGAATAATATGGATAAGTAGAAAATGGAATACGACAAGTGCTCTTTAAATTGTAGTTCAATCCACCACAATTAAGCCTTCTTTTGATTTCTCCGGTGGTTCTGATGCGAATCGCATACGAAACCAAATGCGATATTTTCATCTCTAGGCTTCAGTTGATGTTTTCTTCACCTCAAGATTGAGAATTGAACTCGAAACTTTAGTGACCATTTTTTTTTATTTGATTGACTATTCATTATCGTCTCATTTAAAAGAACACTGGGGCTGTTGGCGACGGACCTCGAAATTTTGAACCTCGGTCAACTTATGAGGATGATACCTGACCTGTTTCTGTAAACTTCCACACCACGCAAATTGGACAGGAGAATTCGACAGATTCAACATGTATCAACCCTGCTACGCGGCGGGTCTTTAGTCATCAGGGATCGAATCCACACCTCTACGTAAACAAAGCCTACCGAGAGTTCATCGACTATGACCACAATTTTTTGGTTAAAACAATGTCCTAATATCAAAATCATATTCTGATTCACTGATTTAACTTGTATAACGTGTATTTTATTATGTTCCTTAGCTTTATTTTCTGGTATGTTTTGCTGTTAAATGGGTTTTTAATAATGTAACGTTGTAGCGAAAATTTTCTTATTTGTTGAATACTTTTTAAGGGCAGTTTTATAAAGGGTGATCGTGTAGTAACCGTATGAATTTATACTGTTGTATTTAAAGACGTTTATATATCTCAAACAGTATTTCAAGCGCTAACCCTATTCTCTAACAGTCTTTAATTTTTTTTTATTAAAGTTATCATTATACTTATTGTTGGACATGTAAATTTTCTTTGTGTGAACAGTTTACAATAAATGCGGTGAAAAAACTTATATTGAACAAAAAACAATGAAAATGCAACGTAGCGACGATGAAAAAAATGTAATGCCCCAGAAACCAATCTATAATTGTTTGTTTTTGAAAAATAAGAACGCTGTTGCGTATATCTGTGTATTTTCGACCTCTTTTTTAGCTTATTTAATGAAGTAACGTTTATTTGTGATTTAACATCCAATTTTGTGATAATAGTTTAAAAAGACCTCTTTTGCAAATGAAATATTTTTGTTTCCTATTTTTTTTTTCCAAAAGTTAAAACGATTGATAGATATATTTTGCTTTTTGTATTCTTTATTTATTTCTGTTCTTCTCTGTACGTAGCATAAAATGTCTTCTTTTGCACTGATAGATAATGTGATGTGCTTCTTGATGGAAAAAGCGCATCACAGAGATGCAGATCCGCTTCCCATCCTGTTCCCTTTTAACCCAGTGAACGAACCTTTAAAAGTGCTCGAAGTATCTTCAATCCTTTTAAAATCACCCCTATGCTTTCTGACTCTTCCCATGAGTTATCGCCAGGTAAAAAATCGTGCCATTTCCGTCACCAATGACGTCTTCTGTTTCTATCGTACGATGTTTCGACTCCATTTCCTCCTGTTATTTTTTCGATGAACGGTTGGCTTCCCATGCATTACCTCCCTTTTCACAGGTGAAGGAAGATACACACTTGTTGGCGAAAAAGAGTTACGTTCACCTCGTCTTCAGGTGGTGTCATTTGAATGGAGAAGCTTCTTTTTACTTCTCTTCTCTTTTACCTGGAAAACATGTTGCGCTACAGGGAAATGTGTGCTTGCAAAACGTGAAATCAGCATTACTTAGTCTCATTTTGATATGTTGAAAGAGGTTTTTCCGAATTCAAGTGTCGGTATGGGACCGCAGTTTCTATTTGTTACTATGGCAGCTTTCATGATCTCGACTTTAAAATCGAACCAGCCAGTGGTCATGATTTCTCAGGCTTATGGTCGGTATTGTTTCAGCCGAGTTAAGGGGTTCGAGCCTAAAAACTCATTGGAGGTAATGCTGATTAAATCTGTCGAGGCTTATGAGCCATGAATTCGAGTCCTGATTCTTTTTAAGACCATCTCGTTTTATGATGGAGGCTATTTTATATTAAATTCAAAATTATGATTCGCATGATTAATTTCTCAAATTGATCACTGACTACAAAGAGGAAAAAAAAACCCAATTTATTCAGATGTATGGAATGGAAAAAATATAGGAAACAGTGTTGCAAGCACCAATGAAGAAAATAGTTTTTTCTTTAGAGTTGGCACAGATTTAAGGGATTTTATATTATGTCTCCTGCTATTGATCATAGCTCATCACTCAAAAATAGAAATGTAACGCAATGTTTTGTATAAAATAATAATACTTTGTATGAGGCGAGACGAGTAAAGCTGAATGAATGCATTCCTCTTGGAAAGATATCTACGCCTGACCCTTACAGTGTAATAATTTAAATCATAAAGATTATCACTCTTTTTTTGAATATGTATTGTAACATTTTATTCGAGATCTTTTTTTTTTTTCGATAACACTTTTTATTCAGTATTTTTTGTGTTTGTTTGAATTCTTTGAAATTACACACACACACACACACATATATATTCGGCTATTGCCGACAAACCTCGTAATTTTGAACCTCAGTCAAGTGATGAGAAGGACATCTGAGCTGGCATCTTCCTCTCCAGAACTCCACATCACGCTAATGGTGGGATGACTTGGTACCCTGATGAATTGAACAGGCATTACCCCCACTCCACGTTGGGTCTTTAATAGCAGCAGGTCTCCAACCCACATACTCGACGGAAGCAACACCGGCCGCGAGTTCGTGACCATGAACACTAGACTATCATGTCCATAACATTTTGACTGGGATTGCACATCTTAAAGTTTTCTTCATTCTTAGCAGCTGACTAAATGTCCATGTCGATTAATTTTGCATTTAATTGTAAAACTTTTCATTGAAACAAACAAACCTGGACTCAAAACTTTTTACACGCATTTATGTTTTAGCATTAGGTTATCTGACAGTGATATGTATTAAATGAAACTAGCATAATAAACTTTTCCGTTTTGGCAGGAGAACGTACACTTCTAAATCCTTTTCTTTTAACCTACGTGCTTTTCATAGGTTTTCTGATAGCATAATATCCTTTTTGACACTAAGAAGATCTTCGCTCAGATTACATTTTGTGCAAAATAATTATCTTCGGCAACATTTAACAATGGTGCATCTCTAGCTAATTTTTTTTGTATGTGTATGCAATGCTTCACTGGTTATATTTATGCATACTTTCAGAATCAAAACATCCCAGTTTCTAATTACCTCAGGGGCATTACAATTCCCATGTCTGTTATTATTATTATTTCCCCCCTTGCAAGAAAATATGTCACTCTTTTGGATGTGCAAGCTTTCTTCTCTTCCTACCAAAATAAAACCTTTTCCACCCCGCTCATCCCCGTTCATTTCTCTTCTTAAGGAATTCATTATTTTTCTGCAAGCGCAGAGGAATCTCGGCAGGCTTTTGAAGTTTTAATTAGGAACACTGGTGTATTACTTTTACGTAGGGGTTAAAGAAAGATGGAAGAAGTCTTGTGTTCGTGTTTATTCACTGTTAGGAAATAAATTAACCCTGAGAGATAGAGAGAGAAAAGGAATTTTTGTTTTCTCTCTCTCTCGATTGAATTCCTTCATCTTATACCCCCCCCCCCCGTCTTTTCTGCAATGTTGATATATTTTTCAATGCTCAAATGTTGAATGACGTAAATTAATTTCAGGTGCATCTTAATGCTATAAGCCACTAGATCTGTTCGATTCGCTGTGGCTGGTCAGATTTTCTTCTTTATTGATATAGATGTGAACTGAGATAAGGAAAAATGTGGAAGTTCTAATAAATCTAGTTTGTTGAGAATATGACGTAGTATTTTTGTACTATAGAAAATATGTTATATGATAATTGTGAAAAATCTTGACAAAAATGGTTCCCCGCAACTGTTTTAAATTCTAAATCTTTAGAAAAATATTTTATTCGTCTTATTGTCATGCATAAATATGTAATTAAGTTTTTTAAAAAAAAAAAAAAAAAAAAAAAAACTTCATTTTTTTTACATAAAATTATTTGAAAAAAATTTCAAATATTTCAATATTTTACGACAATTTTTTAGAAGTATTTCTAATTTAGAAAAAAATGTACATGGTTGGTTGACTAAGACTTATTTTTTTTTTTATCAGACACTACGAAAAACAATAAAACAACGACAACGTGTAGTTTTCAGAATGTAAAAAATAGATTTCTGTAAATCATTATTCTATTCACAAGATTATCAAACATATTATGTAAAAAGAACAAGAAGAAAAAATTCTTAACTTTATATTGATGGAAGAAACGCTATGACCGTTATGAAAAATAGAAGCGGAAAAACGTTTAAATTAAAAATTTTGAAGGTCATTAAAACAGATTGGCTGCCATTAAAATAAGTTTTAATACTTGCTAAATAATGTACCCTAGAGCTATGGAATTTGTCATATGATGAAACGATCATACAATGAAAATAAAGGTAATAAAATGGTTTTGGTATTTTAGTAATTTTTTAGTACTGTGTCCTCTTTATATCATGTTATCCTGGAACATAATATTATTCACTATTTTTCACGCATCATACCTATCAAGTGTACGATTAGGACTACAATATAAGAAAACATTTGTAATTTAATATTTTAAAAATATTTTAATCTGTATGATAGTTCACGAAAATAAAGCGCATCGTGAAAATTGAATAAAGAGCACTTTGTCTGGCTTAGGAATGATTTGTTCGCCTTATAATTTTTTTGGAAATATTTTGTATTTTCATCTTTTAGATAATCATGATGTGATTCTTATACTGCGGATACTTAAGTACCGAAAGAAAAAATTAGATAAAGTTAAAGTTTATTTCACAAACACAATTTTAAAACATATCTTCGAGCTTCCCCCTTCGGATATCTAACCCCATCATTTTGTTTTTATGAAAAATGCCTCTTTTTTAAGCACTATTGTAGTTTTTGTACACCCGAGAAATTTTTTACTCCTATGTTTTTTTTTTGAGTGTTCTTTTCTCTGAATAATCTGCATTTTAATCGATCTTAACCCTTAACAGTTTATTTCATCAGATTTAATCAAACGCATTTTAAATCCGTTTAACTTTCTCTTAAGAACGCCGCGAAGAACTTATCATTTCAGCAAAACGATTTGCAACAGTGAAAATTGAAGAACTTCAACATCAAAGGAGAGCAAAAGGAACATTTTCTCTTCTGTCTTTGTTCCAAATCCTTCTTGCCATGGTTCCTCTCGGTTAAACTTTAACTAATCAGCCGTCTGTTTTATTTTCCGAGGAACATCACGGATGAAAACTTCAAACCCATAATCTTTCAAAGATAAATATTAAATGGAGTCCACTCTTTCATTCAAGTGGCGAAGAGGGGCTTTTAGAGTTGTTATTCATAATAAACCTATATTTTATTTTACTCACTTGCCACTCCGGTGTTGTCTTAAGTTAAAGTGAGATTTGAAAGAAACATTTCTTCTCTGGGGTCGGTGCTATTCTAGGTTGACGTTGAAAACTGATAATTTTCCCGGGGAGTTTTGAATGTTATAACTTCATGAGCTTTCGTAGGTTCGATGTTTCTGAAATTGCAGGATTTCTTCGATTAATGGTTCGTTCCACTGACTTCTCTCGTTTTATTATTTTTTGGTTTTGTGGAAAGAGAGATTTATTCATGTTTTAGCTCTTGACAGTTTCCGTATCGTTTTAATTTACGGAAAGAGCTGGATAGAAATAAATATGGAATTCTACGGTTTTGTTTCATTGAATTGATGATGATTTAATCTGTTAGCATTTTGAGCTCTTAATATGTTGTTTAAAATTGATATAACTGCTTTTGGAGAATTTTTTAAGGGAGTTTCATTTTGTCCTTAAAAAAGCGGGATAGTGCCCTCAAATACCTCAAATATGTAGTATGTTGGTGTTTAAATGAGTTATTTCCATCAAAATTTTTATTCCTGTTAAGTGAAATCAAAGAAAAATCTGTAGCTGCGCCTTCTAGAAATGGAGTAGCTAATATTAACCTAGAGATTATACCAATGAAGAAGTTGTATCGTGTATATATATATATATAGTGATATCAAGTTAATTTAAACTGAAAACATCATTGAATATGTAATTTAGGGGGAATTAATGAAAGAATATCTCTATTAAAGAGACCTGATTGAGATTTTCTGAGGAGTATGTACAAGAACAAAATTTTCTTACTTTAAGTGTTATAAAGTGTGTTAAATGATCACGAATTTTATAGTATTCGAAATCGCATCGTCTTCTAAAATATTTGGAAGTCTTCAATAAAGACCTATCTCGCTGTGCATGTTACCTAAATGATACAGTTTCGCTTACACAATTTTGTGGGTTGGGATTGTTTATTAACGTCTCACTGAGAGTTACACAGGGCTTTTAGCGACGGATTCATATGATCCTCGACGGTCAGTGACAGGACGACACCTGTGCTGGCACCTCCCTCTCAAAATTTCGCTACAGGAACAGGAAGACTTTGAGCTTGACAGATTTGAGTGCCTCAGCTCCATTGAATGAGGTCTTAAGTGGCAACATGAGCTCGACCTTCGACTCGACGACAGCGAGTCTGAGCCGTCTACGACCACTAAGTTTACCTCAGTCGCTGTACTATTTTTTTAAATGAAAACAAAAAAGGAGGAGGAAATTATTTTTTATTGATGCGTGTGTGTTTACATACCCATTTTAATAAAATAAATGAGTTTCAAATCAATGTAGTACTTGAATATATCAACATGTTGTTTAATTTCAATTTAATATCTTCTTAAAAGTAAACAAACCTAGACGAGGGAGGAAGACAGGTGGAGCAGGTGCACTTGAGAAAATGTTTATAAACTCTTGGAGTAGATGGTATTACACTTGCACCTTAAAGTAAAGAAAATTATAATTTTTCAGAGACTGGAATAAACACTGAGGCTGATTTTTTCTCTTCTATATTCTTTTCTTCTCTTTTTTTTTTTTTAAAGTTTGTGAGTTCGTTCCCCATGAAGTTACTTTATTTAGGATCAACTTTTGATCTCTTTATTTTGGTATATTGTGAATTTATAGATCTTTTTTATTGTTTTTTATTTGTCAGGGCTGTCTGACCGCACACGTTTTATATGTGGCTTTCTTTCAATAAATAGATTGGAAAAAATATAAGCATAGAGGTCAGCAAAAGTAAAGGAACCATTCCCTTTCGTTATTCCTTTTCGCTTAGACCAGGATTTCAATATGATTTTTTGAAAAGAACTTGTACCCATTGTTAAATTAAAAAAGGATGGACTGCTTACATTTGTCTGAAATTTCATTGATTATGGACTTGTGGAAACTAAATCTGGGGAACTGAAGAGTCTTCAATCAATTATAAATAATAATCTCTATATACAGATTTGATGACCTTACCTCATCCTGTTCCCATCTTTATCTTTCAAACACGCTTTTTTTAGTAATTTGAGTCGACATAAAATTACAATTTTATACTAAGCGCAATAGAATAGACTGGTCATTAAATTAGATAAGATAGAGTAAATGAATTACTCAAGAGTAATGAAATCATACAAATGAAGGAGATTGAGATAACGACTCTGATTGATATTTATAATTTCAGATTAGAAACATATTACATTCACTTTTTGGATTGAGCAATTAGTCTAAATTCAAAAGTGCTGAGATATTGACGGGCTGTTGACGAAATTTGCTTGAATCAAGAACAAAGATGATTTTGGACCTCAGATTCTGTTACAGAGCATAAGCTATATTGAGAGAATAAAGTCAAGGATTCGAGAGAATTGATATATTCTTTCACTATCTGCAATTGGAACGCGTGTTTAAAAAAGATAGGTGAGTTGATACATTGAAAGGCGGCGATGTACTACACACCTTAATTTTTTAAATAAATTAGTCCGCTGATGGTTGGTCGCATTCAATTTACCAGGCAAGGCGAGATTTTTCTACCGCACGTTTCGCTCACTTAAAAAACGGTTTCTTAATGTCATGTCATCTCGAGCAAATTAAAAGTATTCAGGTTGTGCGTCTCAATCAGTGCATTCTTAATGAGAATTTCCATAACCCTAAAAAACGAGTTGAATTCAGATCATTATTTTCCTATATTTGAATCTACAATGCATCGATGAAAATAAATATAGAAAAAGGTGAAGACGTGGCTCGGTATATTTCTTTTAGTTTTACGCCGCACATAAATTTTGTTGTGATTCAATTTTCTTCGGTCTATTTGCAGCATTAATGCTCTTTTATATTATGACTTCAAGAAAATAAATGTGTTGAGATTTCAGAGAAACAAAATTTAAAATAACGTGTTTAACTTACTTTGATGGTATTCCTTTCACTGTTTCAGCACTAGTTGAACGGATACAGAATTAAAAAGATTTCAAAACAACGTTCGATAACTTCTATAAACTTTCCGATTGCGTATGTAATTTAGGATTCATTTTGGCTTTATCTGAATGTTTAAAAAAACAGACTTTTTTGTGTGTGTGTCACATAGAGATATTTACATCTTATTTTCTTGGTGTTATGTGGTAATTGTATTTTTTTTTTTAAAAATCATGTATCGTTGGATTTACTGTCATTCATTAGTTAGGTTCTTTTCATAAATATTACTATGATAATGCTGGTGCTTTAGAAACTCATGGGCAAAATTTAAGAGTGAAAACATCTAAATAAGTATTTTCAACTCTCCACAATGACAGACTCCCAGGGCAGCCAATCTGCAAATCTCAGATGGGTATGATGTGGAAAACTACGTCGGGTTTTCAATCTGGGTATCATAACTAGCTTGCTCATCTGTTCATTGATCTAACAAGTTGCTTGAAAAGATGTCATTCTACACTTAAAATTTTTGCCTTTAAGTTTGAAACACCCGAGTATATCATTTTAATAATTTTAATTATACAATTTCTGTTAAGGGAATTCATTCAGCTAGTATTTTTTAAAATATTCTTTATCGAAATATCATGGTTTTTCTGCATATTCAGGTTTTACATTTTATGATTGAAGCAAAGATAGAACGCACGGATGTATGTAACTGGAGAAAAAAACAACAGCTCAGATTCAATAATTTTTTGCTCTTTTCTTTAGCTTTACCGATTCACTAATGGTACTAACTTAAAAATTTTGAACTCTATCATACATTGCTTTAGGCATTGGATGATGTTAGTCAAATTCTATCTATGAAAAGGAAGATAGTTGTCAAAGTACCTCACATTAGTTTTTTTGCTAAGTATGATTATATATTTTAATACACGAGCTTCCTGAATCTAATAATAACATCTAATTATCAGTATTCTCTGCTGTCATTATAGTTTTCTGCAGAGGGGAGATGCTCAGTAAAGTCATTTACCTTAGGTGTAGTCTTGTCAGGAACAAAACAAAAAAATTTTTTTTTTTCCTTTTTTAATTACGTGAAGTTAGTTAAAATAATTGTGAGGGGAGACATTTCTTTGAAGGAATTTATGCTGTCATAATTTCAAGTTTATTTGTTTCTGCTTTGGAGTGTATACTATTATGAGTCTTATTATGTGTAAAATAGTAATTGTCAAAGTGTGAATATGTGTTTAAACTATTACATGAAATCTTGAAAAAATAATTAAACTATATCTTTTAACGATATTTTACATTAAATTGCTTATTCATTTCTCATTCTTTAAGGAAAAAATAATTAAAGCACGTGCTTGTAATTTGAGTTGTTGCGAAGAGTTGTTCATTTCTGTTGTAATAATCATTTTTAAGTCAGACATTTCAAGATTGCTCTGACTTTTTTTTTTATTTACATGTTATCATATCATGCATATAGCCTTTTTTACTAGCAGAATATAGGTCTCCTTTTCCATATTCTAATTAATTCAATTAATGTGATAAAGAAGTCGATATAAGAATTCTTTCTACAACGTAACTATAATGCTCCAAATAGTTCCTCCATCTTTTCAGGAAAAATTCTCTCTATAATACACATTAAATTTCTACTCCACTTTGTTCTATGTCCGCTAACCCTCTTCATCACCTTCACACTGATTCTCCTGAGCGAGCTCCCAGAGACTATCTCTCTAACGAGCAAATTACGTTAAGAGTCAAAATCAGATTAACGATGGTTCAAACTTAACGAACCACTTCGCATTTACATATCGCTTTCACGCAAGAAGGGGTTAGATGGAAAAAAAGAATCTAATGTTAATCTAACTGATAAATTCGGTAGATTAAATTTAAGTTCATTATTTTTTTTGTATTATTTATTTATGATTTCCCCCTTTCCTTCCATTTCCTTTATTGCTTCAAAGAAAAATATGTATTCATCTGGTTAATTTTTTCTTTCTTTCCATCTCTTAGGGATCCACGAAGAGACTGGAATGTTAACATCCAAGTGCGATGGGTGAGGTGCTTTTAATGCGTTATTTATGAAGAATTTTTTCTTCTATTATTATTTTTTAATATTTTATTGATTACAGTATTGCCTGTTGGATTCTTCCTTTTGTGTTCCTTTTTCCAAATCTTAGGGAGATAAGGTTATGATCTCTTGATTCATTGTAATATAATTTGTAAAAGAAAGAGCGACGAGTAATGGTTGCGTTTAATTGTTGTATACAAAGGTTGCTTTCTTTTCACTTATTTGTATGGAAGATTTGTGTTGAAGATGAATATATATCAAATTAGAATGGATATTTGCTCTCTCCTTAGAGACGAATGCGTGTTTGATTGATATTGTTTACAGTTATGTTCCGATATGATCGTTTTTTTCCTTTTCTTTTTTATTCGGTGCGTGTTGTTCAGAATGTGTTGTTTAAATTCTTGTCTAATTAAAGGAATTAATTACTTTATGTTTTTCTGGAATCTGGATAATAGAAATTACCTTAAAACGCACATGGAGGTAGTTTATTTTGGTGGTATGTTTCGTCTACAAAAATGATGGGGAAAAAGGTTGTTCATGTTCAATATGTTACAGAGACACACGAAGAGACTGTTTGCAAGCGCATTCTTAGATTTTTTTTAAATGACATTATTTCATGTATATGATAGCCTTTCATTTTTTGACAGTTATGCCAGTGTATTTGGAATTAAATCCATTCCAAAAATATCAAACTGGAAGTCATTTCTGCAATATTCTAAATGATCTAATTTAGAATTCAGGACTATTAGTATCTTTTCTATAAATAAGACTCCTTAATTTATTAAAAATATTAGATTGTTAAATCAGGAAGTATGTGAAACATTCTCAAAAGAAATACAGTTTAGTATAATTTCCCAACCAAGCCTTTACGATTAGGCCTGTTCGCATTTGCCTTTAAGGGAATCAATTATTTAAGATGCTAAACGCTAATATTAAAAAGTGGCATCACAATTAAATCCCAAGATTATATACCTGAATAGTATTCTGTGTGAAGAATTATTCTTTTATAGTTATAGAATGTCTTAAAATATGCACACACATGAAGTTAATTCTTGAAAAAAAAAAACTTTTTTTGGGAACTTTAAAAATACAGTTGAGCTTATTCTCTCATGTACTAGGATAATCATTGAACCTAGTAAACCGATATTTCAATAAATCATATGTTTAAAAGCCAGGGTTATTTGGATGAAACACACTCGACAACAATCAGACATACTTGAAATCCCAACAGTCATTTTTTGTATCATAGCGAAGACGAAAAAATGAACGTAGCGAAATTACGAACTAAAAATATCTTATGTGGAATTAAAATAAAGGTGCTTTTAATATGACGTGTAACGGTGATTTTCGCGTAAGCTCGTTTGTTTCAGGTCAGTGTTTGCCGGTTTATTCAAACAATATTGTATTGAAAAAAATAATAATGTAAATATTTTTTGGTCTGGAAGTTTTATATACATTTGAAGGTTGTAAGTGGCTTTTGAAAAAACGAAGTTATACATTCGAGTAATTTGAGTAATCAAAAGCTAAGAAAATTATTCAAGTATTAAAAAAAAAAAAAAAAAAAAACACGTTGAAATTGTCCGTGACAATATCTTTAAAAGTAATTCATCTCATATAATAAAATATAAGAAGAAAAATTAGTACACAAGCGTATCATTTATTGTACTCATTTTTTGAACTCATTCGATGTAAATTTTTGTCATATTTTTTTTAACAGAAGTGTACCAAAATTATTATTTTGATTTCAAACATTACTATGATGTAATTATTAAATTGATTATCATAATTTTTAAAATTTAAAATCTGCTTAGTGATATAATATGCTCTCCTGAAGGAAGCATCTGTGAATGGATTGTTTTTCAATAATCCTCACATGCGAATCAGTCGGTACGAAGTCTATTGATGAACGTAGATGTAATTCCAACGATTACCCGTACATTTTTCCTGTGTCATAATCGAATCTTCCCCGTTTGCAGCAAACATTTGCCTTTCCTTCTCTTTTCCAGTGATGAAGGAGCACGTGAAGTACACCTCATGAGCATTGTTCGAAGCGTCTCACATCGGCATTACGTCAAAGCTGACACCATACAGTCTACCGTGAATTCCAAGGTCCTTTTCGGCAGCTTTGCGTTTTGTTGTTTTTCCTGGCGATAGAATAGGAGCTTTCTTAATGTACCGTTAATAGTGGCATTGGTTTTGATCGTTATCTTTTTTTCGACTTCGTTTATCAATTATATTTCGATGGCGATGTTATTGTGCGTAATGACTTTTCTTTCTCTGATGTTGGTATAAATCAAACTTATAATGATTGCTTCTTTTAATTTTGATGAGATAATTTATAGCAAGTAAGAAATCGTCTGTGTTTCCGTTGCTGTATAAAATGTGTCTTTTTTGTATGTTACTTCAATTTGTTATTTTATCCATTAATTTTATGTACTGAAAATTGATTTGTCTTTCAAATAAACGTGTAAAACTGTAATTAGTTTAGCTATCAAAGTATTTTATAATTGTAAGGAGAGAGAGAAAAAAAAATTGATTTTCATTGCTATTCCTCCACGAATTTCCAAAGTTTATACATAATCGGATATTTTTATTGCCAGTCAGAAGTCATAATCAATTTTAAGGAAAACATTGTGTTTACCTGGGACTCTATGTTCCTCAAAGTAATGACTCTGTTGCATTTTAAGCGTACTATTTCTTATTTCGGGTTCCCCCCCCTTTTTTTTTTTCTTTCGTGCGTTTCACCTAAGTATAAAGTTAATTTCTGTTGAAAAATTCCCAAGATAGTTCTCCCTCATCGGTTTCCGTATTTCTGTCGTATCTTTACAAATAATCCCATTCCCCTTTTTTATGCAATGCTGATAGTTTGGTTTAGTTGGTTATATTAACGTCACAATAGGTACAACACGAGGGCTATTGGCGACATATTTGGTATTACGAACCTCGGTCAAATCCTTAGGACAAACCTGAACTGAAGCCTCCCTCTCTTAATTTCCACACCAATGGCAGGACTTTGAACCTCGACAGATTTAACTATATCGGCTCCGGCTGCGGTAGATCTTTTGTGGCATCGAGGCTTACGTCTCGACGAAAACAGCTGGTACGACCATTATATTAGGCTACATCACTTTGCAATATTGAAGTGACACTTAGTGTAGCATTGCGCAGTTTTTTGCTGATGCTGAAATTTGGTGATCTTTATTCACATAGTGGGAAAAATGGCAATCGCCAGGAAATGTTTGCAACTTATTCCCGCGAATGATTTTATAATCAATTCAATTATGAATTAAATCAGCGTCCTGCGGTTGTAGAAGCAATACGTAACT
>BMAW01052957.1:2352749-2370073 GCA_019974015.1 Nephila pilipes
CCCCCCCCCCCCCCGTCTTTTCTGCAATGTTGATATTTTTTTTTTCAATGCTAAATAGCGAATGTGACGTAAATTAATTTCGGTGCATCTTAATGCTATAAGCCACTAGATCCTGTTCGATTCGCTGTGGCTGGTCAGATTTTCTTCTTTATTGATATAGATGTGAACTGAGATAAGGAGAAAAATGGAAGTTCTAATAAATCTAGTTTGTTGAAAATATGACGTAGTATTTTGTACTATAGAAAATATGTTATATGATAATTGTAGAAAAATCTGTAAAAATGGTTCCCCCAACTGTTTTAAATTCTAAATCTTTAGAAAAATATTTTATTCGTCTTATTGTATACATAAATATGTATTAAGTTTTTTAAAAAAAAAAAAAAAAAAAAACCTTCATTTTTACATAAAAATTATTTGAAAAAAATTTCAAAATTTCAATATTTTAGACAATTTTTTAGAAGTATTCTAATTGAAAAAAATGTACATAGGTTTAGTTGACTAAGTACATTTTTTTTTTTTTATCAGACACTACGAAAAACAACGACAACGTCTAGTTTTCAGAATTGTTTAAAAAATAGATTTCTATGTAAATCATTATTCTATTCACAGAATTATCAAACATATTATGCAAAAGAACAAGAAAAAAAATTCTTAACTTTATATTGATTGGGGGGGGGGGGGGAAGAAACGCCTTTGTACTTGACCGTTATGAAAAATAAGAAGCGGAAAAAAGCAGTTTAAATTAAAAATTTTGAAGGTCATTAAAACGAATTGGCACACCATTAAAATAAGTTTTAATAACTTGCTAAATAATGTACCTAGAGCTATGGAATTTATTACATATATTTAGAAACGTCATACAATGAAAATAAGGTAATAAAATGGTTTTTGGTATTTTAGTAATTTTTAGGGTACTGTGTCCTCTTTATATCATGTTATCCTGGAACATAATAAATTTATTCACTATTTTTCACGCATCGTACCTATCAGTGTACGATTAGGACCACGCAATATTAAGAAAAGCTTATTTGTAATTTAATATTTTAAAAATATTTTAATCTGTATATGATAGTTCAATCTGAAAATAAAGCGCATCGTGAAAATTGAATAAAAGAGCACTTTGTCTGGCTTAGGAATGATTTTGTTCGCCTTATAATTTTTTAAATTTGGAAATATTTTGTAGTGTTCATCTTTTCCCGATAATCATGATGTGAATTCTTATACTGCGGATACTTAAGTACCAGAAAGAAAAATTAGATAAAGTTAAAGAAGTTTATTTCGAAACACAATTTTAAAAACATATCTTCGAAGCTTCCCCCCTTCCCCGGATATCCCCTAACCCCCAAATCATTTTGTTTATAAGAAAAATGCCTCTTTTTTTTAAGCACTATTGTAGTTTTTTGTACACCCCGAGAAATTTTTTACTCCTATGTTTTTATTTTTAGTGTTCTTTTTTTCTCTGAATAATCTAGCATTTTAATCACATGCAAATCGCTAACCCTTAACAGTTTATTTCATCCAATTTAATCAAACGCATTTTAAATCCGTTTAACTTTCTCTTAAGAACGCCGCGAAGAACATCATTTCCAGCGCAAAACGATTTGCAACATTGAAAATGGCTAAAGAACCTCGAACATCAAAGGGAGAGCAAAAAAGGAACATTTTCTCTTCTGTCTTTGTTCCAAATCCCCTTCTGCCATCGGTTCCTCTCGGTTAAACTTCCCAACTAATCCCTAGGCCGTCTGTTTTATTTTTCCGAGGAACATCACGGATGAAAACTTCTAAACCCCGTAATCCTTTCAAAGATAAATATTAAATGGAGTCCACTCTTTCATTCAAGTGGCGAAGAGGGGCGTGGTTTAGAAGTTGTGTGCAAAGCCAACCTATATTTTATTTTTACTCCACTTGCGCCACTGCCGGTGTTGTCTTAAGTAAAGTGAGATTTGAAAGAAACATTTCTTCTCTGGGGTCGGTGCTATTCTAGGTTGACGTTGAAAACCTGATAATTTTCCCGGGGAGTTTTGAATGTTATAACTTCATGAGCTTTTCGTGGGTTCGTGTTTCTGAAATTGCGGGATTTCTTTCGGAATTAATGGTTCGTTCGCACTGACTTCTCTCGTTTTATTATTTTTGGTTTGTGGAGAGAGAGTTATTCATGTTTTAGCTCTTGACAGTTTCCGTATCGTTTTAATTTACGGAAAGGAGCTGGATGAAATAAATATGGAGATTCTACGGTTTTTGTTTCACATTGAATTGGAGTGATGATTTAATCTGTTAGCATTTTTGAGCTCTTAATATGTGTTTAAAAATTGATATTAACTGCTTTTGGAGAATTTTTAAGGGAGTTTCATTTTGTCGCCAAAAAGCGGGATAGTGCCCTCAAATACCTCAAATATGTAGTATGTTGGTGTTTAAATGAAGTTATTTCCATCAAAAATTTTATTCCTGTTAATGAAATCATTAGAAAAAATCTGTAGACTGCGCCTTCTAGAAATGAGTAGTAATATTAACCTGAAATTTATACCAATGAAGAAGTTGTATCGTGTATATATATATATAGTGATATCAAGTTAATTTAAACTGAAAACATCATTGAATATGTAATTTAGGGGGAGGGGTAATGAAAGAATATCTCTATTAAGAGACCTGATTGAGATTTTCTGAGGAGTATGTACAGAACAAAATTTTCTTACTTTAAGTGTTATAAAGTGTGTTAAATGATCACGAATTTTATAGTATTCGAAATCGCATCGTCTTACTTTAAAATATTTGAAGTCTTCAATAAGACCTATCCCTCGCTGTGCATGTTACCTAAATGATACAGTTTCGCTTATGCACAATTTTTGTGGGATTGTGATTGTTTATTAACGTCTCACTGAGAAGTTACACAGGGCTTTTAGCGACGGATTTCATAATTTTGATCCTCGACGGTCAGTGACGAGGACGACACCTGTGCTGGCACCTCCCTCTCCAAAATTTCGTACCACGGGAACGGGAAGACTTTGAGCCTTGACAGATTTGAAGTGCCTCAGCTCCATTACCCGATAGGTCTTAAGTGGCAACATGACTCGAACCTTCGACTCGACGACAGCAGGTCTGAGCCGTCTACGACCACTAGGTTACCTCAGTCGCTGTACTATTTTTAAATGAAAACAAAAAATTAGGGGAGGAGGTATTTTTATTGTGTGCGTGTGTGTTTTACATAGCACCATTTGTAAATTAAATGAGTTTCAAATCAATGTAGTACTTGAATATATCCAACATGTTTAGTTCTGTTGTTACAATTTAATATCTTCTTAAAGTAAACGAACCATAATAGACGAGGAGGAAGACAGTGAAGCAGTGCACTTGAGAAATGTTTATAAACTTTATGTTAGTAACTTGGATAGTGGTATTACACTTGCACAACTTAAGTAAAGAAAAATTATAATTTTTCGAAGCTGAGATAAACACTGAAGGCTGATTTTTTTTCTATGTTCTTTTCTTTTTTTCTTTCTTTCTTTTTTAAAGTTTGTAGTTGTTATGAAGGTTATTTATATTTGAATCCTTTTATTGTCTTTATTTTACGGTATATTGTGAATTTATAGATGCTTTTTATTGTTTTTATTTGTAAGGAGCTTTGTTAACACGTGTTTATATGTTTTTCATTTTCATAAATAGATTGGAAAAAATATAAGCATTAAGAGGTCCTTAAAAATTAACGAACCATTCCCCTTTTCGTGTATTCCTTTTCGCATTTGACCAGATTTCAATTGGCTTGATTTTTTGAAGAACTTATGTACCGTGTAAATAAAAGGATGGGTATACATTTGTCTGAAATTTCATTGAATTCATTGGGACTTGTGGAAACTAAATCTGGGAACTGAAGTCTTTAATATTATAAATAATAATCTTATACAGTTGTGACCTTACGCTGTTCGCCATTTTATCTTCACTAACCACGGGGCTTTTTTAGTAATTTGAATCGCATAAAATTACAATTTTCTCCCAACGAAAATGAACGCGATTAAGTAAATTAGATGAAGATAGAAGTGAGGTGAATTGAATTATAGAGATAATGATATACAAATGAAGGGAGATTGAGGATAACGACTCGCTGATTGATATTTATAATTTAGATTGAAGCATATTAATTAACTTTTTGGATTGAAGCGAATTCTAGTTAAAAGTGCTAGGATAAGAACGGGCTGTTGACGAAATTTGCTTGAATCAGAACAAGTGATTTTGTAGCCTCAGATTTCATTGTTAGAGCATAAGCTATATTGAGGAATAAAGTGGGATTCGAGAGAGACATTATATATATCTTGCTCTTTCATATCTCCAATTGAAACGGTGTTTAAAAAAGATGGCAGTAGAGTTGAATAATTGAAGAACGGGCGATGTACTACACACAACATAAGTTAAATATATTACGCATAGTTGGTCGCATTAATTTTCATACGGCAAGCGGATATTATTTATTCTACCTGGCCGTTCTCCCTTCTTAAAAAATGGTTTCTTAATAGTCATTCATCTGAACAAATAAAATGATTCAAGTTTAAACCGTCTCAATCATGTGTCTTAATAGAATTTCTCATAACCCTAGAAGCAGTTGGGTGAATCATCTGTTATTCCTATTGCATTTGAATCTGCAATACATCGATGAAAGTAAATATACAAAGAACAAGATGAAGACAGGCTTGTGTGTATTTCTTTTAGTTTTACGACCGCATGAAATTTATTTGTGAGATTCAATTTTCTTCGGCTCTATTTTGCAATGCTCTTTTATGTTATTGATTCGAAAATAAATGTTATTGAATTTCAGAGAAACAAAATTTAAAATACGTCGCCTTTATTTAACTTACTTTGATGGATGAGTTCTTTCATTTCGCACTAGTTGAACGGATACAGAAATTAAAAAAGAACGATTTCAAAACAATTGATGCTTCTATAAACATTCCGTATTCGTATATTTAATTCTAGTTCTTTGCTTTACTCTAGAATAGTTTAAAAAACAGCTTTTTGTGTGTGTGTGCAATGAGAGATATACATCTCGTTTTTCTTGGTGTTGTGAATAAATTGTATTTTTTTTTAAAAATCATTATCGTTGGATTTTACTGTGAATATTAGTTAGGTTCTTTTTCATAAATATTTCTGGTAATGCTGGGTGTTTTGAAACTCATGGGCAAAAATTTAAGAGGTGATAGAAAACATCTAAATAAGTAATTTTCAACCTACAATGCACAGGCCGCTAGACGACCATGCCTCCTGAAATCCACGATAGGTATGATGTGTAAGAAAACTCGCGTGTTAGGTTTTCCAATCTGGCGGTTCACCGCTTGCTTTCCGTCTGTGCATTGTGGGGTGAAAGTTGCTTGAAAAGATGTTTTCTACCACCCCTTAAATTTTTGCCTTTAAGTTTTGAAACACCCGGTATATCATTTAATAATTTAATTATACACATTTCTGTTAAGGGAATTAGTACGGCTGGTATTTTTTAAAAGTATTTCTTATCCGAAATATCATGGTTTTTTCTTGATATTCGGTTTACATTTGTGATTGAAGCAAAGATGAACGCACGGATGAGTATAATTGTAACTGGAGGAAAACAACAGCTCAGATTCAATAATTTTTTAGCTCTTTTTCTTTAAGCACCATTCAGTAATTTTTTAACTTAAAAATTTTGACTCTAAAAATTCATCATTGCTTTGGGCATTGGATGATGTTAGTCAAATTTCTGTCTTGAAAGGAAGACTCAGTTGCTCCAAAGTACCTCACATTAGTTTTTTGCTAGTATGAATTATATTTAATAACACGAGACCTTCCCTGATTCTCAATAACTAATAATAATGTCTAATTATCAAGTATTCTCTGCTGTACATTATAGTTTCTGCAGAGAAGGGAGACGATGGTAAAATTCATTGTACCTTGGTGTAGTCTTGTACGGAACAAAACAAAAAAAATTTTTTTTTTCCTTTTTTAATTGCATTGAAGTTAGTTAAAATAATTGGCAGGGAGACATTTCTTTTGAATGTAAATTTATGTTGCGTCATAATTTCAAAGTTTTATTTGTTTCATGCTTTGGAGTATACTATTATTTGAAGTCTTATATGTGTAAAATAAGTATTGTCAAATTAATTATACATGTTTTTCTAAACTTATTACATGAAATCTTGAAAAAATAATTAAACTATATCTTTAACGATATTTTACATTAAATTGCTTATTCATTCTCATTCTTTAAGGGAAAAATATAATTAAAAGCACGTGCTTGTAATTTATGAGTTGTTGCGAAAGTTGTTCATTTTACTGTTGTAATAATCATTTTAATCGGCATTGCAAAATTGCTCTGTTACTTTTTTTTTTTATTTACATGTTATATTTATATCATACATACTTTTTTTCTACTATACGAATATAGTCTCCTTTTCCATATTCATTAATTCAATTAGTGACGAATAAAGAAAGAAGTCGATATAAAATTCTCCTAACGTTTAACTAATAATGCTCCAAATAAGTTCCTCCATCTTTCCGGGAGGAAAAATTCTCTCATAATACATTAAATTTCTACTCCACTTTGTTCTAATAATCCGCCCTTCTTTCTCATCACCCTTCCCCCTGTTCTCACAAACGACCTCCCCGAAACTATCTCTCCTAAGTAGCAAATTACGTTAACGAAGTCAAGAAATCGAATTAACGATGGCTTATTAACGAACCATATCGCATTTACATATCGAAAACTTTCACGCAAGAAGAGAGGGTAGATGGAAAAAAGAATCTAATGTTAATCTAACTGATAAATTCGCTAGTTAACCGTTCCAAATTTAAGGATTCTATTCGAGTTTTTTTTGTATTATTTATTTATTGATTTCCCCCCTTTCCTTCCACATTTCCTTTTATTACTTTCAAGAAAATATGTATTCATCTGAGTTAATTTTTTTTTCTTTCTTTCCAGAACTCTTGGGATCCACGAAGAGACTGAATGTTAACGCTCAAGATTGCGATGGGTGAGTGCTTTTAATGCGTTATTTATGAAGAATTTTTTTTTTCTCTCTTATTATTATTTTGTTAATATTTTATTGTTACGAATATTGCCTGTTGGATTCTTCCTTTGTGTGTTCCTTTTTCCAAATGTTAAGGGTGATAAAGGTTATGATAACTCGATTCATTGTAATTAATTTGGTAAAGAAAAGACGACGGTAATGAGTTGCGTTTAATTGTTGTACAAAAGAGTTGCTTTCTTTTTCACTTATTTGTATGGAGAGAATTTGTGTTGAAAGGATTAAATATATATCAAATTAGAATGGATATTTTTTTCTCTCCTTAGAGACGAATGCGTGTTTATTTGATGTTGTTTACGTTATGTTCTGATAGTGATGCGTTTTTTTTCCCTTTTCTTTTTATTCGGTCGTGTTGTTCAGGAATGTGTTGTTTATAATTCATTGTCCTAATTAAAGGAATTAATTACTTTTGCTCGTTTTCTGGAATCTGGATAATTGAAATTACCTTAAAAAGCACATGGAGGTAAGGTTTATTTTTGGTGGTATGTTTCGTCTAAAAAATGATGGGGAAAAAGTTGTTCTGTGCAATATGTTACAAAGAACACGAAAGAGACTGTTCTTTGCAACGCATTACTTAGGAATTTTTTAAATAATTTATTTCATTATATGATAGCCTTTCATTTTTTGACAGCCTTATGATAGTATTTGGAACTAAATCATTCCAAAAAATATCAAACTGTGAAGTCATTTCTGCAATATTCTAAATGATCTAATTTAGAATTCAGGATATTTGTATTAGTATCTTTTCTATAAATGGACTCCTTAATTTATTAAAAATATTAGATTGTTAAATCAGGAAGTATATGAAACATTCTCAAAGAAATACAGTTTAGTATAATTTCCCAATAGCCTTTACGATTGAGCCTGTTCACTTGCATTGCCTTTAAGAGTCAATTATTTAAGATACTTAAACGCTATTAAAAATTAATCACAATTAAATCCCAAGATTATATACCTGAATAGTATTCTGTGTGAAGAATTATTCTTTATAGTTATAGAATGTCTTAAAATATCACACACATGAGATTGAATTCTTGAAAAAAAAAAACTTTTTTTGGGAACTTTAAAAATACAGTTGAGCTTATTCTCTCATGTACTAGCAATAGAGACCAATCATTGAACCTAGTAAACCGATATTTCAATAAATCATGTTTAAAAGCCAGGGTTATTTGGATGAAACTTTTACACACTCGACAGCAATCAAGACATACTTGAAATCAACATTGTAATCATTTTGTATCATAGCGAAAGACGAAAAATGAACGTAGCGAGAATTACGAACTTCAAAAATATCTTATGTGGAATTAAAATAAAATTGCTTTTAATATGACATTATGTTTTAACGATTTTCGCGTAAGCTCGTTTGTTTCGAGTCAGTGTTTGCCGGTTTATTCAAACAATATTGTATTGAAAAAAATAATAATGTAAATATTTTGGTCTAGGGAAGTTTTTATACATTTTGAAGGTTGTAAGTGGCTTTTGAAAAACGAAGTTATGCATTCGA
Source organism: Nephila pilipes (assembly GCA_019974015.1). NCBI lineage: Eukaryota > Metazoa > Arthropoda > Arachnida > Araneae > Nephilidae > Nephila > Nephila pilipes. The sequence goes on from BMAW01052957.1 coordinate 2,361,294, forward strand.
GTAATTTGAGTAATAATCCAAAAGCTAAGAAAATTATTCAGAGTATTAAAAAAAACACGTTGAAATTGTCCTGACAATATCTTTAAAGTAATTCATCTCATATTAATAAAATATATAAGAAGAAAAAATTAGTACAAAAGCGTATCATTTATTAACACTCATTTTTGAACTCATTCTTGATGTAAATTTTTGTCATATTTTTATGAAGTGTACCAAATTATTATTTTGATTTCAAACATTACTATTCAGAAATGTAATTATTAAATTGATTATCATAATTTTAAAATTTAAAATCTGCTTAGTGATATAACATGCTCTCTGAAGAAGCATCTAGTGAATATGGATTCAAAATTGTTTTCAATAATCCTCCATGCGAATCAGTCGGTACGAAGTCTATTGATGAACGTAGATGTAATTCCAACGATTACCCGTACATTTTCCTGTGTCATAATCAATTCGAATCTTCCCCGTTTTGCAACAGACGTTGCCCTTTCCTTCTCTTTTCCGAGTGATGAAAGGAGCACGTGAAGTACACCTCGTAGGCATTGTTCGAAGCGTCTCACATCGGCATTACGTCAAAGCTGACACCATACAGTCTGCCGTATTGAATTCCAAGGTCTTTTCGGCAGCTTTGCGTTTTGTTGTTTTCCTGGCGATAGAATAAGAGGGCTTTCTTCCGTAATGTACCGTTAATAATTGGCGTTGGTTTGATCGTTATCTTTTTTCGACTTCGTTTATCAATTATATTTCGATGGCGATGTTATTGTGCGTAATGACTTTTTCTTTCACTCTGATGTTGGTATAAATCAAACTTATAATGGAGTTGCTTCTTTTTAATTTTGATGAGATAATTTATAGCAAGTAAGAAATCGTCGCAATGTTTCCGTTGCTGTATAAATGTGTCTTTTTTAACGTATGTTACTTCAATTTGTTATTTTATCATTAATTTTTATGTACTGAAAATTGGTTATTAACAAATAAACGTGTAAAAACTGTAATTAGTTTGTATCTCAAAGTATTTTATAATTGTAAGGAGAGAGAGAGAAAAAAAAATTGATTTTCATTGCTATTCTCAAAGATTTCAAAGTTTTATACATAATCGGATGTTCTTTTATTGCCAGTCAGAAGTCATAATCAATTTTAAGGAAAACGTGTTTACCTGGGACTCTATGTTCCTCAAAGTAATGACTCTGTTGCATTTAAGCACGTTAATACTATTTCTTATTTCGGGTTCCCCCCCCCCCTTTTTTTTTCTTTCGTGCGTTTCACCTAAGTATAAGTTAATTTCTGTTGAAAAATTCCCAAGATAGTTCTCCCTCATCCTGGTTTCCGTATTTCATCGTATCTTTACAAATAATCATTCCCCCCCCTTTTTTTATGCAATGCTGATAGTTTGGTTTAGTTGGTTATATTAACGTCGCAATAGATGCAACACGAGGGCTATTGGCGACATATTTGGTAATTTTGAACCTCGGTCAAATCATGAGGACGACACCTGAACTGAGACCTCCCTCTCTTAATTTCCACACCTCACCAATGGCAGGACTTTGAACCTCGACAGATTTAACCTATATCGGCTCCGGCTGCACGGTAGATCTTTTGTGGCATCGAGGCTTACGTCTCGACGAAAACGGCCAGACCGCGACCATTATATTAGGCTACCGCATCCACTTTGCAATATTGAAGTAGGCACTTAGTGTAGCATTGCGCAGTTTTTGCTGATGTAGAAATTTGGTAGTCTTTTATTAATGTCACATACATAATTAGGAAAAATGGTATCCTTAGGAAATGTTGCAACTTATTCCGCGAATGATTTTTATAATCAATTCAATTATGAATTAAATCAGCGTGCGGTTGTAGATGCTTCTGTATTTTAAAATCTATCTTGACATCACAGATGTGATATAAAAACTAGTATGCGATGTGTGAATTTAAGGAATCGTTATCAACTATAATTCTAAAGTAGAGCTATGCACATCAGTAGCACCTATTGTATGATTTTAGTTGGCTATTTATCTAAAATTATTCATTCATGGCTACATTGACGGCTTTGATAGCCTAGTAATTAATGTCTTGTTTTTACAACTTTGGTTCACGTAACATTGTAGGTTTCATTCTTAATTTCACCAGATCTTCGAATAGAATAAGGAAAGGGGAAGACACACATTGAACCGTTGAAGGAAGATTTAAAGATATATAAGAGCAAAGAAAAGATAATGATTTTAAGTTATTGCTTATTTAATTATATTATATGTACAGCTATTTTTTTTTAATGCAGACCAGTTTAGTAACAGGAAGTATCGGAAATTGGAAACTGTTCAGGGACTGCTTTCTTGGCGAAGAATAACTTCGATCTACTCGATAAATTTCTCTTATCTCATCAAAGATTTGGGGTAAAATGCTAAGATTCTGGAACTGTTGGTAAGACTCAAAACTTAAGTAGCTCTGGCTGTCGAGATGCACTGAGTACTCAACTATTAATGAGTTCTGTAAAGTCAGAATAGAGAAAATTTTAGATGAAGAGATTCGCCAGAACACACCGTTAACGTCTACGTCGGCTGATAGGCACGTAAAGAAGACCAAATTATTAGAGAAAATCATTAATGTAAATTTTATATCATCAAATAAAATTGGCTATCTTAGTTTTCACTTGGCGTAGTGTAGAAGTTTAGTGAGTGAGATTGATTATATGAGAAGGCTCATACAGCGATAAATTATTCAACTATGATATAAAACAGTGAGGTCCATTGTTAACTAGCCATTACGTTACTTAGGTGTGACTTTGATACCCAAGTAAATCGTGAATAGATAATCCTTGAATTTTTCGTAAATTTTATGAATATCTTTTGAGAACCATTCTTTGTTAACTGCTTGAGCTTGCATGTCAAAATAAGTTGCAATTGTAAGCATTTGTAGAATGATTTTATTCTTGTTAGAAGAACAGCTGCCTACTGACATCACAATCCACCAGATCGTGGACTGAAAATAGAGACTGATTCCAATCTTAAGATAGAACTGATTCTCAATGCCTTTATGTGGAGTGCCTATAAGGTAGATGTGAGACTAACGTAGGTTTCACACCCGTCGTTTAATCGCGGTTCTAGATTATATGTTCTATAACCCGCAGTTCGTTTTGTAAATGGAGATCGATGTTAATTTAACTAATCGATTTTTTTTTGTATGTCTTCTCAAAGGAACAATGATGAGATTCAGATCTCCTAGGTAGTTATGAACAAGACTAAAAAGTTATATACGTCCTTATCGTCACGTTCCATTAGACACCTTTACAATATATATGTGGCGGCTTCCTACGTCATTTTTGACTGCGGAGTTGTAAGCAGATTTGAAAAAAAAGGAGGGAACGATCTTTTCTCCATGCACTTGCTTCTCAGATTCCGGACCTGTGAAGGTTAAGTTTTAACCTTAATTAAAGTTGGGAATGTTAAGTTTTAAAATTGTAAATGTTAAGTTTGAAATAAATGAATAGTTCTTTGCCTCTCACAGTTGTTTGTCTATCGCACACCTTCTGATAGGAAATTATGGGGAATTGACGGTTTTATCAACACACACTTTCCCATATATAGAGATTTAGGGAGAAAGTATTTTTTGTCATTTATTTTATGAATTCCTTTCTTCAAGAATTGGAAAAATTATTGTCTCACGGGTGCGATCTTGTTAGCGAAGAAGAGGCATAAGAAGTGACAGTATGTTATCATTATAGACTTTTCCAAATCGTGTTAAGAATTCTTTCAGTGTTGCTGAATATCCGCTGAAAATGTGTAGGGTGTGACACAATCTCATGGAGGTCTCGAAAAAAGAGAATGTTTAAAACAATGCAGAAAATTGCTCCTATTTTAATGTGTGTGCTAAAAAAAAAGAACCGCTTAAGAATTTTTTTGCCCTTGATGTAAGTGTTGATTAAGCACTTAAATGTTTAAGTAAGCTAAATTGCTCTTAATTGCGTCAATTGTCAAGGAGGCGCATCTCATAAGAACAAAAAAGTAATGTTTTTTTTTTTTTTTTTGCATTCTTTTCTCTCGTTGTTGTGTTGTACGAGTATATGGATTTTTAACTCTTAAAATAATGAGCAGTCAGGAATGCTTTATGGATGCGGTTAGTTAGGCCAGTAATTCTGGAATAATCCAGCCTAACAACACTAAATATATAATACCCCATTAGTTTGCTTTTCTTCAAATTTTTGGTAGTTGTCAATTTAATTTTTTGTATAATTTAATTTCTTTTGCAAATTTCTCTTGTGTGTAATTTTTTTCTTGTATAGTTAAAAGGGCATATTTATTTATATTTTTTTTTTCATTATTTATAATATTTTATCCGTATATTTTTTTTGTATTGTCATATCTTTTTTACTCAAGGGTATATTAATGATTTCTTACGTATTTTATTTTTCAATTTCTAAAATAACTTGATTTTTATTAAAGTATTGGTGTTTAATTACTCATAAATATCACACACACACGGACATATATATATATATATGTGTGTGTATGTGTATATATATACATATATATATATATAAGTGTGTGTGTGTTCTCGGTGTTTTTCGACTTATATCTTTATAATGTGTAATCCAGCTTAAAGTACAGCCATCCTAAACGGTCTTATCACATTCCTTTCCCATCCTGGATCCTTTCATTTCGTTTCTCATGAAGTATTTTTATTTAGCATTACAGAAAAGCCCCGGCTAGCTATTATGGTAATAATAGGAAAATAATACGTGCTATCGGATGTTTTCGTGGATACCGCTTCCCCCCTCTTCCTGCCTTTTTGAATAAATCGATGAAAATAACCGAACTCCTCTTTGTTTCCTTTTACCTTTTTGTGCTACGAAAAATGGAAATTTTTAGAAAATTTACATTTTTGTCTTTTTGTTCTGTGTTTTAAACATCCAATTATATGATTATTTCATGGCAAAAAAACGGCTTTGGCTTCCTGTTATGTGGGGCGAGGGAGAAAACGGTATGTAATGTGAATTAGGGGGCTTGGAATTGTGTATGTTTTCGGGACTCGATATTCCATTAGTTGAGGTGTTTTTCTTTGGCATGAGACGGTACGGTATTTTTTTCGTCCGTATTCCTTTCCCCGTACAATGAATCATGTTTTTGTAGTTCTTTTTGCCTTTAAAAAGGTTATAATATCTTCTATAAAAATAATTTTTTTTGAAAAAATTCAACAAGAGAACTATTAAATAATATTTTTTTCTGAATTCAAAATAAGTTTTTTTTTTTTTAAAAAAAAATGTATATTTAATTTGACATCTTATTTTTGAGCAAGCTGTAATAAAAAAGCATATCTTATCAAAATGATGCGTTAAATTAAGATAAAAGTAAGATCCTTTTAAAAAGAATAATAAGTTTAATACAATCTATTCATGAAGTATTTATTTGGTTTATTTTTCGGAATGATATTACAAACCACGCGGAGGAATATGTACTTGTTAAAAAAAACCTATTTGATTGACTAATATTGAATAAGAAAATATTGACTTAAACCAGCTTAAATGTTTTCAGAGTGTAAGATAAATTCTATTTAATATCATAAATATTACAAATGTCAAACTTAAAAATGTTAATAGCTTGTTGATATCATTGTAGAGTTGCATGTCATTAAATTTTCCTTTTATGTTTTAAAGATAAATAAATAGTTGTTGATAAATTTAAATCTCTTCTCTTTTTATTAATTATTTCAAATAAAAGAATGGAGATTTATTTATCTTCTACATATTTATCTATAAACTAGAAAATGATGAACGATATAAAACAAAATATGTTAATAAAGTAAAATTAAAAAGATTTTTTTACAACTTTTTAAAAAATTTATTCAAAAGGCCGCAGGTTTCCCACGTTAGGTTAAGATATCAATGAAATGCGAACTAGAGTTTATTTAAAAGGAATTATTTTAAAATATATTTCTGTTGGTTTTTTTTAAAAATTAGAACAGTGTGGGCCCTTAAAATTGTTTTATCTTTGATGCACCAGCTTTATTTTTTAGTTTTAATATTTTTGATTGACAAACATGATTCAGTTTTAAAGAACTCCGTAGTAAAACTTTAAAATTATAGTTGCTGTAGTCAATATCTCTTTTTTAAACCTGTTTTAAGCGTAAAACCAATTAAAAGGACTGTAATTTCATCTATGATAATAAACATAAGGTCGAATTATACGTCAATCACCCACAGAAACGGAGAATCAATAACAAATGTTTATTTTTATAACAAAGCGGAATATTGCCAAGCATATTGTCGAATATCCTACCGTAAGCTCCTAAATATTCAACTTAGATGTAACTTATAATTCAAATCATCTGTTGATTTTGACTTTTTAAATGAATGCCTTTATTTGAGGGGGGGGGGGGATTACAAATAATTGATGTTTTGCCTTGCAGTTTTGTGTCTCAAATGACAGGAATGATATTGAATTGATATCTCATATTCCTAACTTCCACACTATGTCTTGTGAGAACTTTGTCACTCATTTGGTTTTAATGTGCTGCTGCATCCCGATTATATTTCATAGATATGACCCTTGATGGAAAATCGACTGACTCTAAGAATTTCGAAGCTCTCTCTAGATGAACCACAGCTAAGATTAATTCGGAAATCGTAGTTCAAAAAAATTTCTCTTCCCTTCTATCCAAAAAGTTTACTTATATTTATAAATATCGTTGGTATTTATGTTAATTAGTCTGGAGATTTTTTTCAAACTCTTCATTTCTTTCTTATTCCCGAAAATATCCTTTTTGAATGTTGTACAAAGAACTTAGACATTCGAGACCCAACAAATCCTTTGTCCTACTTTAAAATCCTGGTGTCACTGCGATCTCCGTATGTATTGAGTTAATTAGGATTCTATATTTTTCTTTTCTTTACACATCTCGCTTTCTTAATGATACTGTTAATTTTATCCGGAGAACACCAGTCCCAATTCCTCAGTGCTATCTCCCATCGCCTTCGTTATCGGTCTCTCTTACTGTAAGCAGTCTACGCGAGTCGGCAGCGATTGCTTAACTTCTGATCCAAGCTGCATGGGGTTGATGAGATGGCAAGGGAGTGTGACGTCACGAAGTGGCGACCCTGGGGGTTAATCATCATTAACAAGGTCTCTTTTCCTTCATTCCGCCTGGAATCGCCCATTACTTTGCCTCGGTGCGTTTTTCTCTTCTTTTATTATTATTTTTTTTAATTATGTAACCTTCTCTGCAGATTCAATTAGGCATGTGCCTTGTTGAGTTTGGAGTCCCACTGCTAGCAATTAGGATCGTGCATCATTATGCGAGTGCAGCCCTGCAAGAATCGCGAATTCCGAATGCATCTGGTGCTCGGGTTGGTTGCAGTTTAGTAGGATATATGTTTGACTTGTCGGGAAGTTATTTCGAATCTGAATTGCATATGTGCTGTTTGTTTTTGAACTCGCTAGGAGGGTGCTAAGTTAGGAGAATTGTTGCTCAAGCCTGACCGTATTTTTGCAAGCAAACCACCTGCGTGTGAACCTTAAGAGTAGAACATTCTCTTCATTATCGAAAGTCTTAAGTGTAGGAACATTGTAAGATATTTTTTTTTTTTGTTGCAATTTAAGTGTGCACAGAAACAGATTTACATTTTGAAAAGTGTTATATTTTACTGGAATTATACCTCAAATAACACGGTTGGCTGTTTTGATGTGAAAAATTTATAATTTCAGTTGTTTTTAAATGGGCTTGTTGATTTCTCTTTCAGTGATGGAGATGTAGCTTCCAGAATGATGGAATAGCTCAAAAAGGCTACATGGCTTGTGAATATTGCAGTTTAAAATTCCTCTTATTGTATTATTTGTAAATTTTAATAGAGTGAAATACCATATCGGGTATTATTTGAACTTCATTTAAAATTATTTTGCCTTGTTGCCAATAGCCTTTTGTACAGCAGTTTCAGAATAGCACTGATTCGTGATAATCAAATTCTTCGAATGATTTGTAAGTGCCCCCCCCCCTCCCCGCGTCCGTCACTGTTTGAGCATATGATAGTATTGTATTGGCATCGGAATATAAATTTTGAACGAAGAAGACATGTTTTTTTTTTACATACGTGTGAACATAACAAGTTAAATAAATGCTTGTAAAAACTATTGTAGCGGGGTTGTTTTTTTAGAAGGCAGGTACCGAGAAAAACAATTTATGTTTTAATGACGCTTCTTGGAATGTGTCCGATTTTCATTAACAATGAAACTGAGATGCTATCTTTAGCAGAGGAAGAATACTCCTGTTTTGGCATTTCCTCCACCATGGGATGTTGTAATTACGACTCCGTGTTAGTGTACGCTTCCTTTAACGCCCCCTTGTGAATTCTAACGCCAAACTGGGGTGCACGACTCACGCTTTAACCTTAAAAAAAGTCTACCCTTGACAGACAAGCCCTGCGCAGGGTTCGAAAACGTATAATAAAGAAAAGAGAACCTTTGTATATTGTTTATAAGTCCTGTCATCCGTGTCGCCCGTCAAATTGTTTTAGTTGTTGTTTTCCTTCTGTTGTGCGCCTAAATTTAAATTTTCGTGACCTGTTTTGGGTTAATATTCTTTTAATTGCAAGTGGGATGGTTTTCAAAAGGGTTAATTTGTTATCGGCAAAAAATAGTATTTGAAGCAGGAAATGTGCGTTTCGTGAGTACGTGCTAATTGCTTTTTGTGATGATACAGTACTCTTTCTGTGATCTGGTTGTTCATCTGTCCGGTCTAGCTGTAATCTGGTGTATTTACACGGGCAGATAAATCACTGCTTCTTTTTCTCT
>BMAW01052957.1:2373329-2480902 GCA_019974015.1 Nephila pilipes
CAGATAGTATGCATTCAGTACCCAAAAGACTTAAACTAATACTGCTATTCTGAATTGAATTTCACCAAAAGATTAATAGTATTTAAGATTTGGACGCCGATTAAATGTTTTCGGCAGAAATCTGGATTAGATGAGCTCTAACATCAACTAACTCATTAAGGACTAATGTTTATATCTCAAGTCAACTCTCCGCCTATCCTTAACATCAACTAACGCCTAGAATTTATGTTTGAAACTTTCGACATCGATTTGAAAAATTATATCGCCCTCAGATCTTATAGCCAAAGAGAATTTCGATTAAGGTCTCAATTTAAGAATTCATCAATTTTTCATCAAACTTGGCACGACCGAAATATTTCAGTGATTTTAGATCTATATAAACAAAGTGGTGGAAATATAATATATATCAACTTATTATCAAGTCATCCAGTGAGTGGTCATGTGCGAGCGATTCTTCTATAGAATAGTGTGTTCGAGTACTGCGTCGAAGCCTCCCCCTCCGATGATGCCGTTCTATCTGTCAGGGCTCAATCAGCACATTGGATGTGGGAAGTTTGGAAGTGGGAGTGCCACGAAAGTGTCAATCCTACTCACTCGACGAAGTTAAATTACAAGGCCCTTCGCCAAAGGCCGTAGCGTGCTTGAAAGTGCGACGCACATAATCAATCACAAGCACGTCTCAATCAACTTGTGCAATGATTTTATTTTCTATTGAATCATTTTTTAAAATGGAAGATGAAGATTTCGAGAAACATTTCGCTAATTTATATAGGTATTCTCGAGTTTTACACACAAATACAGTTACAATGCAATAAATTTTTCCAAACAATGATTTTATATTCCATTTTAAACTAAAGTATTTAATTCTAAGGGAATACCCCATTGATTTCAGCGATCGATTAAAAAATTAAAAGAATGAGATTTGTCTTTTGAACCTGTAAACCTTAATACAGTACTCTCTCCAGTAACTTAGCAGATATCAGACCAGAACAATGCCCAGATAATCAAAACACCGGATTATTGAAAATCCTAGAAATTGACGCAATTAAACAGAAAAATGTATTATTGGAATGTAATTTAATACAGTATACGCATATAAAGTGTCAAACATCGAGAATAAACTAAAGCTATAATGTTTTGTATAGAGGTTCTTGAAGTAAAAGCAAAAATAATCTTTTATGACTGGTCACGCTAGTAAAAACGTCGAATACTGGCAGGGCCGGAAAGGTGAAGTGCTAGATTAATATACTGTATAATCAAATAAAACAGTAATAAAACTGCAGGTTTGACCAACCCTGCTGCCCTAATATCCCTCGGGCCACAGATGTCAACCTGTAGCCCGCGAAGTTAGTCATTTGAACAAAATTTAAACTTTTATTGTACATTTATCAAAAGAACATTCCACTATGGGTCGTTGTGTGGAGAGTATATATATAATACGACCCACTGGAATAAAATCGTCTCCCAAGCGGCCCCAAAGATTCTTTGGTTAAGACTACTGAGATAGAGTAACAAAAATACAAATCATTGTCAATTAAAGTAAGAAAAGCGTAACTTTGTTTAAAAAGAAGAACAAAATAAAAGCCTTAACTCCCAGCCCCAAAAAAAAAATAATTTAAATTTTCTATATTCTTTTCTCCCCTTTTCCTTTTAAATTTTATTTTAAAAACTTCATAATAACGAGTTCTAATAACGGATAAACAAGGATAGTTTTGATATCAACAGAAAATCACAAAAAAGAGAAAAAAAAAAAAAAAAAGAAATCGACAGTTTTTTTTAATCACCTTATATTTATTTAAATATTATATCGTAATTGATTGATTGTTCTGCTTATAATCGTGTGAAGAAAAAATATATGATGTATCTATTGCCTATTCTTATCGTTTATTCACCGTCATATCTTATGCCTAATTTGGGTTGAAATTAAAATATTGCAACTTTTTGTACTTCTTTCTAAAGAAACGGAGATTTTGATCTTACTTGAAGACCCGTTATTAATTCCAAAGTCATGCCCCACTTTTTAATGGAATTTAATAACAGAGCTCACAAGCTACATTATCCTTAAAACCACTTTGCCTTAGACATAAAAGGCAAAAAAAAAAAAAAAAAAAAAGTCAGATATGCAAACTCGCGATAATTATAAGTAGGCGGCCGAAACTTCAACGCGTTTCTATTTTTAAACCTTCCCCTCCCCTTCCGAGATGCGACGCCCCAAGGCTATTAATTAAAGCATCTATATCCTTTTACGGATCTTAGCCTTTAGCTTCGAAGAAAAATGTGCCATTGTTGAAATTTGTTTTGTTGCTTGGCTTTTTTAATTGACTGGTCGCTAATGAGTGCATTTAAATTGATAGCGTCTCGTGCGATACTGGAATGGTAGGCAAAAAAGAATATTTATTAATGGCATGTTATGGGCGTGTCAGTTTTATTAATTACTAATGTCGGTGGTTCTAGGGAGATCAGTTTTTTTTGTAATTGTCCTGATTAATTCTTCGGAAGTCGGGGTGCTTTAGCGTTAAACTAATAGGCGATCTTGTCTGTTTAGTTATGGCGTGGAATATGCTTTGTTTTGAAAGTAACTAGATTATGAGTGGTGGAGATAGAGCCTGTGGATTATTTTTAAATGTACTTTTACGTGTTATGATTTACTTCTTTGAAGTATATTTAAAAAAAGCTTAGGATTTTATGTATTTTTCTCTTAATTTAAATTACATTATACCCAGAAGTATTTTATTGTAAATTCAGATTTTGTTTGAAAATAGTTTCTCATGTAATTTTTTAATAATCGTTCTTTTTCGGAGATTGGAATGCCCCAATGTTGAATTTTAAATAGATTGCTTCTCATAATTAATTCCATATATAGGAATTACTTTTAATATTTTCATTTTCCTTTAAGTTAGAAATTTATTGCATGTGTAGCAATTTCTCAACTATTTTAAGTTTCTTATTAGTTAGAAACATTGAATTTATTTGCTTTGGATTTTTAATTTATGCATTTATTTTTGAAATTTTAGTTTAAAAATAGTTTAGATTGGACATAATTTTAAAGATATCCTGTTAAAATTCGAGGAAAAAACGATTATGCTCATAAATAACAATTGTTGCTCTATCCGAAATTCTGAGATTAGGAGATTGAAATTACCTTTGTTTAGAAAAATCTGGGGAATTAAACTATGAAATTTTTTCTTGAGAAAAGTCACACGCATACGAATATATAAATATACTGATTGAAAATGTCTTAGTATAAAGGACATTCATTTAAATATTTATTGTCATATAGTTTAAGAAAAAAAAAGTAAGGCCTCAATTTAAATAAGAATGATCAGGATTGAAATCTCATTCGTTATAAAGGTTTGCCAGTCAATACTCTTCACTCATATTTATCTAAAATAAATTAATACAATTGAGAGACTAACCCTGAAACATGTACAAGCTTTGCGGCCTGGGTTGCTGAGTGATCAAGGTCACCGACTCGAATGCTGATTCCACCATAAGGATCCGCCGTGCATTGGGACTAATGCACGTCAAACCTGTCGAGGCCCCAAGCCCTTTCGTTGGTATGGTGTGGAAGTTGGGAGGTTGGAATGCCTGATTAGGTGTCGTTCTCATAAATTGACTGAGGTTCAAAATTTCAAGGTCTGACGCCAGTAGCTGTCGTCTTGCTTCTTAGTGCTACATTAATAAACAATCATCCTCATTATTTATGTCTTGGACCTTCTCTGAGAATTGATACGGTCTTGTTTATAAGTCAACAGCATGTTTCGAAACCCATGGGCAAAAATTTAAGGGGTAATAGAAAATATCTAAACAAGCAATTTTCACCATACAATGCTTAGGCAAAGAGCAAACGGGTAACAGCTGTCTGTACAGTCTCTTAGCTTCCAGAGCATTCCCATTCACAAGATCATACATTAAATGCATGTCCGCCTTTACTGTACCTCGCCATGCCTCCTGAAATCCATGTTAGAAATGAGGATGTGTAAGAAAACTCGCTCTTTATACTTTCCATTACTGCGCCATCTAGCGGTTCACCGCTTGCTCTCCGCCTGTGCATTATGAGGCGAAAAATTCTTGTTTAGATTTTTTTCTGTCACCTCTTAAATCTTCACCCATGGGTTTCGAAACACCTTGTATAAAACTAAACCCATCCCGTACCTCATTACGCACAGGAACTTTATATTTGAGCTGTAAGGTTTGTAAAGGATTAAAATCATGCCAGTAACTTAAGTTCTCATTTTGCTTTTAACAATCGGACACCTATTAAGGATATAAATGCTTAATGCTCATAAAGTTAAGAACAGGTACGATAACTATTGTTCTCTTGAACTTAACACTAGTGTTAAGTATAGATTGTCTATCGTCACAATAAGTTGGTAACTATCTTTGATCGTTTCAGTTGTGTTGAATGAATGAATGGAATGCCATTATACTCCATTTAGAATGAACACTTGCATTTTGTCCTTAACCTTGATATTCGTTCTCGTAATTCAAATACGTTTTTTGTTTGTTGTACTTCAATTGACCATTGCAAATGTGATGAATGGTTAAATTGTGACTTTTTCAAAACAATTTCTCTTGTATGCTCTTTTAAGGATCGTTTTGGGGGAGATAGATCTTGGGTTTAGTTTAGGTTGAAAGTTGGCTCTGCTTATTTATCTTTAACTATTTTATATGGAATGACTGAATTGTTCTTCGTAAATTGTGAGGGAGGGGGGGGCAACTCATACTAAAATGTTTTATAATCCAGCAAGATAATGTAATCGAATTTATGAAATTCTAAGTACGCAATATAAATAAACTAGTAGAATTTTTTATAAATTAAGTAAAAGTTTTGAAAAGGAGATAATATTAATTTTTTTCTTTCGAAACTATGAAATTATAATTTTTATTGAATTTGATAGATAATTCAGTTATACTAAGTTAAAAATTATGAAAATATTTTTTGAAGAATCAAATATAACTGAGTTCGAATAAAAAATGTAAAAAACTATCATATCTATTATTATTATTATTAAATTTAATTGTGAGTAAAAGAATTTTGTTTACTATTATTTTTTCAAACATCTGTTGGAAAACGAGTACTTTTTTTTTGTGTTAATGAGTCGAAATCATGAACGTATAAATAATCCCCTGATGATTATTTAATCACTTTTCTATGTTTCAGAATTATTCGATCTGGCTAACGAATTGCTGCTCTACAAAACATAAAATAAATTCAACTTTCCTTCCAAATTATAATTTCCCGTCACAATTTAAACCTAGAGCTTATATTATGTTGCAGCGATCTGTCATCCCTCCCATCTGATAATCCTTCCAACTTCTGCATTAGTTTGGGAGGAGTTTTAATGAGCAACAGAGCATTCGAAACTCTGACCACCTCCAAACAAAGAAACTGTCGGTGCCAATTTAAAAGCGGTTCGTCTGCGATGCATAGAAACGAGATGTAACTTTGATAGGGAACCGTGAAGCTTGTCGAGCGAGTGTTGCAGAAACAACTGCTCAGGCTGTCAAAAACTTGTGCTTTAAGCACGCGAGATTTCGGTATTAGTTAACAAAATTCATTTCATGTATGAATATTATCTGGTTTGCAAAGCTTCCTGGTTAGATTTCAGATTCTGGTCATAGTTCTGGGGGGCTTTAATGACTTGTAACTTCGAGATGTATGGTGGAACAGAATTATAAAGGATGTGAGATTTTCAACTTACATTTAAATGAATAATATAACTAACTACTAACTAGCTGTTTGTATTTAATTTTGAGCTATTTTATAATACTGCGTATAATAATTTCCATACCAATAAATGCATAGCTAATAGTAAAATAATTGAATGAATTTTCGACAAAGCAAATAAATAATGGAATGGTGAGTCAGTTTGGAATTTAATTTTATGAATTTTTCCATCTTATAAATTATTCAAACCTTTATTCAAAATAACGATCTTAAAATAACGGTTTGGATATACACGCTATAATAATAAACGTGACTGGAAATTGTGAAAGTACCACTCTTAATAATTACTATGTTAATGAAACTTAACATGACTCTCACGAATTTTGGAAAATCCTTGTAAACCCTGAAATTACCCGAAATTGATGAAAAGTCTTTAATTTTGTTTTGAAAAAAAAATCTCGCATGGGAAGGGGGGGGGGAATCGTGCAGAAATTATAGTTTTAATTTTTAAAAAATATATATCCTTTATTTGGATTTCTTTTTAGATCCCCTTTTCATCAATTTAATTTATTAATTTAAACTTGAAATATCATTTAAGAGTGGGATATTTAAGAATAGATAGGTTATTTAAAATCTGTATTATACATTACTACCCAATCTTAAGAAATTTAATTTTAGCTTGACATGTTATTTTATGATTTCTACTACAATGAAATACAAATTAGAATTTTTTTTTGTAGTTTTAGTTATTTCGTGTGTTTGACACTTTATATTTGCATTTACTGTATTAAATTTTATACAATACTACATAGCTTTTACATAAAATTATTAGTGATTCATAATATTGTTACTTTGATGCGTTATCATTATTGATTTTCCGGTAATCCGGCAGTGCTGTAGTCCGATATCTGGCGGATTACCGAGAGAGTACTTGTACATGTTTCTGTTGGAACAGATTGAGTGGACAAGTATCTATTTGAAAAAAGGATAACAATTAAATTAGTGCTGGAAACGATAATTAAAAAACTATAAATATGAGGAAAATATAAAGAAATTCATTTGTGGACAAACATTTTAAACGTGTCATTAAATACAATCAATGAACTTTGTGTGAACTCTTAAAATAAATTTCGCTATAATTCATACAAACGTTAATGATGTCAATTGGGTTACGTTAGAGTATTTAATTATTAAAAATAATAAAAAGATCCATAAAATGATAATGATTTCTTCTGGCAATTTATATATCTACATATTTTGTTTGAAATAAGTGACGTTTCTCCAATGTATGATATGAACGTATTGATGTTAATTTTAGACCCCTTCCCCTTTTCAAATGCACATTTTTTTTATAAAAATGTAATTATATTTATAACTCTTAAATATTTCTTTGAATATCAAAACGATTATCTTCATCGAAATTTAATTCAGTTAAATTCTTGTTTTTAGTGAAAGTAGAAGACTGAATTTATTTTACTTGCGAATGCAACGTATATAATCTCGATTTATTGATATTCTTTTTTAAGAATTATAAAAGTTGTATTAAAATATTTCCTTGTGACATACCTCTAATTCTTATTTAATACTGGACGCATGTAATGTATAAATATCAGATACAATGCCATTTATTATTTGAGATTATTATTATTACTAAGCTTCCAAATATATTGTGATACATTTTTAAAAATTGTATTTAAAATTACTATCATTTAAGGGGCAACTCTCCCCTTTATAAATTTTGTATGAATCGTTTTAGTAAAGTTTAAAAAATAAATTAAACTGTGAAAATAAACACACCCATCCACACACACAGACTGCCACTAAAGACCCGTCATACAGCGGGTCTCCCCGTCGCCAATAACCCCAGTGTGGCTTCTCAGTGCGACTTTAATAAACAATCACAATCAGCGCACCTATATTAATGTACAATCGAATCGTTCGAAAGAAATCTTTGCAAGATTATCGATGCTTCTTTTTTATCGTTTGACTAATATTAACAATATATAATTTTATTTTTTTTAAATCTTCCAATATTTTCTATTTTAACTTAACAAAAATTTTTAGCCGCTAAAAAAAAAAATGTAAATAAATATCCAAAAAAGAATGATAGAATAACTATTGTGTGATATTCCACTTCCTTCCGATTTTATTCAGTGTTCCAAATACTTCCATCTGCTTTGCATTTTAAGATGGCCTGACCTCTCTCTCTCCATCAGAAGACAAATAGCTTACCTTGCTCAGAACTATAATTTGTCTTAATATAGACGATGCAGGAGTTTTTTTCTTTTAAAAAAGTTCTCCGGGAGCCTTTCTTATCTTGTGGACGCTTTCAAGAATAGTCGGTGGTGTTCCTCGGAGCACCCGCGGCGATTTCTTTCAATGGGCCATCCTTTTGTTAAGGCCAGGAATCCCTGTAGGAAAGATATCTTTTTTTTATTATTTTTTTTCGCGTTGTATTTGCACTCTTGAATTTTTTTAACAATGGGGGCTTTCCCCTTATGAAAGAGTAAATAAGATGCAGGTCTACAATCGTTTATGTTTTTATTTCTTTTGGAATTTTAAAAGCAGGTTAAGCGAGTGTATTGTGTAGTTCAAGGCGAAGAACTCTGTGGGTTTTCCATTGAATGTAAAATATGTGCCTTGGAATTATTAATGGTGTTTTAGTGGAAATAATTTCTTGCACTTTTTGTATGTGCTGGATAATTTAAATGTGATAGGTTGTGACGTGTTTCTTTCATTATTCAATCCTACACAGCCATCTTCAAGCCTAATTAAATAGTTAATAAATAGCAAACTCCAGTCGTAAGAACAAGACAAAACTCTTTATTAACTACCTAAGAATAGATAAGGTCCCTTTTAACTCAGTTTATATTCTAATAAGCTTACCAAATCACTCGTTCTTATTCAAATGTTTCTCGATAACAGCAATATTTTAAATAGGAATCTAAAACTAACTTCATTCTAAACGTTTCAATCCAATTTACAAATATCTATATTGTCTTTATCATCCATTTCCCTTCCTTTTTTCCTTTCAATTCTATTTCTTTTATATATAATTATCTCTGATTTAGTTTACCACTCTTCTTATCTTCATCTAATTTACCTATTCTCGTTTTATTTTAGTAGGGAAAAAATTTTAATTTTTTGCAGTTCAAATTACTGAAAAAGTCGCTAGGTTATGAAGAGAAAATCGCGAATAGCCCAACGTCACAAGGCCAGGAAAGGTTTATAATGCTAACGCATTGAAATGACATATTTCCACATTTCTCTCGTTTCCAGGAAAGCCATCGGTATTTCGTGTAATTTTATTATTTACTCATTTTGCACAAATAGTTTTGCGATATCTATATCACGTCTGTCTGATATGTCTCATGCTTCATGGTAAAAGGTTATTTCTGAAAATAGAATTTGTTATTCTAAAACTGGTGATACTTGATAATGGTCTGAATTTTAATAAAATAATTTCGTTTTTTCCTTTTATCGCTGCTACAATTTTCTTAGATTTATTCTGATGTATATTTCTTCAGTATTAATATACTTTTATTCATTTAAATGGAATTAATCTGTACAAGTTTAATAAATTATGTCACAATCTATAAGGATTTTAATGCTCAATAGTACATTTAGTTTTTGAGAATATCATCTGAATTTAATAGACATGCAAAAATAAATAAATAAATAAATAATTGGTATTTGGGAACATTCTAGCATGATAGTTTAGAAAAACATTTTGAATATTATAAGAGCTGAAAAGAATGCACGGGGAATTCAATTGATTATCATAACACACCCATTAAGATAAATTTTTTATGAGGAATTATCCATATTTAATCGAAAATATCGAGTCTCTTTTTACGAAGATTAATTCTCAAAACAAGATTAATCCTGTCTTATAAATAAGAGGAGAAGAAGAGTAGAAAGGAAGGAATAAGAATTTTTCTTTTATAAAATGAAGGGGAAACAGGATTCTAAAAGAGAAGGTTGAAAGGATAGGGCTTTACATAAACCTTAAAGACAACAAAATCAGTAATTTATAATTTCAATTATGTAATTAATTTTGTCCTTATGTTTTTGTTTATTGCATACTTAATTTCCTCGTCAATTACGTATTCATATCATAAAAAATATAGAGAATTGTGATTGCCTTATTTAAGAATCTGTAGTGGCAACTCTCTTTCAAAGGGTTTTTTGGCAATACCTCAAATGTGTCGTAGTTCTCCAATTCTGATGGAACATTATCGAATCTTTTGTGGACTTCCAGAGCCCTGAGACTTTTTTTTTTGTGCATGTCGCATTCAATTTTTCTCTTAAGACGCTTACTTATTCAGTCTATCCAACGAAAGAATCAATTTATCCTTTTTAGGGATTGCTTTTGAGACCACAGAAAAGGAATCTTAATGCACCAAATTTTTGTTGACGTGAGTTGAAATGAAGCGAGCAAATGATAAAGAAAAGAAGGAAAAAAAAAAAAAATATTTGTTCTTGATTCTATTTATAATTTAAGCCACTAATGGAAGTTAGCGCATGGAATATTAATTTAACTATAAAAGATTTTACTGGACATCATTTGTTTTGATTATTCTACTGTCTGTAAAGATTGGAGTTGCGACTTGAAAAGTTTTTTTTTAGTTTATATTAACGTCGCACTAGAAGCAACACGAGGGTTATTGGCGACGGACCTCGTAATTTTGAACCACGGTCAAGTGACGAGGACGACACCTGTCAATCTATAAGATATATTAATTATTATACCCTGTCAATCTATAAGAATGGCACTCCCCTCTCCTAACATCCACATTACGCCAATAGGAGGACTTTGGGCCCCGAACAGATTTAACATGCATCAGCCTCGGCTACACGGCGGTTCTTTGGCGGCCAAGGATCGAACCCGCGACTGAACGAAAACCGCCGGCCGCTAGTCCACAACTTTGACCACTAGACTACCGCGGCCCTCAAAAGTTGTGAAGTATATTAAAATAGAATCAGAACACATGTAATACGAAACTATGTAGTTCATTAGTAGTTGAAAATATAATTTAATACTAACATTTAATTCGTCCTTTTATAATTAGTTTAAATTATTTATAGTACACGTACCGTATAATACTGTATTCCTTTTTTGCTTTCTAAAGCAAAACTATATACGGATAACGATTTTGTAATAAATGTGATTAATTAATATAAACGGATATACTTAATGGGTCTTCAAGTAAGATCAAAATCTCCGTTTCTTTAGAAAGAAGTGCAAAAAGTTGCAATATTTTAATTTCGACCCAAATTAAGCATAAGATACGTCGTTGAATGAACGATAAGAATAAGCAATAGATTCATCATATATTTTTTTTTCACACGATTATAAGCAGAACAATCAATCATTTACGATATAATATATAAATAAATATAAGGTGATAAAAAAAACTGTCGACGTGTGATTCCATAGCAAGTGTTAATTTTGAAGAAAGAGAATAAAATTTGGAATGTAGGCATTATGCGCTAAGAATGATGTGAAAAATTATAGTCCATTCATCGCAGTTAATGTTATAGTGACAAAATCTCGTAAGTCCCCGGATAATAGTTAGCTTATGAAATTAAAATACCGGCATGTTAAGCTTGCGCTATCCCAAAAAGATAGTGCAATGCTTTTTCGAGAAATGAAGCCCAGTGTAGGCTGAACCACGTCGGCTTTCTGATTGTATTCAGTTTTTAAAAATTTAATGCTTATATTTTCATTTGTGCATATTTGTTCATCTTTAAATAGTCTCTAAAATAATGTCGTCACTCTGTCATTTGCAACTCTTATATAGATAAGGCAGTAGCTTGTATTGTAAAGTGTGGGTACGGTAGCGTAGTGGTCATGGACTCGGGCCGGTGATTTTCGTCGAGTCGAGGTTTAGAGCTTTGATGCCAACGAAAGACCAGACCTGCCGTGCAGCCGGGACTGATGCACATTATATCTGTCGGTGCCCTAAGTCCTCCTGTTGGTGTGGTGTGGAAGTTAGGAGAGGGGTGCCAGCTCAGGTGTCGTCCTCGTCACTTGACCAAGGATCAAAATTACGAGGATCGTCACCAATTGCCCTTGTGCTGCTTCTAGTGCAGCAAAATTAATAAAACCTATCAATCATTCAATCTATAATAAAGTGCATTTAGTTGTTTACAGTGATTTACAGTCTTTCAAACGTGATTAAAATACTTATTAATATTTTTTGTAGCGTTTTAGGCAGCTAAGGTGATAAGCATGAAATAATTTTGATATTGATCTTCAAATTTGAGCGTGCCTTTTTTTTTTTAAATGATGCCCCCATTTATGTGTAGCTAAATAATTTCCGTAGCTTTGTTTTTAGAGAGTATTTATGATAGAATGAATAACAATATGCGATTGAAAAGTTCCCCCTACCCATGACTAATCCGTCTTTTATAACTGGTTGTGTATTTTAGGACGATGTTGATAAAAACCAAGCCTTGTAAAATGAAATTTTACGCTCTGAGAAAAAAAAAATAACAATAAAAAGAAACCAGGTGGAATAAATTCTTTTTGTAGTCGACCCCTTTTTCGTTACGTGCCCCAGCCCCCTTTTCCTTATCAGACATTGAACCTGTCTCTTCCTCGCGTAACCCTCATCTTACTTTATAAGAACCTGACAAGACGAGCAACGGTACTTCTCCCGCGGCACACCTTCCCAGCGCGAACGCCATTCGAAATACTGCTTTAATAAACAAAGAGGCGCTCTTGCTGGCCGATGCATCCTTTATGTTCAATCAGTCTTATTAAGGGCGCTCGATCCATAAATAGACTCATTGTCTTCCAGATGGATGACGTTGTGATAAGCGTTTGGCATTGAGCGTTGTGTTACGTTAATAACGATTCGATAAATGCCATTAGCCATTCCGTGGGTCGAATTGATTCTCTGATCTGTTGTCCCTTTTAAATGTTACATTATGCCGAACCAGATATTGGATCAGATAGGGGTGCCTTTTAAGGTGATGGGGAAACGGATGCCGCGGCTTGTTTTTCTCGACCCCTTTTCGATTATCAGGACGATCTGTTGTTTCGATTTGTCGATGGTTTGATGCAAAGATCAGATTATCAGTTGAACGACAACCGTAATGAGATACATGAGGGATTGCGGTCGTTGAAGATGTCACAATTAAATGCGGTGTAGATTTTAATTATGATAACCGCCGCCACTCTCTTGGATCACGGGTTGAGATGATGTGTTTGAGAATTAATGTATGCATTATTTTTATCTAATTGGTGGCAGACTCGTTTTTTTTTTCATGGTCGGAAAACAAAGGAATGGAAATCCAGGAAGTATTTTAGTTTGTTGTGTTGAGTAATGAGATTACATTGCACCAAACAAACATTTTTACTGAGAAGAATTGGCTTGCATACTTTGCCTTAATTCTCTCCCCGTGACTATTAAGGGTACTTACTTCGCTTGAGTGACAGTTGTCTAGATAGGAATATTTTGAAAACTTAATATTTATGAGAAAAGTTTTTGGTTTAGTATAGTTTTTATTAACGTAGCACTAGAAGCAACAATAGGGCTATTGGCGACGGACCTCGTAATTTTGAACCACGATCAAGTGACGAGGACGACACCTGAGCTGGCACCCCCCTCTCCTAACATCCACACGACGCCAACGGGAGGACTTTGGACCCCGAACAGATTTAACGTGCATCAGCCCGGCTACACGGCGGCTCTTTGGCGGCCAAGGATCGAACCTGTGACTGAACGAAAACCTCTGGCCGCTAGTCCATGACCTTGACCACTAGGCTAACGCGGCCCTTATGGGAAAAGGGACATACACTGTAAGAATGTTTATGAAATAATTACATGTTAATAATCATGTAAAGTAAAGCAAAAATAAATTTCCAGAATTTATTTTATCTTATTTTATCAATGTAGGCACTTTTAAATCTAAGCTTGTAAATTAGATTCTTTGTCTACGAAACATGTGTTTAACTACATAATTCTAAAGGACGGGAAAAGAAATCGTGTATATGTACAAATATTGATTCAAATTTCTCTCTCTGTGTGTATGTGTGTGTTTGTGATAGAGATCAATATGATTTCAAAAAATTTAATGTATATTGTTCGTCTAAATACTTAAAAATTGTATTTTTGCCATTTTCTGAAATATGACATATAATTTAAATACGGAATATACGTGAAGAAAAAATCATATTTATGTTTATCGAATCTTCTGAGTCTGTGCTGAAAAATAGCTAGTTAAAAATTTCGACTGGTTATATTCTCGAAAATATGATCTAAGAGTTTTTCTTTTTGGAATATGACATGACAAAACAATGACCCAAACATTTTATCAGTAAATCAATTCATATCATGACCTTTTCAGGCGTAGATTTTAGATCTTAAGATTTTAAATTTGATATTTGGAAGATTTTCTATGACTATAAGAAGAGCGTACAACATCCTCTTAAAAACCTGAGGTTCATTACCTCCATATCGTATCGATTATGGAGCAATGTCTTTTATCTTCTTTTCCTAGAAAATGACTCTATTTAAGCTGCTCTTCAGAAATTGCATTCCAAGACAGATGTCCTTTGCGATTTTTGCCCAAACTATTGTTCTACGCTTTGTTTTTCACCTACGCCTGTAGAATGCCCGACCTTTGACCGACCGAACTTCCTGGATTGTGAACGATATTGCGAACGTCGGTGGCTCCCACGAACCATAACATGATATGTGTTCGCGAAGACGCTCGTAAAAAGTCCACCCTGCCTCTACCCCGCCTTCATTCAACATTTCAGTCAACTCTAAGTGCCAATCCATCTTGCCCACGCACCGTCATAATGGACGAGACGGGGGAGGGGGATGTGTCTGTCTTGTTGAGCGACTGCATCTGATCCAACTCTACGACCATCATCATAATCTTCGGGAATGTAAATAAGAGTTTCACATCTACCACGTGTGTTTGCTTATGTGGGAGGAGTAAAGGCTGTATTAGATGATTTTTATCTGCTTTTAAAAGGTCTGCTTTTCACTTTTTGTTGTTGGCACCCTGTATGTGAACCCTAGAGACGATGTTTGTCACTTTTTCATTTTTGTTTTTTAACCTTTACCTCTGAAGTATGATGCTAAGGTTTTTGGTGTAAAGGTGGAATACTTGAACGAACAATAAAATGTATTTGCCTGAAGGTAATGGATCACTAGTTTATGTTTCTTAGCTCTAGGCTACGCAGCGGCATCCCAGTTAATAAATTTTTATTATCTACCCCTGTGTTTACTTAGAGTTTTACTAAGGTAAATAATGTACGATATTAGTTGATAAAATTGTGTTCTTTAGTTTGGTTGACAAGTAACGTTAACGGAAATATTAATTATAAAATGTGATCTTTTGGCAATTGTTGATCGGTGTTCGGTGTAAAAATTACTACACTTTTCTGTTTTATTGATTAGTTTGAGTTATTCATCAATCATGAGCTATTGCACGTATGAAATGTTCTGCCCAAAACCTCGGAATATTTTTTTGAAATATGGAATTCAAAAATAAATTTTAAAAAAATAAGATTTTTTTTTTTTTAAAAAAAAAAAAGAAACTATTTAATGATTTGTGCCTTTTCTAAATTTAAATATTTTGACGAGTTTATATCCTTAGGAAGAATATAATCAAATTTATCTGCTCATATATATATATATATATATATATATATATATATATATGAATCTTGGTATGAACTACTTCTTTCCCGAAGGAATTATATTTCAATACACAAAGCTAAATTTGATGAAAAAGAGGTTCCAAAAAGTGTTCTGTTCCATAGATCTTTTTCAATATTAAATATCTTTCTTATTGAGTTTTTTAGGGAAAAAATAAATAAAACTTTATTTTACAAAAAAGAGTATAGAATTGTATTGGAAAGTTTGAATGCCTTTTGCTGTAAAAAGTTTTCATATTAAAACATTATGAGCTCAGAAAAATTATTATAATTAAGTTATTCTTTCTTATTGTTAAACAAGTTTCTCTTAGTTAATGTTAGAAGTGTGTTGAAGAATTCGATAACTAGGTAACACTATGAAATAGTGCCCTTAAAAATTTCAAATGGTGCAAACGCCATTCGATGGAAAGTGCAAGATTCCTATTTTAAAAGTTAAAAACTTACCCTCATATCAAAATTAAGATACAATTCACAATAATTTCAAATATGTTTCGTGATTAAAATTAAATTCCAAATAAAATTGCGCAGGATAAGAGCGCAATTTTCTAGGAATCGACGGGCGACGACTATTGGTACATAATTATGATAGAAAATTAGTTGCACCACTTTTTGATTGGTCAGCGCCGTTCAATGATGCAGTTAAGGAAATGAAACTATTTTATATCTGGTGAAAATATTTAGACAGCCATCAGCTTGCTATTTAGTGACGTAAAGTCCTTTTTATGCTAATGACCACAAAATGTTTTAAAGTAGCTGATAACCCATCTGAATGTGTTTTAAGTGCGTTTCCTGTTCGAATGTTTCCAGACCATCCACGAGGGATTTTATTGGTCGTGGTACGCATGAAAGTTTTATTGCGCCGTCTATCCCGCAATTGCCTGACACATGAAATGTGAAATTTAACCACTGCCCTCGGCCGACCGTTAAACGTAGCCGTAAACCTGAAATATGACAGTTTTCGGACGGGTTTTAAATCGGCAGAGTAAGCGCATTCCACGGATTTTGCTCGGTGGCGCGGAATGTGTGAAAAATGCAGGCTAAAGGTTTCCTGGATCGCGCCATACATTTTGTGGGACACGCAACGGTTTTCAGACACAACTTCCTGTGTAAAGCTTTGGGATTTCAATGTTTTGTGGAATGCGTCTTCGCAATATCTCGCAACTTGAAAGCGGAAATTTGTTGCAGTAAAAAGAACTTTTGAGAGAATTTTATGCTAAGTTTTGTGTGTAAGTTGTACCTCCCAAAAGAATGATGAATTTTGAAAATATTGAATGGAAAAGCGTTGTTTCAAGTTTCTATATATTTAGTTGACATACTTGCTTTTATAATAGTTATTACTTATCTTGATTGAAAATTAAATATTTTAAAATTTCTGTATTTTCGTACGCGGAATAACACAGTGAAACATGTGCGAAGAATTAATTATTGATTATGTTGCGTTTTCGAAAGAAATGTTTCAAGCTTAAAAATAAAATTAGGATTGCTATGAAGTTTATAAGAAAAAAAAAATAAGTATACCCCCTCCCCTCTCTGTATGTATATTCACAAAATGATTAAAAAAAAAAAAAAGAAAAAAAGAAAAAAGAAAATAGGGCAAAAAAATAAATGTATTTTCAAAACAATAGTGAAATCGCCATTTTTATCGTGGGGCCCTCAAGTAGTTAGAAGTATAAGCTTCCATTATAGCATGACTAAATGAAAAATACGTTAAGCAGTTTTGATGTATTAAATTGGATTCTTAAACATCTGCTGCTGTCTTTTTTAAACATATGATAAAAACTATGTGCCATATATTTATGACACATGTGGCACCTTACTATTTAAGTTTAAATAAAGCATTTACCTGTCTGTTTCTAATCCTTTCATTAATATTAAAATATTGAAGGCCTCAGGTTGAATTGAAACCTAAATAAATATAATTTTCATTTATTCCATCATGTTCCAATTTTTAGAACAATGTTATTACTCACAGATTTTAGAATGTAATATTTTCAGACACAAATTTTATACAAAAAGGATATTTTATAAAGATTAATTTTTATTTTTAAATTGCTGCCCTTTTTTAATTGCCTATTTTTAAATTGCTGAAATCAACCCTTTGGATTTGATATTTCTCAGAACATCTTTTTTCCACGTATTCGTGAGCTCAAATCTTTAAATTCGAATGAATTCACTAGATTAGATGTTATTTATTTTTTTGAATGTTTAAATTATCTTATATTAGTGGTGTAATAAAAGCGATAAATATGTAAGTTATGTGTGGAGACAATATGCAATATCAGCGCATGTAAAAATTAGTTATTCTAATGTGCCGCCTCTTGACATGGTGAGAAGGTGACAAGCAGTTTACAGAAAGCGCCCCAAGGGATTCAAAAGTAAGAATTGAAGTATATTAGATTCTATAATTTCATAGCTTAACCTGCCGACGTTTCCTTAGTGATCAAATTGAGTCTCCACGATCGCTTATTAAATACCTTTTAAGAACGTTTAAAAATCGAATGGGTAAATAGAAATAGCCCAGTAATCATGATTTACTAACCTCCTGACCGGTGAATCTCATGTCCAGATCTTATTCCAACTAAAGACTTCAGTGCGGAGTAATGGGGGTTGTTACTCTCTAACTGGGTGATAGTTAGGAACGTAGTATATCTGTTTAGGTGTTGACCACGTCTTCTGTGACTATGTTCTTTATTAAAAAGTCCGTTGTTAATTGCTCTTAAAATTGATTCGAAAGGAAAATCTGTGCTACTTTTAAAAATCAGTGTGTCTATTAGTTTGAGATAAGAATAATGAAAAACTTCTTTCCTTTGTATGCGAATGCACTTAACAACCGAAGTATATATTTAGGAAAGTATTTTCGTATTTTATCAGTTTATAAATATTTTTATACTATTTATTACACATCTGTCTAGAAATAACAGAATTAGCAAAGCCGGACAAATCTTGTCTCATATCAAATAGGGGAGGGGGGATGGTAATCTGACAGGAACATCAGCTTTATAAATATATTAATTCTATTGAACTTTCATCGCTTGGAATGATTTTTTTTTCCTTTTGAAAGTAAACGTTTTTTCCTGAATAATCAAATATTTATCTACTATTTCATAACATAGATTTCGGTAAACATGCTTGGAAGTCAAGGGGGAACAAAGATTATTTTCAGCTGATCAAACGATAGCATAAATATTCTATTGATGATATGCTATGAACCGCTTCATTTGATGATTAAAAATGTTTTTTTTTATCCTGTTGAAATTCCTTTGCGTTGATGAATCTTTGGAGTGAGATAAAATTGCTCATCTGTTGCATTTTTCAATAGCTATTTACTAATTGATTCTCCTTTCTAAATTTCGTATGTTTTCTGACAAACATCCAGAAATGCATTGGGTTAATGAATTATGTTGTTGTGATAATTTGAAGCTCCGGATGATAACGATTGCGAATCTAGTAACCATATAGACTCGAAAATTGTTTGAAATTTCAAATCCCCCCCCCCTTTTTTTGTTTTAATTTTACTTGTATTTTCTCATTTTATTCCACTTGATCAAAATAGCGTAATTTATTTTTGAGATAACATAGATAAAATACTTATGAATTGTTTCAAAGTATCAAAATAGCTTGATCAAGATGTTTTATATATCATGATTAATGGATTTTAGAGTTTTAACTGAATTGTGGAAGAATTTAAAACAGTATTTTTTTTTTTTTGACTGCTGTAAACCTATTTTGTATTGTCGTTTATACTAATATAAAATAATATAAATTCATTCAAAATTAATTCATAATATTTACCAGCATTACTTTCACTTGTCCTGCGTGTGTAATTTTATGGTATCAGATTAAGAAAAAAATTTAAAGGCCTGTTTTATAGAAAAATAATTAAAATTCTGAGTGTAGTTTTGGCAATGAAGATGGCATTGTAGCATAACTGAAATTTTTTTTTGTCTACCGGTAAAATATCTTCCACTGGATCAAACAATTACACAGTTTTCCATACCCTTCATTTCTCAAATCGTGTTGTTTTGATTGGCAAACATATGAACCTAGGCCTTCATCTATTTTTCACCACCCTTAGCGGTAAAACCGAAATTGTGCAATTCTCGAAAAGGGCTGGGACTCTTGTTTAAAGATTCTACCACAGCTGTTCCCTTAAATAGTTTTTTTTTGTTTATTTTTCCTCCAGTGGGCATTGAGGAGAAAGGTGCGATAAAAATCCTTCTTTCCTGTCATATTTTAGGCACTTTGTGTACCCGAAAAGCGTTGACTCTATAAACAGAAGAAATAAGGTCTAACACTGCGTTTCTTTTTCTTTCGTGGGCTCCCTTCTAAATGGGTATGCAATTCCCTTCCGAAATAAAGTGCTATTCTCCCGGTATGTTCCTGGGTCCCTTCTGTCTTATTTTTAGATAATCCTCACTTGGGTTAAGAAAGCAGAAATGGGACCATGTAATAACATAATATTGCTGCTTTGAGAGCAGTTCTTTTCGAAAGTACATCATATTTGTATTTATGTATTCCATTCTTTTTTTTTTTTTTTTTTTTTTGTTCGTATGGTGGGAGGGCAGAGATATGCGCATGCATTCCGGGTTTGTTTTCAGATTTATTATGAGAATATTTGTGATTGGTTGTGCAATTATGTTTGCT
This sequence comes from Nephila pilipes, assembly GCA_019974015.1. Lineage (NCBI taxonomy): Eukaryota > Metazoa > Arthropoda > Arachnida > Araneae > Nephilidae > Nephila > Nephila pilipes. The sequence continues at coordinate 2,393,327 of BMAW01052957.1, forward strand.
GGGGGAGGATATTTGAAGAAAAGACGTTTTCTCTTGTTTTTATTGCTACGATTCCTTTGTTTCGATATAATAAGCTCTGATGTGTGTTTCCTCAGTAGTATATGAGAATTGCGGAAGCTCCAAATGTTACGGTAATTTATATTTCATGAGTTTAAGCTAGCCTTGTGTTTTTGAAGATGCTGAATATATACGTATAACAACTCACGGATTGAATGAACTCGGGAAAAGTTTTCTTTGTGGAAAACATTAGTTCGTAATCAATGTATGAATACGATTTGTTGAAGAAATATGTTCTTATAAACCAAATTACTTGTTTGTTTAATCCACTTACTTCCCAAATAAAAAGCATGGTACACATTGTATATAGTTTACGATGCTTTCCCCTCTCCTTCCATTTAAAAAATTGCGGTGGTTTTAAATCAAATAATGAGACATCATGTGTTTCAAAAATCCTGAGAAAGAATCAAGAATTTAGATGATTAGGGAACTTACAACTTAGAAAACACTTACAACTTAGAAATGTACAACTTAGAAAATTGATATGTGGAACTTCTTTTTGAAGTCCACCTGTTGATTGAGAAACTTATATATGTATAGTTCTTAATATATGTAACTTCTCTTATATATGTAACTTATATATGCATATAAACTTATATATGTTATATATGTTCATAGACTTAAAAAAAATGTTTGGTAGTTGAAGCTACAATAATCGTATAAATAATACATTAATTTTTTTTAAAAATTTCTCCCATATTTCTAAAACTAATTGTAACTTTTTTAAGTAATTGTAAATTTAAAATTTCGACTGACGATACTGTTACTCTCTACACCGTAGGTTCTCAACTGGTGGATCGTGACCCCCAGGGGTGTCACCTTGACTTTTCGGGGGGTTCGCTGGTTATCAATTTTAAGAACCGAAATTAAATCATAAAATTTAAAGGTAGATGAAGAATACAATATTTGTTAAGCAAATTCAAACTCATCACATTAAATATTAATAATTTAAGAATATATCGCTATTATGCATTAAAATATTTTTTCAAATCCTTTATTTTTTGTTTTATTGATCGATCTCGCCAAAGCCAACCCGTTCTAAGAATGGGTTGATGTTACACAAATCCTTTTATTATTTGTATTTCACACTTTCTTTTTTAAATTCATAATAATAGTGCTTTTTATTTGTTTAATTAGGTATTGAAAAATAAATCTGACAGCATTTGTAAAAATTTTAAAATTTCTTTTACATCTTTTGAAAATAGGGGTGAAAGAAATTAAATGACTTTTTTTTCTACTTTTCATTAGCTTAACATTGCGTAATTGTATCAATGCACCAATATACACGCAAATATTTATACCAAAATAACAATTTAAGCCAAATTGGTAAAAAAAAAAAAAGTAATGCTTGTTTTTCTGTTACTTCCGACTTTAACATTTTTAACTGTTCAAAAAAAGACAGTAAAAATAAATAAGTGAAACATTTCTAACATTTTATACATAATGGTATGAAGAAAAAAAAAGAGGGGTTGCGAACATTTTTTTAAAAATCTAAAATAGTTCGCGATTAAGTAAAGGTTGGGAATTACTGCTCTACACTGAGATGAAAATACTTTGTTCTTCTCTTACCATATTGATATCTGCTTGTACAACAGTTAATTACTGTTGTATTTCTGAAAATGAGGTCAGGTATGTGTGTGTGTATGAAATAAATATATTCACTTAGTTTCTTGTATGCCGACTGACCACTTTTTGTTGTTTCAGCATTTCCAGCCTTCACCAAGCAGCCCTCATGTGTAACGTTCCCATCATTCAGCTGCTCCTCGATGCGGGCGCTCAAGTCGACATCAAGGACAATAAAGGTATTATCTGTTTCCATCTTTTGTATTTTTAACGAAAATATTTTTTTTTTGACTGTCTAAAGAGGTTAAAGAAGAGGTGTTTTTTTTTAACTGTTCATACACATTTGTTAAACCGGTGATAAATATTAATTCTTTTTAAAAGCTTTCATACAAATGTAGCAACTCTGAATTGTTACATTGTATATATATATACTCGTATATGTGTTACTTATGCATGGTGTTGAATAAATATATATTCTAAAAGATCTTGTACCTTGTTGTTTCGAAAGGGTGCTGCGAAAGTAAAATGCGAATAAAAAAATATCATTTGGCCCTAGAAACATGCAGTTTACACATTTATATTTGCAATTGGGAGATTTTGAACGACACGAATGTGTGTGTTGTGTGTGTGTGTGCGGAATAAAAGTATCTATATAATAGAGAGCACTGCTGCTACTTCTGGATGGGAGACTAAAAAGGGAGAACATAATAAATTTGAATTGAGAAATTTTATTTAACATAATTCAAGGCTGAAAATACTTAATATGTTCGCCACCACATATAATTTTCTTAGAATGACTGTCATAGATTCTTAATTCGTATAGTATATTTTGATCTCTGACGCTTTATCTCGAGATAATAACATGACGATGGCATCTAGCAGGATGAGTAGCACATACGGGACTCTGCTTTTATTAATGCATGCCTGGTGACATAATAACATGGAGCGCCAGATGATAAATTTGCATATGATTTGAATAGGTACCATGTGTATTTTTATATCACAATAATATCACGCACCATTATTTTTGAGAGCATTAAAGCGTATATATCTCACTTCCATGACATTATATACACTAATGCCCTCTATTATTAGGATTTTGAACTATTTTACTCATATCATGCCCGTTTCCTCACACAGTTAATATGGACGTGTGATTTGCATGTCTCTCCGACCTATACCCTCGTAGTCTTGGTCGAGCGTTCGCGGCCGGCGTTGTATTAGTCAATCTCGGGTTCGAATCCTGATGACACTGAAGATCCGCAATGTAGTCGAGGTGCTACGCATTTAATGTAGTCGTGGTTCTAAGTCCTTCCACTGGTATGGTGTGGATGTTCGGAGATGGAAGTGCCAGCTCAGGTTTCGTCATCGTCACTTACCCGAGATTTAAAATGACGATGTCCGTCACCAAAAGTCTTCATGTTTCTTTTCAGAGCGATGTTAATAAACAATCACAATCCGATCTATTGATCTTAAATCGCGTTCGACTTTTACAACGAACTTTTGAAACACCAGGCATTATATTTCTATTATCGAAGCAGTTTATGAGTAGTTTCAAATTTGAATACATTACGATTTTTTGATGCCTTTTTAATTAAAACGATCTCGTTACTTCCGATACTAAAACTCTATTAATAAAATGAGCATCTAGTTATTCTGTCAGATGAATTGGTGTGCAGTTATACAAAGAGCTTGAAATGTCTGCTTACTATCAAAAGCAAGCATTATATTCCATGTGAATAAATTCCATCTGAAGATAATCTTTAAAAAAAAAAAACGCCGCTGTGACGAAAAGAACTCAAAGTTCTTGGGTTTTCGAGACTGCTTGGTGCCGGCTTGTTATCAGTATTTTTGTTCCCATTCCCCGCCACTTGTAAACAGTAGTAAAGGGTAACATTTTTTTTCCTTCTTTGATAGGCATGCGCCCTCTACATTATGCTGCATGGCAGGGCAAACCGGAACCTGTGGCTCTTCTCCTGCAGTACAACGCATCCGTTAACGAACAGGCCAACAAGGGAGAGACGCCCCTGCACCTGGCATGTCAGCACGGACACGTGCTAGTGGTAAGTTATTATTTTTGAAGATGGATTTCAATTTTATAATAGTCAATACTGCAGTAATTTTATCACATTTGCAAAAAGTAATTTCATTTAATAGATATGAAGAAAAATATTTATTTTACAGAATCTGCAGTGATTTAATGGGTTTTTATGTACTGGTCGAAGTATCCGAGTTACCTCCTTTGCCGTCTTTGGTAAACATTGATGACAATTCTCCTGGGGAGGGGGATGCCGTAGCAATCATTCCCTTTTTTTTCTATCATTCTCTTCTTCATTCTATCCTGCTCTTTATTTCTCTTTTCCTGCATTTGCGAAGTTGTGTCTAGACTCTAGATTACAGAAACATGTTTTTAACCCAGACAATCAACGATTGTTTGGCGCAGATTCGTGAAATCTGTCCCTTGGGCGAATAAACCCAATCAACTTGTCCAACCCATTATGTACAGACACTTTAATGTATCGGAAAGCTTCATGCGATTTTTCATTCTATTATTTACTATTGTTAGCGTTGTTGTGTGATTCTAATTTTATAGGCCGAAAAATAGAAATCCAATTTACTGCTCACTATAACATTTAAGTATTAGAATCTTACTTTATTAGTCAGGAAATATTGCAGTACAAAAATATTGGCTTGAAAAAAAGATCGCTATTAATAAAACCTCCATTGTATAACAAATTTGGTGGAGTGGAAGCCTAGTGGTCGTGCTCACCGATGGTTTTCGTCGAGTCGGAGGTTCGAGTTCTGATGCCACTAAAGATGCGTCGTGTAGCCGAGGCTAAAGCGCTTTAAACCTGTCGATGCTCAAAATCCTCCCTTTGGCATAGTGTGGAAGTTTGGCGAGGGAGGTGCCAGCTCAAGTGTCATTCTCGTCACTTGACCGAAGTTTAAAATTACGAGATCCATCGCTAATGGCCATCGTGTTGCTTCTCGGTGCGACGGTAATAAATAATCACTTCATAAAAAATTTGTTGATTCATGGCAACTCTGAGAAATAATACCGATTCAAAAAGTGTTTACGTATTTAACACTGCAATATGGTTCCGTTAAGTCTCCCTGGTGCATAATTTTTTTATATCTGTTTTTATTTCTGCGACAGACTTTTGATGAATAAAATTTCAGACTCAAGAACTTCCTTTATATATATGTGTGTGTGTGTGTGTGTGTTACTTTGCAATATAATTGTTCTGATCTAAGTTTCGTGTATTTATTCATCCTTAAACCTGAAGTTAATTACATCCAGTAGTAAAAAGGCGTTCTTGTATCTTACTCTCTTGTGATGTAACTATCGCTGTGATCATTAATTCGTGTCTTCACTCAGCATTTTCCCTATCTCCCTGTATTGTTAAAAATGACCAAATTCAGGGAATATTTTTAAAAAATTGTCTCTTCTGACTGTCTCCAATTTTTGCTTGTGTATTTAGTATATTATTATTATTATTTGAATGAGAGATTTTGTCGGAAAGAAAACTATTCTATCATATTTTTACGAGTTTAAAATGTACTTTAAACTTCATTATATTTAAACTTCTTTCATGTTTCTTCACATATGAGTTTTTAAAAAAGTAATTGATAATTTTTTTTAAAACAATTCTCACATTATCATAATAATAATAATACAATAAATACACGGTAAAAAAAGTGGTGACTTTGCAACCAGTCAATTCTGTGTAAAAATGTTCTTTAAATTTAGTAATTTTGAACTTTCCGTTGGTGTCGTCCTCGTCACTTGACTGAGGTGCAAAATTACGAGGTCCGTTGCCAATAGCCCTTGTAGCTCCTAGTGCGACGTTTATTAAGCCAACCAAGCAAACATTACGTTGACGGGAAAAAGGCTGCTTGAAATGACCTTAAGAATCGTTAGGATCGTCAAAAATAAATTAAACAAATATGAAATGAAATGGAGCCTTGCATTAAATCATTAGTAATACGTTTCTACCGTGGTAATTTACATTTCAGTAAATAATTTTGGGATAATTTTATTTGGTTAATTGTTACGTATATTTCAAAATTTAGTAATAAGTTGAACTATTAAAGGAATGAATGATTGATGCTTAGTTTGATTCTATTACTGCTTGAGTTTTTGGCGATGATTCAAGGTCAAACAACTTCATATAGTCCGTTATTTTAGGTTAGGTAATATGTGTAGGTTTATACTACTCTCGAAATTATACCGTTCTCGAGTGTAACCGTGAATTTTTTAAGTGCTAAGGGGCATTCCAATACTTGATGACTGTTTGTTTAATATCCCCTTTAGTTCTCTCAAAAAAGAGGTCGAATTAATTGATTATATGCGTCTAGTTTCAAATATTTCCGAGGCAAAATTAAAAATAATAAGTAATTAAAACTTTTAATCTGATAGTATTTTAATGCATACTCGTTTCAATATGTAGATGAAGGAAGTTTATGTTTTTATTCTAGTTTCTTCATTGTGTAGTTTATTTCAAGATTGCCAACAGAATTAAGTTATTTTTAGATGTTAATTTCACTGTTTTCGCGCTTCTGATCAACTAACTTAAAAAAAGAACTGCTTTGCGTTAAAACACTTTCGCTTTTAAATTGGTTCATTACCATCTGTTATCTCGTGCGATTTGGGATATGTCATACAAACCACATACTTTTCGCAGTATTTGGTTTGTATGCACCTACAAAAAATGCAGTGGACTTCTGATTGATCTGTCATCGGTCACTGTATATGTAAAAACAAAAGTTTGTGTTATATATGTGTTGTGGATTACGTTAAGTTACATATTTTTTCCATATCAAATGTTGAACTTATCGGAGTCCAAAGATCTGGCGTGATGTGGATATTAGGAGAATAGGGTGCCAACTCAAGTATCATCCTCGTATTATGCCCTTGATTCACAAAATTACGAAATCCTTCGCCGAAAACAAACATGTTGATTCTCAATTGTGACATTAATAAACTTTTCAATGAAAACCTTAATTATAGATGGTTATCTTAATAATTAGTGATATCAAATTTGCTGAAAGTGTAGTGAAATATTCAAACATTGATTAGGTAGTATGAAGAGATAATGGTGCTTTAGTATATCTTCCTCAATAAACTCTAAAATGGGCCATGCGTTAAAATTAATAATTTCCTTCCACTTATTCCGTAATTATTTCTGCAACTTGGCTTAAAACGTATCTTGCTTTTTAATTCAGATTTTCAAGACTATGGACGAGAATAATTTAACCATAAACATAAGATCTCCTGTAACACGTTTTAGGCACTCTGTGTTCCACATTTAAAAAGGATACAGCGACATTATGTGACTTGCATGTTATTAGCTGTTGGAGAAGACAATTACTTTCGCATTCGCTGTGCTCGGTGCAGAAACATGGCATATAGCACGTAGGGTGGAGTCTCCAGTCAACACCGAGCGGACGATTTTAATCCTTCCCAGAAGCTCGCTCGACGTCTGCCTTGGTCATTGGCAACTTTCATCGTTTAATTGCATGTCGCCATGCTACTTCCCGAGGAATTAATTAATGACCTGCTTACATAATTAATGAGATTGATTAATACTGCATCACTCTTCAGCTCCGCCTGCCGGCGAGTGGAGATCAAGTAATCATCACTGTAATTATTTATTTCCGCTTTTTAACTATAACACGCGGATGAAAGGAGCATATTTAAGAGAAGAGGCCCATATTTCTTTTTTTTCCCTTCTTCTTTTCTTCTCTCTCCGTCTTTCTTTTTTTTTTTGAGGATCCTTAACGCATTATGCATAACTTGAATTGTTTTTATTATGTGACATTTTGTTATTAGATAACTTTCATGGTTGAATCATTATTACGATGTCGGATTGAGGATTTTATTTCGTATTTTTTCCGTATTTATACTTTTTCATTGTATTGTTTCTTGAATCATAATATTTTCACCGAGGATGAGCCAATTAATGAGATTAAATTTTATGTTCATGATGTTTCATTTTTATTTATTAGAAGACTATAATATGTATTGTTTTTATTATATGGCACATTCTGTTATTGGATAACTAATGATTGAATCAATAATACGTGGTCGGATTTAGGATTTATTTATGTCGTATATTTGCTGTACATATATATTCTTTTGTATTTTTTTCTTCTTGAATCTCAATATTTTCTGGTCCTCGGGGGCTTATCGTCTTCAGGTAGGTGTGGCAATCATGACTCAGAGGCATTGAAGTGATATTTTTGTTTTTCATGAGGTTTACTGTCTTTGGCAAATGTGGGTGATTCGTCCCCTGGATACCCAAGCGATCCTTCTCTATTTTCGACCCTTCTCATTGTCATTAATTTTTACCTTTTTTTCCATCTTTCAAACATCCAGATCACAGTTATACATTGTTTGGCGCAGCATAGCCATATCTAGTTCTTGCGCCATTGAAGTTATTATTATTCACTCCTCGATATTTTCTCAAAAGATGAGCTAAGTAATAAGATTAAATTATGTGTTTTAAAAGTTTTTTTAAAAATTTATTAAAGTGTTCAATTTAATTTGTAACAAATTGCTTTTTTTAAATTGCTAACTGATTAAAAAAGAACTGAATGCGTGTTGTTATGTATAACAGCACACATCATCCTTACTTATCATTACGACAACACTTAAAATTATTACGTGTAATTCATGTTTAGATGGATTAGTGATTTATAGAATCTTTGATTTATATATGTGAATGAACATTTATTTTTTAATAAAAAAAAAAGTAAAACAAACAAAAATCATTATTTCTCATATGTGATTGTTTTTACGTAATATTCAGTTTTTGTTTTTTAAATTTTGGACATTTCAGTATGTTACTAGGCGTACATTAAATATTAAGGGATTATATACTAAGAATGTTTTGGATAGTAGAACATTCATAATGACTGTTCAATATTATAAGTATTACTAGGGCTAATTTTGAAATTTGTTGGAACTAGATTACTTTAATTCGAAAGTTGTTTGAAAGTATACTCGTTGAACTTTTTTTTTTTTTTTTTTTTTTTTTTTTGTGATCTATTGAATTCTATGCTGCGAGGTTCCCGAATTGTGATCTACTTCTCATAGTGTAGCAGAATTCACAGACATAACATGATATTTCTAGATTTGCGTAATAAATGTGTGGATGTTATAAATTTCTATTCTCTTTTTCAGACCAATCTTCTACTGAAGTACCATTCGAATGTGCTGATCCGTAACAAAGACCACAAGTCTCCTTTGGATTTGGCTTGTGAGTTCGGACGATACGAGGTACGAACGATCATCACTTTTGTTATTCGTCTGTTTGAAAATTTCCTTTGAAATAATGTGTTGTAAAGTTTTTGTTCCTTTTCTGACAGGTGGTAAAGATGCTTCTCCAGCAGCATTCGAATACTCGTTGCCGTTCTCTGTTGACAGAGAATCCTCAGGACACTGCGGACAACGATCGTACCACTTGCTTACATCTCGCTGCAAGGAACGGCCATGTCGACGTCATCAGGTAGGTTTTATACACATAATATTTCCCGTTTTTTGGAGTTTTAGAAAGTTGTAGGTAGTTTGATCTGATTAAGAAATGAACTTAATCTGATTAATGAATCTCGTTAATGCCTTGGTTGTGGCACCGCATGGTCATGGTTGCGATTTCGTGGCAGACGTTGTTCTCTTCGTGTCGTGGGCCCAAATCCCGATGCCATTACACATCCGTCGTGTAGCGAGGTTCATGCACGTTTAATCTCTTGAGGCTCCAATTACTCCCTCTGGCGTGGTTTGGAAGTTTGGAGAGGGGATGCCAGCTTAGGGGTCCTTTTTCATTATTTACAGAGGTTCAAAATAACGAGATCCTTCACTAATAGCTCTCGTGTTGCTTCAAAATACGACTTTAAAAAATAATTAATCAGTCCTGGGAGCGGTCGCCGAGCGGTCGTGTTCCCAATCTCACAGCTGGCATTGTTTCATACGAGTGATGGGCTCGACTCCTGATGCCATTGAAGACTGATGCTCATTATATCAGCTGAAGCACAAATGTCCTCATGTTGGTGTGGAAGTTTGGAGAGGAAAGTGCCACTTCAGATGTCATCTTCGTCATTTGATCCTGATGCAAAATTACGAGGTCCATCGCAAATATTCCTCTTGTTGCTTCTAACATGTCTCATTCAAAGTATGTCATAAGAGAGGAGTTAAAGGATCTGTCAGAGACAGAAGATGGCATTACAGCCTCATCGATGATAATTCTTTGATTCCGGCAAAAACTCACCAGTCCATGTGAAGATGTTGAATCGAATTTTACGAACTCCCACAATTTGCTATCATGATTTTTGGATTAAATACATTTTGTAACACACCGGCAACTTTCCATTTCGATAACTTGTCTTTGTTTAAAAAATAAACATTTAAGGATACTGCAATTTCAACTTCATTCAAAGCTCAAATTTTGTGATTGTAAAGTATATATTCTAGTAGAGTTATATGCAGTTTGGAAAGACAGTCTTTTTCTTTCGAAAATCTGAATAATTTATTTGATATTTCTTTAAACATCAAACAAAGAATTGGTAGATAATTTTTTTGCCTCGTAAGAAATAGTCGATAAAATATGCACAAATTTTTTTTTTTTTTAAAAAAAATAGGAAACCTATTATTTTTGTACATATTTACTTAATATGAGGGCTTATTTGTATAGAATTTCCGTCCGATATTTCTGAAATTCATTATTAAGTTTTTTTTTTTATTTCATTATAGAAGCAATCTTTCTTTAGTGTTGATTTGTGTGAATAAATCAAAAGCTATTGAATTTCCCCCTTTCTCTTAACATTTGATTTTCTCTCCCTTTCTGTCTTTTTTTTTTCTGTAAAAAATTGAGGGAAATGAAAGAAAAAACGGTATCTTTTAAAATTTTCTAGGAAATCGAACTAACTAGTAAATGAAATTGTATTTGTAGAACTTGTGAATGCCGGTATATATCTATACAGCATTTAACAATAACAATGCGTACAAGTTTCAAGTTATAATATTGTGTTGAAACAAGTAAGGTTTGAACAACAAATGGTATTCTTGAAAATTTACGGTATTAACTGTCATACAATTCATTGATGTAATTGAATTTATAAAACACAACCTTTTGGAATAGAAAATTGAATGATTTTTTTTTTCCTTTTTCAAGTAAGATCGTTATTTCACGAAGCACAACATTGTACCTGCCTGATGATACTATTTTATCGTTCTTCGATTACTTTAACCTTGCGTTTAGAGTTCAGCGCCAAAGCGATATCGATTTTCAATTATTCACAACAACGAATCTTTTAAGCATTCGTCGAACAATAACTTACACTGCTTATTTTGAAATCCAATATTAAAAGTTTCCCCCCCTGCCTCGCACCGATTCGGTAATCTGTGAGACGTTTTGAAATATCTCTTTTACGACCGACCGAGGCGTCGACGAACATAAAACGGCTCTATTCGCGGCCAACAGTAATAGAATTAATTAATCAACTCCACTTTATTAAGGGAAGGGGGGGGTCGTAAAGAACGATCGTTGTTCGAAAATATTTCAAGACGTCTGCCAAAACGAAAACTCCTTCCACCCTCCCATGACCCTTATTAATTTACCGTTCGAAACGAGGCACGTGGCAAGACAAAAGGTGATGCGAGAAAATTATAATTAAGACTCCCGCTAATAAATATGGATGAGACAATTAAGTACCAATTATTCCTCTCTCTAGAGATGGGGTTGTCCTTTTCCATTCTTATTAGGGGGAAGGTAGGAGGGTGTTCTTCTTTTTGATGCTTCTTATTCTTACTATTGTTACCATACTTTTCATTAGCGATGGAAGAGAATGGTTTGAACGATCTTTTAAGTCTTATGCGGGCTTTTCTTTTGTGACTCTCGATCTGTTTCAATTAGGCTGGCGACGTGAGGTGCTGGGTGATTATTTAAATTAGTTAGAAATACTAAACTTCCTAAATGGCGTCGTATGGGACTTTTTTTGCCCCCCTTCTTTCTCGCACGGATGAAGTAATTGGAGGTTGTCATTCATTCGCTTCGAGGAAAAGAAGGATTAATCGATAGTAATTTTGTTTGGTGGGTAGCCATTTGGCACTCTTTGTAAGGATCACGTTTTAGTAGTTAAGTAACTCTAGACGGATGAAAGAAATTGTATCTTTTATTCTATATGTGTGGGTGTTAAGGAGCCATGGACGCAAACTGCGCTCATTAATTTGAATTCTGAAACCTATTGGCCAGACTGACGAAATCACGAGGGCTATTCAGTACTTAAACAGACAAATAGCTTTACAGCGGAAATGATTTGTTAAATTAATGCATTCTTTTATTTACTTTTCCGCGTAATCTCCACCAGTTTTTTTGCACTTTTCCCAGCTTCTTATTTCCTAAGCGAAGAATATTTCACCTTGATATCGAAGTCAGTTTTGTACTTATTTCTTTATCTCTTTGATGTCATTGGACGTGATGTGACGCAAAGCTACTTTCATCTGCCAAACAGAAAAAATCCGAAAGGGTGAGATCAGATCTGAAAGAAAAATGCGTTAGAGGCTCCAAACAAATTTTGAAAACAGATCCAGCGTCAATTGTGCCATATAAAGTCGAGCGTTGTTTTGCTGAAGAAGCACACCTTTCCTCTGCCATCCTCTTCTACGCAAACTTGACTTTCTTCTTCATCATGTCATAGTACTATGGGACTGTAGTTAATGCGTTGCCTTTCCAAATAATCACAAGAAATCGAAACATGGGCTTTCGACTCGACGCTTTAGCGATTAGTTTTCAGCTTTTCCAGCCACGCGTAAAAACTCGTGCTGTTTATGTAACTACTGCCGAATTCTTTGCTCGTCCGAGAAAATATTTCTGTTGATTTTACACTTTACGAAAGTAAGAATCATATGTTATACTTACGTAGACGAAATAACACTCTTCCCAAAGTTGCCAACTAACATTTACGAAAGTTTCAACTGCTTGCATTAAGAGTTTCTTTCTCTAAAAATGATTGTTTGTTTAAATATTCAATGCTCCTCGTATGTGTAACATACAATTAGATTGATTTGTGAACTTATGCTGTGCATAATCTCTTAACACTCAGTTTCTTACCAATCGTAATGATATTCTGACTTTACGTACTTGTAATAGAGAGCAACAACAATCCATTTCTGCTTGAATCAAACTTTTTCCTTCCATATGCAGCATGTTTCATATTTTGCCTGTTGCATTAAATCATAATAGTAGCATTATCAGTTGATAAATCTTTTTAAGTCAATATGTATATCAGAATATAACATTTAACAATATGTGTCACAAAATAGTTCTTATAGGCGCTAGATTAGGAAAGGGTGAAATAAAGCCATTCATTCTTTGAGGAAGAACACTAAAAATTTTATTTGATGCTTTGTGCATTTAAGATTTAAATATTTTAGGAAAGGGTGAAATAAAGCCATTCATTCTTTGAGGAAGAACACTAAAAATTTTATTTGATGCTTTGTGCATTTAAGATTTAAATATTTTTTTTTTTTTAAATTTAAAGGTTTGCTAATGAGAGTCAAAATTGATCTAGCGTACTCGTATTTTTAATGAAGTTAGAAAAATATAGCGGGATAATTGTTGAATTTCTGACCGTAACGTCATAAATTTTTATTGATTATAATGATGGAGAGAGTGTTCTGTGTTTTTTTTTTCTTTTGTGAGGGGGAGGGGATCATTCATGCAAGATTATGTTGTAATTACATTTTGCAGCTATGTCATGCGTCAGTGATTCCATGTCACTCAATTATCCGCGTACGAATGATTTACGTACATAAGTCAGTTCGTGTACGCTTGCATTGAGAACATGTAGGATTTCAATTATCTGAGAATTTAGTGAGTGATAAGTTTTTTTTTTCTTTCGTTATGTGAAAAAAAAATGAAAGAAAGAAAGAAATGTGGGCGTCCACAAAAGTTGTAGAAAAAGGTATATTCATGGTGTTGGATGAAAAAGAAACATTTTTGTTAGACTGAGAGAGAAGGAGGGAAATTTTCGGAAAATAAAATGGCCTTTCGCTTGTAAAACATAAAAATATATTTTTATCTCTCACCACTCCTTATCGAATTTTATTTTACTGGATTGATAAGAAAACAGAACACACACAAAAGACTAGTTAAAGCATAGTTTTGTTCAAAATCTTCCTAGAATAAATGCTGATGCCAGGACCTGTTGCTACTATCAAGTTACACATGTGACGTTTAGCTATTCGCGATCTTTCTTTTCACAAACCTCGGGGACTTTTAGTTAAATTGAATTCCATAAAATTACTATTTCTTCCCCACCCAAATGAAATGCGAATAAGTAAATTAGATGAACATAGGAAGTGTTTGGAATTGTATTAAGTGTAGTGATATATAAATAAAATAGAACTGAAAGGAAAGAGAAAGGAGATAATGGATGATGACCAGTGATTATATATGGATATTTGTAAACTAAATTGAATAATCGTAATTAATCCTTTGTATTGGAGCGACTGCTTGTGAGAGTAATAAGAATTGAATTTGTTATAAACAAGCAATACGTGAATCGGAACGAGTGATTTGGTAAGCTAAGACTTTATCATTATATTATAAACCAATATTGATGGATTTTAGAGAAAGCGCGAACTTGCGTATTCTTATAAAGTGTGTTTTCCTTCACTTGCATATTTTCGATTGGAATTTTTAATTTATTGACTATTTAATTAGACTTTAAGATAGCTGTAGAATTAAATAATGAAGGAAATGCGTCACTTATAGGAGAAATACTATTTTAATGGTATTCTCAAAAAGACAATTTTAACCGTGCTCTTATTTTCCACATTTCTTTGAAGGTGTGTATCTGATGTCCTTATCTTTAAGAATTCATTTCTCAGCTAAATGAAGCAGCTTTCTAATGAAAGCAATAGTTCGTCTCAAGGAATGCTTTCCTTACGCTTTCCACACAAGAAAAGAAAAAAAAAAAAAAAAAAAAAAAAATTCCTAACGAATTTCGTGCTCTCTTCTGTGAAAGGGAAAAGGGATGAACCGTCAGTGGTACGTGTCAGCCGATTTATTTCAATTTGCTACTCTCAGCGCACTCCCTGATCCCATTTCTCACATTCATTTTTAGGGTGGCCCTTCGATTTCTAATCCGTTTCTCGGGGATCGAGGACACACTCGTGTCTCTTTTCTGCTCGATAGAAGGAAGTGGGAAAAAAATCGCTTAGCTTGCACATTTCTGTGAAGCGGTGAACTGATTTTCTCATTGAACACATTTATTAAAATTAAAAATGATTTCGAGTGAATTCCCTGGAAAAAATGTGCCTCGAGACAAATTGAAATAACGGTTGTGTTGCCATGGTGATTTGGGAAATGTTAAGTTTGTTTTTAAATTCGTTTTAGCTTTCATCGAAAAGGATATTGGAGATTTTGCACGATCAAGCACTTTATTGCTTTTTTTTATGCACGTATATATTTACTGTGATGTTGCAATTAAATGTGTACCAATGGTAAAGAAGAGTGACTTTTAAATTTTTCCTTCCTTATTTGCACTTGGAAAAATGGCATTCGTATTTAAAATCTTGGAAAAATTCTTGGGGGAAGTTTGTCTTCATAATAAGTTTTTTTGAGGCTACTACCAACGTTGTTTATTTGTTTTCCTTCCTCGCAATTTGATTTATTATTTTTTTCTTTAACCGGGCAATCAAATGAAATATCTACTTCTGCATCTGATTGGTTGATTTAAATAACTTTGCATTAGAAGCAATACGAGGACCATTGGCGACGGACCTCGTAATTTTGACCCTCTTTCAAGTGACGAGGACGACACCTGAACTGGCATTCCCTCTCCTAACTTCCACTCTACGCTAATAGGAGGACTTTGAACCACAGCATATTTAACTTGCATCAACACCGACTAGACGGCGAATCTTCAGTGGCATCGAGGATCGAACTTGCGACTTTACGAAAACCGCCGGCTGCGAGTCCACTACCAAATTATCGCGGCCCCCTGCTTCTGATTGAAAAAAGTTATAATTGACTGATAAGTATTTTAAGAAAACATGCTAAGGGAAAAAACAATAAATGAGTATTAATTGGAAATTACATCTTTTAAGTAGATGTGTTCATTTCCATGCATTATTTTAAACACTGCTATGGGCATTCGTGCAGTTTAATCGCTTACAAAACCTTTTTTAAATAATATTCTAATTTAAAATTATTGCATATATGTGTTGGAGTTAAACCTCATAGTGTATAACATGTTTTTTGAACAGTGCATGTGTAGCTATTCGCGATTTTCTCTTCTCTAATCTTGGGACTATAGCAATTTGAATAGCATAAAAGTAAATTTTTTCTTCTCAGCCAAAATGAAGCGTGATTAGGTAAATTAGAAGATTAAATGAGAAGGCCGGAGAATCGAATTAGAATTAGTGATATGTGAATGAAATAGAATGCAAAGAAAGAACATAGGGAGTTAGAGTATAACGACAGGCTGATAAATATTTGTAAGTCATATTAAAGCATCAAAAGTCAATCTTTTGCATTGAAGCGAATCTTAGTTAAGTAAGACAAGAATAAGCTGTTTGCGGGAAATTGTGGTTGAATCAGAACGAGTAAATTAGTTATCTGAGACTTCATTAGTTGATCATAATTTAGAATTGACGAGTTGAGTGGGATTCTAGAGAGACCTATCTTATCTTCAGTGATTAATAACAGATTTTAGATGGATCGATTATAAAAGTTGTCAAAAATAAAGCATTTAAAAGCTTGTCTTTGGATTTAAATGTTAAAAATAATGCAAAATGATGACGTAAAAATCCGGTTTTTCCTCTTTGTTGTTAATAAGAATAATTTTTATAAAATCTTAAACTGGCTTAAAAAATTTTCCGATCTATGAGCATTTTTTCAATTCTCTACATCTACTTAATTAAATAACCTCCCCATTTGAAACATTGTATTTCGTCAAACAATGAGCTTTGTTTTCAATGGGTAGACGGCGGTAATAGATCGATGATGGGAAGAACAACAATATAAATAGGAATGTACTTCAGGGGGATCCAAGGCTTAAGTAATTGCTTAATGGTCTTTGAAACTGATATTGATTAAGGTAGTTATATTGCTTTTTTCGAAAGTTCACTCTCCGAATGCAACGTTGTATATAAAGCTTTTAAATTAAATCTTCAATGAACTAGAAAGGACTTTAATGGATTTTCGTTGCTTCCACGCTTCATATTGTTTTCATCGCCTTTGACTCCCGACCCCTTTATTTATCTCATCTGACGTTGGCGAACTGTATTCCCTGAGAGCGAGCCTCCGAATAGCTTCTCTCAGTGCGTCTCTGGCATCTTTGATGCTTAAAAATCGCCCAGGGATCAATGGAAAGTTATCAGACCATACTTTTAAGTGCAGCAGACTTTAAAAGTTGCTCGTTTTAATGTCACTTTTCTTGGATAGATGGGGTTTGAATCTATCGGAGAGTTTCCAGGGAGAAAACTGCTGATCGTTTTGTTACGGGAACTTGATTTCCTTCTTTTTATCACTCGTTGCGAGTCCCAACGATCGTGTTTTACTAGAAAGATATGCGCCATTTCATTGCCTTTGTCTCTAAAATAAGATAATATTTTAATCCGCTGAGAAAAATTATAATTTGTTGTGAATATAGTTAAATTTGCAAAGCTTAGTTTTTCAGTTGATAAAAGTACCCCATCCCAACTTGATACTTTGTACACTTTTGTTTTCTTTTTGGAGTTTTCTTTAAAATGCATATTCTGCTTGATAATTGCTAAGGAACAAGCACAATTTTTAAATTATTTAATGATATGCTTTGATTAAAGGTATGAAACTTAGTGTGTGTATACACACACACACACAATAAAGGTACTGTACTTTAGGTATAATGCAAAATGTGACAAATTTCACCACATGAAAAACAAGATTTTTTTAAGTCACGAAAAATCTTCTTTCTCGCTGAAATGTTGACAGATAAGCCACTTAGTGCGACCTCTTGCATACTGAGCATATGCTTTGCGTTCTCTTCACAAACTGTCGAGGACAACAATACTGTCCCATTCTTCTCTCAAGGCGAATTTTGAGCTTTTGCACAAGTCGGGGCGAATGATTCCTGTGTGAAACACGTCTACCAAGATAATCCCAAACATGTTCAGGGATATTTAAGTCCGTTGAAAACGCAGGCCATTCTATGTACTCAAATCTTTGCTCTCTCCTATATGGGTGTGCATTGTCATCCACGAACATAAAGTCTGGTCCCACTGCATTCCGAAAAAGACGAAAATTGTTCGGGAGAATCTTGGGGTAATACCGCTATGATAATACGGTACCTTCGTGAAAGATGTGTAGCGGTGTTCGTAATGATGCTGATACCATGTGTGACATCTTAGCCATACGATAAATTTCATGAGTATTCTATGGGCGATAATGGGCTTTTCTCTCTGTCTCTACTGTAATTGATGTCCAGAATCTCTCTTCATGATGAATCGGGATTCGTCGAGAATATGACTGGACCAAAGTTGATGACGTTTATATTTTTTACACCAGCTTTAACTTTCCCGACGATAGCGTTGTTGTACCTGATTGCACTTAACAGACATATGCGTCAGATTAATTCTATCTGTGAAAAAAATTCTTCTGGCAGGTATACAGTGCCTGTAATGGTTGCAAACTTTGAACTGATCTGGCTGGCTGTGAAGATATGTGTTCCTTTTTGCTTTTAGGGATCCTTTTGCAGCCCCTCATGAGCTCTTTTCGTAGACCAACCAACATGCTTTCTCAGATCATTCCCACCTACCACGAAGCTTTTTAACTTAGCAATAACTGTTTATGACACACTAATTGCTATGGCAACTTGAGTGACACTTTTCCCCAGCTTCCGGCAGCCTAACTGCTCGTCCCGCGATCTTATTCACTCAGATGATGCTTTACAGACATTCTCTACTCAATACTTACCGCAAAAGACGGAATTTGGCTGATTGATTTTCTGTAGATACTTCACTGTTTGAAATTTTTAATTAATAAACGACTCGAAGGCCCTGTCATTTAAATAGATAAGAGGTACAACCTACAACTTCATCTAAGTTTATTTCTGTGATTGGTAGATTCTCGGAGGGGAGGGAGCTATTTTGCATAAATCAGTTTTTCCTTAAGAATTTTCAAGCAGTGCACTAAACTGAATTGGAACTCAAATTGGAAAACTCTTAAAATACATATTTTGCTGTGTGTACAATTTATGTCACTTTACTGAGATAACGAACGAAGAAACGCGACAACGCATTTAACATCTGATGTCGGTTTTTTTTTTTTTTTTTTCTAACTTTTTTATGTTTTTGAACAAAGAGATAACAGACATGTAGATAATTTTTTGAAAAGAAGGCACAGAATATAAGCTGATTATGTAGTTTTAGCGCAGCGATAAAAGCTGTTGGCGCAGACGGTAGAATGAACAATTTGAAAAAATTCACGTCTTGAAAGAAATTTAAGTTTAGTGGAATAGTAATTGGGATGAAAATGAACCAGGTTTGCAAAATAAGTTACTTATAATCAAGGTGTCAATAGTTATTTTTGTAGCCTTATGATGCAGGTTGATATCTGATGTCAGTGCTTGATTGTCAGTTATTTTTGACTGGAGATATTCTTGCTATCTCTTTCACCCCTCCTTTCCTGTTCTAAAAAGTAATCTCATCTAAGAATATTCGGCTTTAAGTATATAAAAGCGATTGTTTCTTGTATCAATTTTACGTTATACATTTTTCTTCGTGTGCTAAGTATCGACCTAGTTCTATTTTCATTTTATTTAAAAAATTTTACTAAATAAATAGAGTTAAATAAATTTATGCGCTTAGATCTTCATATTATATCAATGAGTAGATAAGAAAAATACAATGAAATATTTATTTTATTTACGACAGTTTTAAAAGTTTCCCTACTTTTCTCTCTTCTGCAGCATTTTAGGAAAGAAAACTAATTCACTGTTATGAGAAAGACTTCAACTGACAATGTAGCGAATGTAGAAAGACCAAAAATACACAATACAGATATTAATTAATTTTCGTTGAACTTTTTTAGTTCTGCAGATTTTGTATTGTTTTTTCCATTCTCGATTCGTTCTAATTATTTTCCAGTTACAACCTCCCCCCCCCCCCATTATGTTTTGGTAAATAATTTAGAATTATATAAGCAAATAACGTTCATGGTAATAACACTTAGTGATTGAGTCGCAGTTTGGTATCCGGAAAGTTTTATATTCGTGTCTTTATCCCTGTAAAGATCGTTGCGTTGAATAATAATGAGGTTTGTTTGCAAAGTGTAAAAGATTATAAAATGAGCTCACGTGTCGTCACTGTCACCAGGCAGTGGTTCAAAAATGCAACTTTCGTCGCTGTTAATCCTCTTCTTAGTTACAGAACGATTTTAAATCGTACAAAACAAACTGGGTATTTATAATTTATGTAAATAGAGCATATCAGGATAAAAAATTGCATTTATTTATTTATTTTGATTTCATTAACTAATCAACAATACTTTTCACGTTTACTTTACGTAATTAAATTTTCGATCACATAATAAAATGAAAGAATGTAATCACGTGTGCAAAATTAATTTTTTTTTTTAAACTTTGATTTAATGCGTGATATAATACCAACTGATAAGACTTAATAGATAATATATCCAGCTATAAATTTGCATATTATAATGAGATGAAAAGACAGTTGTGTATAGAATGCGTGAGAAACTTATGAAACTCATATCCGGTAATTATCACGAAGCTTAATGATCTAAAAGTATTTAAATTGTATGAATATTAAAATTAATTTTTAGCGGTGCAGTTTAATATACAATGCGCCTCTGCTCTGAGAATATGGTAAAATAAATGGTTTTGATTATTTATTTATTTAGTCTACTTCGTATAATTACTCTTCTCAAGCACTCATAATTTACTGCAGTACTTTTAATTACTTTCCATCAGTTAATAAATTATTATCACCGACTATTATGCTTGAAATCGTATAATAGCACGGTTCTTCAAATTACTGTAACAGCAGTAATAGAAAGTATTTTATTTAACTTAAAACAATTATTAAATTGGTTTATCGAATCGTTTCATGTCTTGTAATTCTCAATGCATTGTGATGAAGAATGCGATTGAGTAATGTAAGAAACTTAAAACTCCATTTTGGGAGGGAATGAGACCCCGACTCTTTTTCTTTTAATATCCATCCATTGTATGATTTAATTCAACATTTATTTTTATTGGTACCGTCTACTGTTGCTCGCATCATCTTGATAAAATGCTAAAAAACCGTCAATTGTTCCATTTAATACCTCAACGATAAAATAGAATTAAAATTGAAAATATTGTAATGGCTGCTATCATTTTATTTTGTATTATTTGAATATATATTAATAAAACTATTTTTCTTTTAATGTTCATGATTTTTTCTTTCCAAAATTTCTTCTTAGATTCTTGAAATTTTCTGCTTTCTATTCTTTCTTGGAATATTCATAAAACTTGAAAACTTTTAATTGAAATAATTCATAACATCATCAATATTAATAGTTTAATATGATATAAAGCTATAAACAATGTTGGAATAAAAGATAACACTTTTTAACCACGCAAGGGGCTATTGCTTTAGTTGGATCATTTTTCGCGTACCAGATCACTTTTCAATTTTTTTTTTTACTTTTTTTTTTTTTAAATTATTATTTGCTTCAATTTTAGTTACATTTAGCTTAAATATATTCAATTTAATAATTTACCGTTTGCTCTAATTTTAATATCGGAAAAGTTAAGTATTCTTTATTTCTCGATATTTCATCGTTTACTTTTTTAATTCTTATATCTAATTGAGTAATTTAATAATAATTATAAAAGAAAAGCGTACTTTGGGTAGCAAAATCTGTTATTTGCAAAACTTTCTATAGAACTTTTTTTAAAAAAAATGTTGTGGTAATATTTGTCTTGCCTTTTTTTAAATGTAATTTAAACAATGTGTATGGTTTCCTTAAGCAGCTTAACTTTGTTCTTTTAAGCTTTCTTGCGAACAACAAACTCTGTAATCAGAATTGAAGTTTTTGCAAGTCTGTTTACATTTCTTCCTAAATGATTCATGTCACCAATTTAAAATAATTTTTTTTTCTCCCTCTTTCAGATTACTTCTGAATGCCGGCATTGACATTAACCGGTCTACTCTGCGGGGAACCGCCCTCCATGAAGCAGCCATGCATGGGAAACTGGATGTTGTGCGAATGCTCATCGAAGTAAGAATGATTTACGATTGCATTGTTAACCGGGAGAAAAAAGTCATTCCTAGCCGTATGAATCTAAATTAGTTCCTGTTGATTCTGACGTACGTGAGAGATTAAGAAATAAAAATAAAAAAGTGAATCAGCTGTTATATTCGATTATATGTTTAAAATGTTTATAAATTCGAGGAGAACAGAGAATCTTGTTAT
Organism: Nephila pilipes; assembly: GCA_019974015.1. NCBI lineage: Eukaryota > Metazoa > Arthropoda > Arachnida > Araneae > Nephilidae > Nephila > Nephila pilipes. Next base: position 2,415,412 of record BMAW01052957.1, read on the forward strand.
CTTGATACCGTGTTATTATTTAATGTGGCTGTAAGTTAGTTTGCTGAAGTCTTGTTTTCGATTTTATTATTGGGGGGGGGGCGAGAGAATTGAGGCGTTGTAAAGGAGAAAATTTTTTCGACATTATGGAACAAAATAAATTTGTCACTCTCATATTGGCAGTAATAATTTATGGTTTAAAATCAGTAAACATTGAAGAGAGCAAAAAAATCTAAGCATATATGTTGTGGTTTATTTCGAGTGCAATCTGATGTATTTCTGAAACATTTTAAAATTGCTGGAAATTTATTAAAAAGTTTAAGGGTGCACTACTTCGTTAAATTTGTGATATTGATATGTATACTTTTTAATTACAGTTTCTTCAGTTTGGTTTCACAATTTATCAAAAAATATTTTGCTGTGATGAAAAAAAAAAGCTTTAAATTCGATTTCGTATTTTTTATCTATTTGGCAAGCTATTTTTGATAAATAAATAAATTCTGTAACCTGTCTTCAATGGTGGATTTGTGAGAGCAGATGGTATGGGAATTTAATTTTGGTTGATGTTAAATGGAATTTTCCCTTTTTAAGTTTAAAATTCCTAGAAATCATCATCACTGCCCTCTATTGGCTTTATTGCAAACTTATTTTTGAAACTTAAATAAAAAGGAATTTTTTATTAGAAAAATATTTACAATTCAGGATTTTAAAAATTAACGCAACCTTCTTAGTTTTAATTATTATTTTTTTGTGTGTGAAAAATTAGATATTTTATTGTTACATTATGAGTTGAAGTACATAGGCGAAAAAGAAAATTCTGTTATCTATTTTCGCTATCACATTTTAACTTTCCTTATCTACAACAGATGGCAGCACGTCACGTCAATTTCTGTTATGATATTGAGCTTCAGATTTCGGTTTCAGTTCTTTTTTATCTGATCTCCGTAGGTCCACGACCACGACCACTAGAATACCACGGCCATAATAAAATTTCTAAGAAAACAGAATAAAATTTTAGAAAAGAGTTACTTACTTTTCTTTCCATTCGGAGAATTTCTGTCCTTTATTCTTTCTTCGGTATGCTGAAGAATATAATCTTTTCTTGTTGCTTTGACGGTTATTCATATTATTTAATAATTGTAATAAATTTCTGCAACACAAGTTTTATAATAGCAAATGTTCTAATGCACAAATAACTAAATACTGGGAGCAAAACAAGTGAATTTCAATTCTGGAGGTACAAACAAAGAATGTTGCACAACAGATTTACAATATCTCCACTGATATATTCAAAACGTATCTAAAATACATATTGTTCATTTTAATAATAAAGTAATTTGGATAGTGTATTTTTTTAAAATACTCAGTAAAAATAGCATAAAAAATGAAGGATTACTTCTTTTTTTAAGAAATCGTGTATGAAGCTTACTTTTTAAACACTGTGAAATACCACGTAGATATCTGTATAGTAAGCTAGACAAACTTTCAACAGATAATACGCAACTGTAAATAAAGCTTCAAAAGAGGAATTCTCAGATTCCTAGACATCGGCCGACTTCACCGGAAAGGATCATAAATCTTTTGACGACCTGTCTTTATCATGTATCCTTGCGCACTAAGGCGGGACTTTTAATTTTGCTTTCCCCTCTTTCCTTGTTTACTTTGCTGACTCAACAAATTACATGCAGGGAAATAAATTAAATTTTTTAAAAAAATATGCATTTGAAAGAGCATAAAAAAAGGAAGGTTTCTGTGGAATTACTTTTTTTTTCCGATTATTCAAAGTATTTTTATGATCAATTAAGTGTGCCGGATGCAAGTTTTTAGATCTTTAATAAAAATTTAAAAATACTTGCAAAAATCAGAAAAAAAAAGTAACTCCACAGAAACCTTCATTTTTTAATGCTCTTTAAAATGCACTTTATTCCTTGCAGTTAAAATAAATATTCTAGATGTGAGACTTTAAGTACGTAACTCCATAGGATTAACATTAGGTAGGGAAATTCGTGGTGGCGTGTCGACGGGGGCCTTAACTGTAGTTATTACATTTTTTAAATGTGAAATTATTTTTCTTATTAAATGACATAAATTAAAATTGCTGTAGAGGAGAGCTTTTTTTCACGCGAACAAAAAAAAAAAAAAAACGATTGATTAATAAACTAATGAAGATTATTAATTATTTCATGCATTCTTTGAATTATTCTTGGTGATCAGATTTTATCATCATAAATTTGTTGCATAAAAGCTTTTTCTGAAGTATTGTATTTTAATTATAATTTTCTCTGTAGAATAACCACAGTTAAAAGAACCTCGTAAGAGACCCAATTTATAGTAATATCATAAATATTTGTAAAAAAAAAAAACTATTTATTTATATCTTATCAAATAAAATAAGAACCTTATATCTTATTAAGTACATAATTAATGTTTTATATTATATTTAAAAATGGTTGACTTAAGTCTGGTAGATCCATAAATAAGGTGTAAAGGCATTTTGAATAGTTTGACGAATAAAAAGTTCAAACATGCTTTAAAAAATAGGTAATGGAATGTTAATATAACCTCTACCATTTTTTTTTTTTTTTTAAATTGTTCTTTCAATTTCTAGTTCTTTGGCTTATATTAGGCACTAAAATGCCAGAAGTCGTGGGATAGATATATTCAAATATTCTGATAACAGAAGTATTGCGTAAAAAATGTTTTAATGTGCAGTGCATTATCAGGATAATTTGTAGTCAAGTGAAAAAATTTATGTCGTGTTTATGATCGCGCGACGCGAATTAAAAGACTTTGATTTCTTAATGCGTATTGGAGTTAGACGTATGGGACACCCCATTTCGGAAATTGTTAAAGAACTCATCAATCCTCGATCCACAGTTCGAAGAGTGCGTCGCGAATATACAATTTCAAGCATTACATCCCACCATGGACACAGTGGCCGACAACATTTACTTAATCATACAGACCAGCGACGTCTGTGTAACGTTTTCGTATTACCAGACTAGAAACGCTGTGCCAAATAAACAACTTCGTGTTGGGCGTACGACAGACGAGTCTGTGAGGGCAGTGCAGCCAAGTTTGGTGTTGGATTAAATACGGCAGCAATAGAACGATTCAAGCGTCGTTACTGACAACGCGCCATCGACTGCAACACCTATGTTTGGAACATATCGGTTGGGCCTTAGATGACTGGGAAAACATTGCCAGGTCAAGTGAGTCACGGTTCCAGTTGATAAAGGAATTATTTGAGAGTAGTGCACATCCCACGTGCCCATGACCGCAAATTGTCAATAAGGCACTGGGCATGCTAATGGTAACTTTATATTGGTGTGGGCTGTTTTTACATGGCATATAGAGAAGAGTCCTTTGGTCAAACTGAACAAATTATTGACTGAAAATAATTATGTTCGGCAACTTGGAGACCATTTGCAGCCATTTATGAACTTCATGTATCCAGACAACTGTGGAATTTCCGAAGATAACAGTGCTTCATGTCACGGATGGCAGTTCATTCGCGATATGTTTAAAGAACATTCCGGAAAATTCCTGCTACTGATATTTCCACCAAAATCGCCAGACATGAATCCTATCAAACATTTATGAAACATATTTAAAAGGTCAATTCGTTCACAAATTCCTGAACGGGCAACATTTTCGCCATTATGGAGGGCTATTGAGGCAGTACGACTGAATATTTCTTCATGAGACTTTTGACGACTTGTTTAGCCAATGCCATGTCGAATTACTGCTCTTCTCCGGACAAAAGAAGTCCCTCTAGTGGAAGGTGGTACCACATGGCTTTTGGCACCTCAGTACAGGTTTTTCTTGACACACTGGCAGATAATATTGTTTTTGCATTCAAATGATTTTTAAAAAATTCCAAACCTTTGAATTAAGTCTATTTATAATCTAGTTCTATATCAAATACGGTCATCAAATTGACCCCCCCTCCCTATATTTTTTTTTGCTGAAAGGAAAGTTTTGTATTTCTACAGACAAATTTTGTTAATTTTTGATTCTTTGATGCAATTATTTTACACGGTAACACATCGATCAATAACTCCCGAGACTAACCCAGAGATGGCGCTCGTAGTAAACCAGTAACCAGGTCTTTCTAGACTACTAACCTTTGCTTGAAACGTGTCAAAATTTTAAGTCGATCGGACCAGAAACAGCTGAGTTATCAAGGTTGGAGTAAAGTCGTTTTGTAGTTTGTTTAAAAAATGGAAAAAACCGAGTTTCGTGTTCTGATAAAACATTGTTTTTTAATGGGTAAAAACACCGTGCAAGCGAAACAATGGATTGAAAAATGTTACCCGGACTCTTGTCCATCAAAAGCAACGATTTGTCGGTGGTTTGCCGAGTTTAAACGTGGTCGTACCGACACAAATGACGCGGAACGCTCGGGTAGACCTGTGGAAGCCGTTACACCGGAAAATGTGAGTGAAGTGACAAAAATTATAATGAAAGATCGTAAAGTGAAGCTCCGTGAGATTGCTGAGATGACACAGATATCATATGGAAGTGTATTTACTATCCTTCATGAAAAATTGAGCATGAAAAAGGTTTTTTCCAAGTGGGTGCCGCGATTGCTTTCGATGGAACAAAAACAGCAACGAGTCGATGATTCAGAAAGCTGTTTATCGCTATTTACTCGCAACAAAAAAGATTTCTTGCGGGGGAAAAAATTGGGGGAAGGGGAAGATTTGGAAAAGCGTTGGAACGATTGTATCACCCTAAAAGGTGATTAACAAAAGGTGTTATGTTGATGAATAAAAAAAAATTTTGCAAAAAAAATGTTTTCAATGTTAGACTCGGGAGTTATTGATCGATGTGTTAATTGGCTACAATTGATTTTTAAATATCTGCTCGTATGTCACATACATTTAAAATGTGCTAAAAATTTTCTTAATTCAAAATAATTTGGCTCTGATATAATTATAATTTACCGCTTCCACTGCCATTAAAACCAGTGATAATTAAAGAATTATGATGCATAATGCGGAAGAATTTTAAAAACCATTATAAATACGAAAAATCAAATATTCTTAGATTTATCCTTATTATATTACTTTTAGATAAATCTGTACAGCTTATAATATATTACATTTGATCTAATAGATCACATGATAATAACTCCTATTTTAATAATTCGTTTGGGTTTTTTTCCGGTCTTCAAAAAAAGTATTCTGAAATATTTTCAATAACCGGAGAGAAATTGTGATTCTGCAGAAATTTTCATTATTTTTTTGCTTTGTCATATGTACTTTTTTGCGATCAAATAGAATAGAATAGTTAAGATTTTGAGAACGGTAGTAGTAATTCTATAGGATTAACATTCCGTTGCCGAAATCAAAATGGCCGATAGACGGGAGCTTTAATGAGTTGAATAATTTTCATTAGTGTTATCCTACATACGCATCTCCTGCTACAGTGTTTACTCGATCAGTCATATATTCGTAACTCCATCTTGAGTACACAGCGGCTATCTGGAAAATTACCGAGGGCTTGATATAGATATGTAAACGTTCAATCGCTCTGACGTTACATTTATAATTTGAAGATTTCCAACGTAAGAGCGTACTAACGTAGAAGTGCAGTGTTGCGTGTTGTCCGTATCAGCTCATATTTAGGTTTACGTTATTATCGACGTATATTCGTGTTTGTGTTCCCTTTTATATCATTTGTTTTTTTTAAAAAAAGATTCGCTTTGACGCATTGTGTGACGTTTTATAGTTAGATTTATGTATGAAAGTTAAAAATATTTTTGAAGTGTTTTTGTGAAATGAAAGTTTCTATATTTTCTAACTTAATAGAAAAGAATTGTAATTCACGATATATTATTGTTTCTCCATTGCGATGCCGTTATTTCCCATTGTAATATCAGTAGTATATTATTCTATTGTCTAGAGGTTAAGAGTGATTTATGTTTTTTCCTGAATCAATCTCTTACTCTGGTTCTAACTACTCTCGCACCGTGACGCTTCATAACTTTGCAATAGTGTGCATGGATCGATATTTGATTATTTCGAAAGAAGTCGTCCTGTTGACTATGTGCAGAGTGAATCTGCTGCGCCTGTAGTAAATACAGTGCTGTTTCGTAAGTATAGTTTGAGAGAATTAAAAAAAAAAATCAACTTGGTGAGTACGTACGGGGTTTCTAGAGAGAATCGGGCTGTTTGTAATGTACACCGATTATCCCTTCATCACTGTAGCATGTTATAAATTATTTTCTGTTTACATTTTAAAATTTGGCTTCTTAATGTTATATTGGTGTTTTCAACTAGGAAAAGAGTAATTATTATAACAAGGCGTCTCTTCTCTCTCGACAATAAGTGGCCACGGTAGTCTAGTGGCGCATTCACGACTGGCGGTTTTCGTCGAGTTGTGGGTTCGATCCTTGGCCGCCAAAGAGCCGCCGTGTAACCGGGGCTGATGCATGTTAAATCTGACGAGGCTCAAAGTGCTCTTGTTGGCGTGATGTGGATGTTGGGAGAGAGGGGTGTCAGCTCAGGTGTCGTCCTCGGTACTCGACCGAGGTTCAAAATTGCTAGGTCCGTCGCCAATAGTCTTCGTGTTGCTTCTATTGTGACATTAATGAAATCAAACCAAATCAAACTCTCGACAATGAAGAATGAACTTGTTTTATACCAAATTTTAAAAATCTTTTTTTTTTTTTTTTTAAATTAGAAGCCATAGAAATCATATTTTAGCGGTGAAATAATTATATCCTTATGTATATATTTATGCAAAGAAAATCATTTTTGTTGACATAAATCGTTATGTGTGAGCAATTAGTAATCTATAGCCATATTTATTTTCATTAGTCGAGCACTTACTTTAGGTACGGCTTGCTTAAATCCACTGAATATTTGAATTTTTTTTTTTTTTTTTTTTTTTTTTTGAAAAAAAATTGCAGAGTACTCATAAACATAACATTCTAAAGACTTAACATAATTATGATTTTAAAATCTGAGTAAAATAAAATTAAAAATTTTGAAAATATCTCATGGTTCAGATTTCGCTCAAGTTTTATACGAATAGTGTTTTACACCAAACACTTGTAAGGATTTATTAGAAAAATGTTGAGTTCACTAAGTGGGAGATAGTTACGTAAAGTTGAAAATATCAGCAATATGGATACAATACCAAATCGATTTTGATGAAAATGTACCAGAATCCTTGTGGGGGAGGGGGAGTTTGAGGAAAGGCAAATGCTTTTACTTTTTTCTATGGCGTGTCGCGTTTGTTTACGTTTTTAACTTTCAATTTTTTAGCTTTATATTTATCAAATTTTCTTAAATAATTCTTCAAAGGGATCAATGAGAGAGGTGTGTGCCGCGTCTAATGTTTTACGGGGGGGGGCCAATCCAAAATATGAAGCATTTTAATATCTGAATTACCCCATCAATGCGCCCCCCCCCCCCCAATCCTTTTTATTTCCAAAACAGGAATTTAAAGTAAATGTTAATATGTATTTAAATCCCTTATTCAATTTCATTTTATTATCGGGATTTAAAAATATTCCCCTAGTAGATGCATATTATTTTATACAGGATGTTTCGAAACTCATGGGCGAAAATTTAAAGGGTGATAGAAATCATCAAAATAAGCAACCGCTGACGGCGCTGTAATTAAAACACAAAGGTGAGTTTTCTTGTACATCGTATTCTCTACCATGGATTTTAGGAGACGTGACGCCGTACAGTAAATCGGAAAAGCATTTTTTGTATGGTCTTGCGAATGGAAAAGCTCTGGATGACGAAAGACTGTGAGCGTTTTCACCTCTTGCTCTCCGCCTATGCATTGGTGAAAATTGCTTGCATAGATGTTTTCTGCATTCCTTTAAATTTTTGCCTATTAGTTTCGAAACACCCTGTGTACTGAAAAATAGCATTGCCGATATTTTCTTTCACTGTAACTGAGGAAAATACAGCATCACGTTGTAAAGTATTGTATGCATTTTCAACTTCCATTAAGAAATGAAATTTAAATTTTACTCCGTGTTATCCATTCACTTCGTTTCATGACCAACGTTAAAATGACTATTAAGTTCAGCATGTTTGCAGTTGATCTTGTAAAATCTAAAGATTTAGGCAACAAATCATGGTTTTTCTTTTTAATCTAATCATTGATCCTCATTTACTCTTTTTGTGGTATCTGCGTATATTTATTTAAAAGGATTCTGATGTGTTTCAAATTATTTCTATGATGTAATGATACGATCGAGAATGAGGTGCGAGATGGAAAATGACCCGTGGCTTGTTTTTTTCCAGAGCGGCGTTGACGTGAACAAACCCAACTCCTACGACCAGACCGCGTTGGATATTGTCCGATCCTTCACCACCTGTCATGCCGAGAAAGAGATGAAGCACTTGCTGAAAGGTAAGATGGATTTTATTCTTTATTAGCGCCTCTTTTATATTGCGTATCATCTTTCGGCATCACTTTTTCTTCGTAGCACTTGTTATTGAATATATAACTTATGTTTTGAATATTATTTTGATTAAAGTTAATGTATTATAAAGAAAAGTTCTATACAAAGTTTTGCAAAGAACAGATTTAGCCCCCCAGGTGCGCTTTTTCTTTTAAAAATTATTATTAAGTTACTCAATTAAAAAAAATTCAAGAATTAAAGTAAACGATGACATATCGAGAAATGGACTATAGTAAATTTTTCCGACATTAAAGCTAAAGGAAACGATAAATTATTAAATTGAATATTATATAAACTACATGTAGTTAAAATTAAAACAATCATGAAATTATTAAACTGAATATATTTCTGGTAAATGTAATTAAAATTGAAGCAAAGAATTAAAAAAAATTGAAAAGTGATCTGGTACGCGAAAAGCGATCCAACTAAAACAACAGCCCCTTGGATGGCTAATTAAATGTTGGAAATGCTGGGGATAATTTGTTCATAATTTTGATTGGAAGTGGTGCCGGGTATAGTGCTTTGAGTATCCCATTTTTTTTTTTTTTTGTTATTGTTATTAGTTTTGTTATTGTTATGAAATCTTTAATCAAAATGATCGTGGGTTTTCATAAACAGTCTTTGGATTCAAGTCTTGATTTCACCGAAACGGTACAGCATAAAAATTGCGGCTGATGTGTTTTGATTTAACTGGGTTTGAAAATATTCCTCTGTGACATGGTATGGTGTAGATGCTTGGAAAGTGAAGTACCAACTTGCGTATCATTTGGCTTGGGTCCATGATCTGTAGCCCTTTTCTTAACTGTATCGCCAAATTAATTAAAAACACGCGTTAACAAACCAAAATTGAATTGTATTCAAATATTTAAATCAGTTATTGGACCAGGGTCGCAAACATTTCATTTTAAGAATTATGAAATAAAATAAATGTATTAATCTTAACAGAATTATTCTGTTTTAATTTTGTTAAAATTAAATTTTTTTATTTGGGGGGGGGGAGAACATACGACTCTCAAAGGTGGTTTCAGTTTTATTTATTTATTTTTTAGAAAAAGCTATGTACTTTTATTTAAAAAAAAATCTATATATAATAAAAGAAAAGAAATATGAATTTTTTTTCAAAACTTTAAGCGGATGCCTAAGTTTCTTAGATTGTATCTTCTGAGAGCCACCGCGGTAGCCAAGTGATCATGGTCGCGAGCTCATAGTGGGTATTGTTTCAATCAACTCCTGATGTAACTAAAGACCCTTAATGTAGAGGTATTGAAAAAGATTAATTCTTTTCGAGGTTCAAAAATTAGGAGAAAGAGTGAGAGAGTGAAAATTAGGAGAGTGGGATGTTGACCTATGTGTTGTCCTCGTCATTTGACAGTGGTTCATAATCATGAGATCCCTTCCCAATAGCTCTCGAGTTGCTGTTTTGCGCCATATTAATAAAACAATGGATTAACGTAGCTCTTTGTACTTTTTGGAAGTCAAACAATTTGTCTCATTGCTATATTAATTTAGTTCCCTTTAAAACACGTGGCTACGATAGCCTAGTGGTTATGGTCATGGACTTGCGTCTGACGGTTTTCGATGAATCGTGGGTTCGAGCCTCAATGCCACTAAAGACCCACAATGTAGCCGGGGCTGATGCCATCACGTTTGCCAATCTGTCGAGGCTTACAAAGTCCTCCCTTCGGCGTGGTGTGGAAGCCAGGAAAGGGAGGTGCCAGCTCAGGTGTCGTCCTCGTCACTTGACCTAGATTCAAAATTACGAGATCCATTGCCAACAGCCCCCGATTTGCTTCCAGTGCGACTTTAATTAAACCAATCAAATCAATTCCTTTAAAACACATGAGTATCAAAAGGAGTGTTACATATATGAGGAGTATTAGCGCTTAAAAGGACATTATTTATTTTTTTACCTTTTTGGAAGATATTGATTTTATGAATAAAACTTTCTTTTGACAAAAAAAAAAAATGCTTTTATTTTTTACACGTGTTAAGTGAGCTTGATGAAGTACAGCACTTTGAATTTCTAATTCTATTGTTGGAACTTTCTCATTACATTTCTGTTATGGAAAAAAAATGCCATAAAAACAAGTTATTCTCATTATTATTCTGAGAACGAATAACGACCAAAAGTAGTTCGAGTACCTCTGGCGGCTGAAGTCTGTTGTGTGGGAGCAATCCAGCCATGACCTTCCTATTAAGTGAACAAAATAAAAAGTGGAGAAAAAAAGCCATCAAAATTCTTTGCAAGCGGGTAAAAAAATAAATAAATGGAAAACATTAAGTAAATCTGTGATTTGAGAGAAATTCAGTTCCATTTTGATTTTTTTAAATGAAATTTCTAACGTAAAATTAAAAGAGGAATCATGCGAGAAGTGTGTTTCCCCCTAATATTTACTTTAATGTTCGAGCACTTCAAAAATTATTTTTGTAAGTTAATAAACGCTATTGTTGAAAAATTTATTTTTTCATTTGGAGCTAATTGGAATTATATTTTAGAATTGTTATTCACATGAATAAACTGATTTCATAATTGTGTAAATAAACGAATTATTTTATATATTAAATTTGAATGTGTTTCCTCCCTTCCTCTCACATACATTCATTTTGTTTTTCAGAATTTGTCAAAAAATTTTAAAAATTTCTCAACACTTTCTGTCCAGTTCTAGAAAAGCTATATTTTATTAAAAATGATTGTTTTCTTTTCTCCAAATTCACTTTAGATGCGGTAAACATTTCTGCTTTGATGACAACTTTCATTGAAAAAATAATTCTCTTCCTTATTTTTATATTAATTTGATCAAAAATTTAAAAACTTGTTTTCAGAACAAATAAAGAGACCACAATAAAATATTAGAAGAAAGCGAGCGTTTGGTATGCTGTCTTCGTGATTTTATCTATTTGTGCTTTCGTTTAAAATAAATCAGTTTCATTTAGAAAACAGGGATAATTATCGAAATGTTCTTTGTCAAATATGTAATATCCAATTTTTTGTAAAAAAGCTGTTATTTTTTTTTGTGCGAAAAAATATTTGCGCAAATTTATAATCCGAAATAAGAGAAATCTTTATTCATAATATCTAGCAGTAGAGCTTTTCATTTTCAATACTTTACCTTTAATAATTCATTTGTCAAGTATCCAAATATAAAATATGTTATTCAAATAATAACTCATATAGATTGCTTTGAAAAATATATGATAAATGAGAAAAAATAATGATAATTCATCCGCACTTAGAAACAACCCTTAATTAGGAAGATAAAATGAATATTGTAACAACCTGTGTTCTAGCGCCTCCCGGAGGAATAATAACAACTGGAGCGCTAATAACCAGTAGTCCATGAGGAGAAACTATCCAGTAAACATGGTGTTCCTCCCCGAGAATTACGTAAAATTTATATTACAATGTTAACCCTAAATGGTTTGTCCTTAAATTATTCAATCTGGGGAGATATTCGTTATTTGAATAATTTTCACTTATTGAATCTCTGTTAACCATAACGGAAGGCACAACATGTTGCCCATGCGTATAACATTACATTTTATCTTCTTACATACAATTTTGTAATTAATGCATTTTTAATGATAATACAGTTTCCGCAAATCATACGTTCAACATCCATGCAATATGTATAAATCCATAGTTAAAAGCATTTCATTATATTCTCACAAGTTTGGTCTTCAAAACCTGGAGAAAAGGACGTTGAATTAATTCACGTAAATTCATGCGATGTGTTAAATACTAATCTTAAATGTCCGTGTAAATTTTCTTCATGGAGTTATTGAAAAGGCAAACGAAGACAAAGTGCTGAAATTGTGGAAATTGACTTCAGACACTTTATATTAATTCAGTTTAGAGCGTTATGCAAATATATGTTCCACGTACGCGAAACAATTCATTCTAACTAAATTAATTACTAAGATATTGTCAATGCTTTTTAAATATACATAAATTAACCAGAGATGAATAATAGCCTCTTATGTTATGTATCCATTTATATTGTTATGTCAAATGAAATTTCCTTTCTCTGTGTGTGTGCCCAGTTTAATATTCAGAATTATCAAATTCCCACATTTCCAAAGCTATGTGTTTTGCTTTTCTGTGGAAGAAAAGTGGATGAACAAAAATTAAAACAGTAGACAGGAAATCAATATTCATTTTAGAAATTTATTTACCTTATATGAAAAGTTTAATTGTCAGTACAAGCATTCAATTAAATGATTTATTCACTGAAGCGTTTTCAATTTATCCAGTTTTATCATTATTAATATTTATGAATAACTGAAGGAGATGCAAAGTACTCCATTGGTCCAGTATATCCACTTACAGCGGGCCAATTGTACTATATATATAATAATAATAGAACATAATTTTTTTTAAAAAAAAAAAAAAACCCGTAAGTAGACGAAGTTAATACATGAACGTGTTTAGTATAAACATTCGAACCGAACCAAAAGTAGAAAAATAAGTATTAGAAACTGAAAATGAAAGATAGTACAATAAACGATTTCACAAAAAAAGAAAAATTCTAAATTTTAAAGAAAATAAATTAAAAAATAAAATCAAAATCAGCAATTCCAAAAAAGATGTACAAATTGCAAAAAAAAAAAATTATAAAACCAAATTTTTTTTAAAAAACGCAGAGAAATTGAATATAGCATAAAGTTGCAATAGGTTTTAGACTGTTAAGCAGGGTTTTTCTAGAATTATTGGCCAAACTATTCCTAGTAACAAAATATTTTATTAAAAATGATTGTAAAACCAAATATGTAAAAATATTTGTTTCTACTTCTTTTCCTCGATTTTGTGTTCTTATTTTTTAAAAAAATAGGGAATTTGGTTGGATAATAAACTCCGGATAATTATTTTTTATAGCTGTGTAAAAATAAATTGGATGATTGGATGAAACAATTAATACGAATAAATTAAAATCGTTAAAAACTTAATCTATTGTGAAAAATATAAAGTTTAATTTGTTTGTGGGTTATGATAACTTCGGGTACTCTTGTAACCAAGGGAAAAAAATATATTAAATTGAAAAAAATAATTAGCTAATATGTGTTGTGATAATTGAGTGTATCATTTCACACTGATTATTTAAGATATATCGAAAACATTTCATTATTTTCCTCTCATATGAAATTTTACACGCACTTTTTTCCCAAACAAATTTTATTTAACTACATTTTATTATATATAATATGGGGAGGTTGGAGAAAAATTATATTTAGAGCGAGTAAAAAATTTCTACTGAAGCAAAATGATATACGAGTAACATCACGACTCCCTGGAATCGTGCTTCAAGTCAGTTTTGTATTCGTTCAAAATATTTGATGAACTCCTCATATTTCTATTTTTCCTATTAAAATTTGTTAGGATTACAAATATTAAATCGATTTCCATCCAGAATTCAGCTAGTGTGATTGATATGAATTGTGCTCTATATATGACACTCTATTTAGGGACTTTATTTGAGTTAAATCATTGCTTTATATGCATTTGTATTGCGACGAAATGATTCCTAATGTTTACTTTGATGAATATAAGAGCTTTCTATGATACCCGAATGAATGGTCTTTAGAATTCCCCTGCGTTCAATTAGTGACTATTGAATGGCAGTGTTTTGATTTTCCATTCAGCACGCATAGGCAATTTCTAAAGGTTTTATATCTGTATCGAATGCAGTCGAACCGATGGGAATGATTAGAACAATATATCTTTACTTCGTTGTGTGTTATTTAAAATGAGCAGTTAGCTAGTTACAAAAATTTTACTACGATCACGAACTCCTTTAAAATCATAATTTTCAATTAAAAATGCCAGTGTCATGATATGTAGAATTAGATCTTCCTAATTATTTTTAAAGAGCAAAATTACGAATGCTGGATTAAGATTGGGGGGGGGGGGAAAGAAACTTATTAATGAATCCAACTCGAATTATAACACCTAAAAGATTCAAGACAATATAAAATATTCAAAGGACAACAAATCCTCATACAACGATATATTGTTTACGTAGTATTTAGAAACAACACGAGAGTTATCGACGGACCTCGTAATTTTGAATCTCGGTCAAGTGATGAGGATGACACCTGCACCGGAGCCTCCATCTCCAAACTTCCACACCATGCCAAAGAAAGGACTTCTGACCTCGATAGATTTAATGTACATCAACATCACTAGAGGGGAAATCTTTTGTGGCGTCCGGGGTCGAACCCACGACTCAACGGAAACTATGTCGGCCGCGCTTTCGTTATCTTGACCAACTCCTGCTCTCAAATATTTATAGGTAACAATGTAATGATTCAAATTTAGACTTGTCTCAATGTAACGGAAGGTGTGTGTAGAGAGAAAACTGCCTCGTATATAGTTTGTGGTCAGCTTAAAATCCTTCTTACTCATTATGAACAAAATCTTTATTTAGTTTATAAAAGTGCTAATTTGTATTCATTATACCTTTTCTATTGACTATATCCAATGTAAAAGAAAATATTACAATCAAAATAGATAAAATTTAATGGTATACGTCAGCGTATTGAATTACCTGATAAATTCCAGTTCTGAATATAAAGTTCATGAAGAAGCATTCAAACTTCCAGGATTGTTTTCCTAATCAAAATCTATATAACCCATCATTTGAGAATTTATTATAATTAAAGCTCCTCTTAAACTTTACAAATGGCTGTTCACGCGAGTTTTAATGATTTTAGCCGTGGCTAGACGAGGGAAACGACATATCTCTCTCCATTTCTACGTAATTAATTGGAGGACTAGTTAAATTTGATGTACACGAGCCTATATTACTTCGTTGGACAATGTTTAACGAAATCGAGTCTCGAACCTGTAACATTCCGACTCTTGAGTCGTTTCCAGTCAACCAGTCTACACCAATGTATGACTAAATCTGTTTGTTCAAAATTGGAGGGGGAGAGAGAGATAAAGCAAATTAATCTTATTTGAAATTTAGTGAGTCAAATATTTACGTTGAATTAAAATCAACGTATTCATATATCTAAATTCGTTTCAA
Organism: Nephila pilipes; assembly: GCA_019974015.1. Taxonomy (NCBI): domain Eukaryota; kingdom Metazoa; phylum Arthropoda; class Arachnida; order Araneae; family Nephilidae; genus Nephila; species Nephila pilipes. The sequence goes on from BMAW01052957.1 coordinate 2,430,853, forward strand.
TTGCTGCCAGCTGTACAATTCGTCTGCTACACTTCCATTTGTTTACACTTGTAAGAATGATCTTCATTAACAAGGATAGCTGTGTTACATCCAAAAGGATGAACAAATGTGTTTTCGTCCAAATAAAGTGAACTGAACCGAAAACCTCTGTCACGCCCTGTCCAAAATTAAAACCCACCTCGCTCGTTTCTTACATATACTCTGAAGTCGCCGGTAATAAGAAATCGATCGAACCGTAACCTTTTTTCCAGCCATCTGTTCCAATTTTTTTCTTGAAAACACCGCGATGCATTACTCCCATGTTGCGATATGTGGTATAAGGATTCTTGGCGAATTGCACGAGGGGCGTTGGCTGTCCAGACGCCACCGGTGTGGGTAGTGATAGCCGATACGCGGCGCCTACGATTAAAATATGGGAGCCCTTGACCCAAAGGTATGCGATGGACACTTTGTATCAATCATAATTCGATAGCCACATTTTGGCGAAATTTTGTCATTGAATATGCATTATGAGAGATGATTCTTCTCATAATGCATATTCAATGCCAACTTTGCCAACACGTGTTAAATCTCTCTTATTAAAAACGCTTCATCACTAACATACTAAGTAAGATTTGATATCAACAAAAACATAAGTTATCCTGTTGATTAATTATTTTATTTTTGTTGTTTTCTGTCTTGTAATCATTTCATGGTGCTGCTTAGATGTTCAGAAAAAGCCGTGGTCATGGTCGCGGACTAGCGACCGGCGTTGTTTTCATCGTGTCGTGGGTTCGAGCCCTTATGCCACAAAATACTCGTCGTGTAGCGGGGTTGATGCACGTTAAATCTGATCCCCCGGAGTTTATCTTTTTAAGAAAGGTTCGGGTATCATGATCCCAAGGCCTCCTTGTGATCTTCTTTTACATGAGCTTACTGTCTTTTATAAACACGGTGAAGCGCCCTCTTTATACCCAAGCGATCTTTCTCAATTTTCGACCCTCCTTTTTGTCAATAATTTTTAACTTTTTCCTCGTTTCCTGACGTCTAGATCGCAGATACATCGTGTTTGGCGCGGTATAGCCACATCTGACTTTTGTGCCATGGAACTTCGCCATCACTCATTCACACACGTACGTTAAATATAGTCAATGTCCAAAATCCTGATGGTGTGGTGTGGAAGTTTGGGAATCAGGTGTCGTTCTTGTCACTTGACCGACGTTCAAAATTACTAGGTCCGTTGCACAAAGTCACCATGTTGCTTCTCAGTGCAACATTAATAAAAAGAAATCAAATCATAGATCTTTCAGAATATTTAAAAATATCAAATGTCTATTTATAGGTTAGGTGAAGTATTGATTTTTCGTAGTTTTCCATACTTTTTATTTTTATTTTAATAGTTATTCTGGTTTTTTTTTACACACTAAGAGTCTTTCATACGAATCTCTTAAAATAAAAATACTCTCTCACTCACAGTATGATTTAGATTAGACTTTACCGATCCCTTTTACAAATTTTGTTCATAAAATATCCAAGCACAAAAACATTGAAGTGTTGTAATCCGATTGACCTCGGTTTTTTTGTCAGATGGTAATTGCTCTTTCACGTTTTACTCACATTAAATAGAATTTCAATAGTTAGCGGTTTTAATCTTTTTGAGCCTCATAATAAAATTTTTGTTCTCATTTCAAATTCTCATGCATAACTTTTGTTCTACATTTTTTTTAAAAATCCATGGCGATGAACCTTTACCTCTCTTACTCATTTTAATTTAAAACTTTTTTAAAATTCTTTCAGAGACTTCTCATGGCTCCAAATATACGGACTGTTTTTGTGATTCTTGAAGTTAAATCTTTTATCCGCAGCTCAAAATAGGTGTTCTAGGATGCAATTGAAATGCATTGCACACTGCATTAAAGATGTTTCTATTCATTAAAGGTCATATGTCGCATTTTATCAGTCAGTGACTTCTTCCTACTTCTATTTTGAAGTTTCTATAATGACTCTTATTGTAGTACTACCACTGGAAAAAAGCAAACATGGAAATTAAAATAAATGCACTAAGGGTAGGGCAGTATAAAACCATATTTGTTTAAATTTTTAAATCAATATATCAGATGTATCAATGTTTCTTTAATATTAAGCAAGAGCTGCATAATAAATTATTGGTAGCGGATTTCTTAATATATTTATTTCTGTATGATTGGTTGTTAGGTAGATACTTGAGCTAATACTTAAGTTTCCTAACTTCCATATCACGACTAGAGGTGTGCTAAACGGTTACTTCTATGTAATCAGTTTCAGCATATTAGTTCCTATCTGGTTATAGGTTCCAATATTTTATTACTTTCAGAATACATATTCCTATATCCTATTACTTTCAATATATGTGTTCATAAATCCTATTACTTTTTTTTAATATGCTATGTTATCATATTATTTTTTAAATGTATTCTACTACATTTATTTTGGTTTACATTCCATTACCTTATTTGTTCCGAATTTAAGTTCCTCTTATTTAATTCTTTTTGAGATATTAAATAAGTTACAAATTTGAATTCTTAAGTGGCATAAAAAAGTTTAATAGGTTAATAAAAAATAATAGGTTTTTATATGAAATGTATTGCTGGCCAAATAGGTTCCAAACACGTAACACTATTATGTATTCAATTGCGGAAAATAACGTCCATCCCTAATCACGACTTGAGAAACCTGGTTGAATTCAACGCGCAGGGGGGTGACAGCTCAGATATCATCCTCGCCATTTGACCGATATTCAAAATTACGAGGTCCGTCGCCAATAGCCCTCGTATTGCTTCTAATGTGACGTTTATAAAACCAAACCAAACATCGAAGGGATAGTCCGGAAAACCACTATTACATTTCTGACGAATTAAGCTCCATGATTGTGCCTTTTATCGAAGACACTATGTTACTTTTCAACTATGGTGTTACTTTTCAACAAAACAATGCTTTTTCGCGCGCTGTTCTGACCTTTTAACATACAGAAGATATTCGACTGTTGCATTGGCTTGCTTGTTCTACAGATATGACACCCAATAAGGACATCTTGTTATTAGGCTCGTAACCAGAGGGGGTTCAGATCGGAGAGTTCCTTACTGATAGATTCCTTTATTTATTATTTTTTAAATTTTCATTTTAAGAATGTTTCTCGATAATAAATTGAGAGGAATAGTTTAAAAACAGACTACTATAATATATTTTGCTTACATTTTCGTTAAAAATCCTCTGGCATACAATATTTGAATATTACAATTATATTATTATAATAGTAGTGTTATTTAACATTATTATATTAATTAATAATAGAGTTTATTAATATAAATATACAATAATTATATAAAATAAAAGAGATTAATAGTAAAAGGAATAAAGATAGATGTAAAGAAGAATTTTCAAGCAAACGAGAATTAAAACTGCATTTATTCTCTTCTAGATGAGTAAGAATGAGTGAATATATAGATTAGAAATTCCAATTTTGATAGATGTAGGGCCTATTAAAAATTGAAGTAATTCATTGTTACCTAGTAGAATTCTTTCTGAAAGCTAAAACCAATTTTTTAAATTCTAGACAAAAGTTATTTTAATACGTATAATAGCCTTACATTCTACCAATAAATAAACCATGTAGTAATATTCATAAATGAAATTTTCTCCAGATTGATCAGGAGTTAAAGAGAAATAAATTTACGGCGATTTTTTTTATCTCGTCCCTCCTGTAAAATGCAGTGCCTGACCTAATGTTCAGTTCTGGCTACGTGCCTGCTTGTCATGTGTCGTTAGACACTGACACGCCACTATAACTGATGAGCTCCAGCTTAGAGTTGAAGCCGCATTGAATGATGTACCCGTGTATCAATCAAGCTCATTTGGACTCGGATGTCCGGCCTTATTAGAGCAGTTATTCCTGTCACAGATGTCTTCGCCTCTGGGGCTTGCTTTAATTTGACAAGAGCGTGCATCGCGAAACGAAGGTACCCTAGTGATTATTTTTCTTTCTCATCTGGTTTACTATTTTTGGAAAACACGAATGACGCGCCCCGGGACACCCTAGCGATCCTTCTCTATTTTCGATTCTCCTTCCTGCCAACCGGTTATCTTTCTTTCCCATTTTTTCCAAACATTTGGATCACTGGCACAGTATAACTACATCTGGCTCTTGCGCCATTAATCTCCACCATCACTCACTCACAATTACAGATGACAGCTCTGGGTACTGCATTGTGAACGTTGTGTTTCCCAAAGCACGTGTAAATTCAATCTTGTACTCCTGCGATCATATTGTTTGTGTACCATAAATGAGATTCTACAATTTGCTTTCCTTTTTGGTGTAGCATTTTCATTGATCAGCAGTTCGTGTGTGTACATGTATAAAATAATTAAATTTTTATAATTATTTGTTTTTGTTACCTGTAATGTGTATTTAAGTTTTAGTTCCGAAATAACTGTTGATTAAAATAACAATATCCCCCCCCTCCCCTTCTTCAATTTTAATGCAGTAAGGTATCACTCCAGTTTCTTTTTTTATATCTGCCCAAAGCTTTGAATTGTGAGCCTGTTGTGTTTGAATGCGAATATTAATACCAATCAATTCGACGGAATCGAGCTTTGAATCCGTGTACTAATTGATGTTTTCTGAGACGCTTTGATGGATGGATGTGTTGGTTTTATTAATGTCGCATAAGATGCAACACGAGAACTATCGGTGACGGACTTCGTAATTTTGAGTCTCGATCTAGTGACGGGGCCGCGGTAGCCAAGTGGTCAAGGTTGTGGACTAGCGACTGGCGGTTTTCGTTCAGTAGCGGGTTCGATTCTTGGCCGCCAAAGACCCGCCGTGTAGCCGGGACTGATGCACGTTAAATCTGTTCGGGGCTCAAAGTCCTCCCGTTGGCGTGGTGTGGATGTTAGGAGAGAAGGGTACTAGCTCAGGTGTCGTCCTCGTCACTTGACCGTCATCAAAATTACGAGGTCCGTCGCCAATAGCCCTCGTGTTGCTTCTAGTGCGACGTTAATAAAGAAACTAAACTAAACTCGATCTAGTGACGAGGATGACACCTGAGCTGTAACCCCTCTTCTAACTTCCTCACCACGCCAATGGGAGGACTTTGAGCTTTGACAGATTTGCAGCCCCAGCTACACGGTGAACCCACAACTCGTCGAAAACCGCCGGGCCTCGAGTCCGTGACCATGATCACTTGACTACCGCCGCACGATTCTTTGGTGGTAAAGAACTTGATTAAATATCTATTTTATATTTTTCGAAATTCGAGCGTGTCTGTTAAACTGCCGAGCTTGCAAATTATGGATACGTAAAGGTATATAAAGGAAATATTTAAAACATTTCGCGTCTATCCCTGGTGTTTTCGAAAGATATATTTATAAAAATATCTTCCATGACGTAAAGCACGACACGTTTATAAAGATAGCGGGGTTTGATTTGGTATTTTCCCCCTGCTCCAGCGCCTCGAGACAGCTTCCTTTGAAAACGAGAGACCCAAAATCCAAGATATAAGTTTTCATAACTCGAAAGTGCTCATTTTTCTTTCAGCCCAACGTGCATTGACTAGCAAAAATGAAGAGCAGAAGGAAGAGCTCCAATACTTGCGTTCACGAAATTGCTTCCTTCGAGCCTAACTCTCTTGTGTTGCAGAGGCCATCGCATTATTTAATCCGAAAGGCTTTTAGCTTTAATCACTTGGAGTATGAAAAACTTTTCTGTTCCTTTTTTACCAGCAAATATTGAAGTCCAATTTAACTCCCTCTTCACCATTTGAAAAGTTCTCTTCGCTAACTAATGTTGCCAAACTCTGGGGAGAACCGGATGTCATTTCCATGCCTCTTTAATAAAAATGCTGCGTCTGCTGTGCTTTTTCTTTTATGTACCCCCCTCGTCTTCCTTCTCTTTCGCTCCTTAGAAATACCCTATCAAGGCATCTGGAAAAGAATATTTTATTAGGGACGGAAAAGAGGGTAGGAAAAGAACGTTTTTCTCTTTTATTCCATTCAGCTCTTTTTGGAACTCACGCACTTACGGTTAATATCACGATTTTTTTTTTTCCTCCCTTGATATTTATTGACGAACCCGTTCTGAGATATTTATTAGAAGACCCGTTATCGCCCTGGGATATATGTGAGAGACTCGCCGACAAAAAGAATTAGTAATGCATATGATAGTTTAAAAATGTTTCCGGTTCTGGCGTTTTTCTCTTTCGTCTGGGTTGAATTTTTAGTTAACTTTGGACGAGGAAGATTGCTGTTTTGTGTCACGACTTGGTGACTCGAACAATGTAGGCTATTTTTTTTTTTTTTTTTAAAGAAATTATTTCTAGAATATTTCAAAGTCTCAGATTGTATCAAAAAGGGTTTGGCCCCCACTTTTTAAAATATTGTATTTTCTACTGTGCAGAAATTTAAACTTGCACTTGTATCATTATGATGCTGAGAACTTTTTTTGGGGGAGGGGGGGGGATTCAATCTATTTCCAATAAATATCAATTTATAAAAAAAAGCGATATATATATACACACACATAACATTAACTTATTATATATTAGTTCAACATTAATGATGCGACAACACCATAAAAATCTCAGATGATCATCAGAAAGGAGTGTATGAACAAGAGTAAACAAGAAGAGCACTTTTCGCTGTGTTTTGAGTAATATATATCAAGGAAATTTCGCTTTAAACGTCAAAGATCACGTGGTATGGATGGAGGGATTTCAAGGGAATCTAAGTATAGACTTAAAGTCTGGTAGGGATCATCCCTACAAGTCTGCAGCGTAGAAAAAAGCTGACTTTGCAGATTTTAAGAGCGCGGGATTGCATAAATTATAGTTAAAAAGGAATCGTATCGAGAAATAAGAATGAATACTATCTTTTAAAGAAGAGAATGGGAAAAATTAGGAAATTAAATTTAATTGAGAGAAGCTAATGGGAATTAAAGTTAAATCATTACATATATATGGATGTGTGTAATAATTTTAATTCAATTCAATTTAATTTTATAATTATAACTTTACTGAGAAGTTCGTCTTATTTGCTGATTCAAATCCTTTTAGGCTTCGAGTTCATTTGATCACGCGCCATAAATCTGATCAGATCTAGTTTTCTCCGTCGCAGGGAGATTTTTTTTAAAGACTTCATTACTCCAACTAAAATACCTAACAATCCCAAATTCTAATATCACGCGATTTGATGAAATCTTTGCTTATAAATTCGAAGCAGAAAAAATTTCTTCCGTTTCCCAAGGCTGAACGTCGCTTGTGGCTTCCATCCCTATTGCCATGGTAACTGCCTTTCTCTCTAGTAAGATAAGTTCACTCCAAATTCAAGATTTTGAAATGTCTTCACTGTGCCCCGACTAAATTAAAAAATAATTAAAAAAAAAAAAAAAAGCTAGTTTCGAGCGTTAATTTCCTTTCTCTCTCACACGCACACACACACACATATATATATATTCTTGGTTTGTTTTTCCCTCCAGTGTATAATGTTTTCCAGTCACATTGGATTATGGCTTTTCACATACCATGGTGGTGGAGATTGGTTGATCTTGAGTGCCGGCGGATATTCTAATTTCAGATTTACCGGTTTGAAGCAAACGCACCCGGTCTTGTTTTACAGCGCACTTAACAACTAGAACCAAAAGAGGATTTACCTTTTAGGTTACTTATTAAAACATTTTCACTTTTCTTTCGTCGTTGTTGGGCGCCATATACTCTCCCTTCAGTATCATTTTGATGATAAGGAATAATCTGAGTACTATCTGAAAAATATTTTTAGTGTAGGTTACCTTTCCAGGATTGCGATTGATGTATATCACCTCCAAGTTCTGTTGTGTCGTTTGAAGTGTTTTCTTTGACATCATAAGCTATTTATAGATAGAATGATGGATCTATTTGATATGTGTGCCGCAGTCGGTATATGACTAGTTGTGATTTATATGTGGGTGTCTTAGTAAGAGACAAATAAATGTTTTTTTTCCATCGAGGTATATTAGTTCAACTAGTAGTTTTAGGTTGTGCTGCTATTTAGCACTCAGGTCCTTCAGTAGTCAGTGTTTCCCACCGCTTTGGGGGATAGCTTATCTACCCCGTGGTGGTTGGTTCGAGGGCTTTGAGTGACGGGGGCGATTCAAACCTTCAATCTTTGGATCCGAAGTTTTTTTTTTTGCTGTTCTCTTAACAACTATGCTAATAGGAATGACCTCTTGTGTTAGTTGTAAAGATATTTTAATATCTGTCGTTCTTGAAGAGAAATTCAATGGATAAGTTCACAAAACAGATCAATGATACATTGTAATGAAAAAATTCTGAGAAATAGTTCTTTTTCAAAATTGTTTAATGTTTAATAAGACATTTTTCTTCAAATAAATTCACGGTACCGCAGAATATCGATTCATGACTTAATTCTGGTGGGAGAGGGAAAATGTCTTGTTTATAATTGGTAAATATCGTGATGAGCTGAATTTTATTTTTGAAAATTCGAACAAAAAATCAGTAACATTAGCATTGAAATTTTTAAAAACAGTTTGGTTGAAAATGAAATATCTTCTTACTCTTAAATTAAATACAAGCAATAGATTTCTCTGGCTTTTTATTATATTTTCCTCATCAAATGCTATGAGGATCTTATTATGAATGTTTCGTGTTTTTAACTTAAATACATATGAAGAGCGAAAAACATTCGCCAAACAGTATTAAGAATTTTTAATATAATTTCAAACATATATAAAACAATTCTTTCTTATATTTCCTTGCTTCTAAAGTGATGGATCACAGACAAATAACATCTACAAGCGTTAAATGTAGTCCATATGTGAAAAACTTATCATATGGATTTGTTATTTATGCCATCTGTATACCTAAAGTTAAAGATACTATCTAATCTTTATTCCCAATAACGGAAAGAGAGGGAAACCTCTGGTTTTTCTTTTCTTTTCCGGGGAGGGTTGCTCATCGAATTTCTTCCTCTGAGTCCGGGTTGCCCACTTAAACGAATTAGATAGCAGGATATCGATCGGAATCCTGTTTGCAGATATAATCCTCCAAGGATTTACACATTTATGGGAGAAAAGTAAAGCTTCCCCAGTTCTTCGGGAAAAAAGTTTAAACTTTCTCTAACTATAATGGCATTCTTCAATTAGGTGGATTGCTGTTGTCCACACCCGTCTTCTCGTGCTTCAAGTCTCCCTTGATTGTCCTCATTTCGGAAATTAAATGTCAACTTCGAAGTGGATGTCTTGTCCGAAACCGCGTTAATGATGTTACGAAGTTATGAGGCTTCTTCGGCTTTTCGTCCAGCTAATCCCTCGAATCGTTACGGTGGAGTATAGAATCTTAATTATCTGACACGCACGAAGAACTTTTTTTTTAAAACTAATTGTTCGCTTATGAGGTTGAAGTGCGGTGTGTCGGGCAAATTGTGAAAGATCTTATTGCCAGTTTGTGATAACAAAACTCGTAAAATACTTTTAAATTAATTATTTTTTTGTTTTTATTAATCTCGTGTGAAATTCTTTTTAATTAACATTCATTAGTTCTTCCATTTATGTTTATATTTTTGAATTCTTCATTATTAAATTCCATAAAAATAATTTTTATAGCTTCTTGAACGCTGACTCTTGACAAGCGATTTAAAAGGGTGGATTAGCTGCCATAAAAATGGTTGCACCTAAGACAGAACAAAATGACTTAAAAATTATGCTATACGATAATTAAGATTTCAACTAGCAGTGCGTTAAAACTTCTGTTGATGAAATTAATCAGTAATTTAATTTAAGAATAAATAATGATACCATCATTTATATAGCTAGATGAGTATTCTCTAGTTATCATATGACTTATATTTTTTAATCGTATCATTAGATTCGAGTCCATTTACAATTTAGTTATTTTAGCATATCTGTGATTATTTTGAGGCCATCCTGATTTACCGATATTTTTTTTCTCTTAAAATTTCTTTGAAACAATCTCGTGACTTTCATAGTGCTCTGTTGTTAGATTTTGAAAGTTGTATTAAGTAAGCACGTTTTAAACTCGTGAGTGAGGACCCCAAATGGGATCGCAAATTTTTAATTTAGATGCATGAATTTAAAGGAACACGAGTCACAATCTGTTCATCATCTTTAGTGTATAACATTTCTGCGCAGCGTAATTATAAAATCATAATAATGGCTCAGTCGAGCTGTAAATCATATTTATGTATTAAAAAGATGCCACTCAGTGCATTATTGTAGAGATGTCACATTACAATATCAGTACATTTCGGAAACAAAAATATGACCACTAAAGCATATTACGTAAAGTCTTGCGCAGCACAGGCGAATAAGTTTCGGCGCTATTGCGGGAAAAAAAAATCAGTGTGACAATGTTTTTCTAATATAGTTAGTTGCTTCTGTTTCGTCACGAACCCCAACGGCTTATGTTCTTCACATAAGTACGGACATCGTGACCCTCAGGTACCATAGTGATCCTTTTCTTTCTCATATGATTTACTATCTTCGGTAAACATGAGTGACGCACCCCCGAAATGCCTTAGCCATCCTTCCCTGTTTTCGACCCTTATTTGTCAACCAATTTTTATCTTTCTTTCCATTATTTTTTATGTCTAGAACATAGTTACATCTTGTTTGGGTCCAACATAACCGCATTTGATTCTTGTTCCTTTGAACTTGATAATCACTCACCCTGCTATTGTAAGAGGGAGTTGTTTTATTTATGTTTTAAAATGAAATTATTTTTTACCCAATGGATCATAAAAATTATGAGTATTTCATTTTAATTTTAACAAAGAAGGTTTTTTTTTATTAAAAATTAAATAAAATAGAAATTAAATAACATAATTTATTTCCATGCATGCTTATGATTGGGGGGAGGGGGGTCCATCGAAATTTTTAAGCATGGGAATGGGAGCGCGAGACAAAAAAGTTTTAAAACCACTATGTTAGAGTATTATAATTTTCTTTTCTGCATTATCAGATATTTTCTTTTGAATGAATCAAAGACAAACATAACTATATGAATAAAAATAGAAAATTAACTGCGAAAATTTTGTTTTTCTCTGGAAGATTCTCCTGTGATTACAAAGACGTTGTTTCGATACTCTTAATTTAAATATTTTAACAATGCATTTTTTTTGGGGGGGGGAAGAGAGGGTCAAATGCATTAATTATTTACATTAAAAATTATAATTCTTGATTATTCATTAGAAGTCTAGGGACCTTTACAAATTTTTGCAAAATATATTTTTATATATCAGGAGACAAAAAAAAAAAAAAAATGTTTATGATGAATCTATTCTCTAAATTTTATTTTTTAGGTTATGCATTCGTTTGTTTCCCTCGTTCAGTTTCCGTTTTCGCATGAGATCCGAAGTTTCAGTTATATATTTACGTTTTCTTTTTTACCTTAAATATTTACATGAACCTTCAATATCAGTTTAATTTTTATATGCTTAAATTTATACAAATTATTTTTGTTGCTCATTAATACAGCTTCAACGAAGAATATAAATAAAAAAATATTATTATTATTATTATTGATAATAATAGTAATAATTTTAATTTTTACTGTACTGTAAAGAAAAAAAAATTAAAAGTTGTTTAAGTATTGAAGGCAGAGAATTTTTACTTGATTTTAAAGGCCTTCAATTTTGCTTTTTTGCTCAATTGTTTTGAATGAACGTCACTGTATTGTACTGGTGAAGAACTAGTAGTTTTATTCATATCAAAAGACGAGGACAGCTCTTGAGTTTATATATCATTGCTTTAATTTCCACACCGCTCGAGACTGAGTTTCATTGGAACGTACAACTTTCATTGTTCTGCACGACGGATTTTTGATGAAACGAGGATATGGCCGCGTCCGACATTTTTCCCGTCGAGTCGTGGGTTCGAGTCCTCATATCGCGAAAGACCCACCGTGTTGTAGGGCTTAATGCACATTAAATCCATCAATATCACAAGTCCTCTCGTTGGCGTGGTGTGGAAGTATGGAAAGGAAGAGGTCATCTCAGGTGTCATCCTTGTCACTTGACCGAAGCTCAAAATACCTCATGTTGTTTCTTATTGTGACGTTAATGCAATATCAATCACTTGGTGAAACGAGGATTCGAATTCCACGACTCGACTTGGAACATATCTTGCCATAAATATCGCGATCTTAATCATTTGTTTAAAAGACAAAACTAAAAATTGTGTGTATTTCGTCGTAATTTAAATTCCTTTTTTAATGCAAATATATTTCTTGACTTATGACCTGGCTGAGTTGTTATGTAATTAATTTATTGTTCTGTTTTGCAGATACATATCTAGGGCAAATCTAATCAAAATTTATAACGCAAGAAATTCTCCCTCCTTTTTTTTTTCCCTTCGGCAAGCATATCTGAATGCTATGAAAAATGAAAAAATATATTTTCACGGGGTGAAAATCATTATTCTTTCTAATGATGAAATCAGTCTGGTTGTAAACTTGAAAGCTATCTTACCTTTAGAAAAAATGGTTAAAACGTTGTTCGATTTCACTGTAATTAAGAAATTGAAACATTTTCCAGTCTTTCATAAACCGGAAAATTTGTCCTTCGGGAAATAAACTATTGCAATCAATTTGTACTTTATTCTAAATACCATAAACATGAATTTTAGAACTATATATAACGTATGATCTTATAATATGACACACCTTTCAGAATGAATAATTTTTACTCAATTGTATACACTATAATTACTCAAAAACTTATAAATGCAAATTTCCTCCAAGAAAAATATCAGTAAAATATATTAAAAACGCTGATTCTTATTTCGCCAGTTTTGACTGACATATAATTGACCGTAAATTTTTTTTGTTGCCATTTTTTTAATTTAAGGAAATCACGCTTTTTATTCCAAAAGGTCTTATTTTAACGAGAAGTCATATCAAAGTGGAACACTTCTTTAATTATCCGTCTCATAACTTTAGATTATAATCAAAGTGATATAATGATGGATTTAAAACAGCATTAAAGCTTATATCATGCTCGACTAATGTGAATGAACGAGACGTTGAAAGAAAGATAATGACGAAATGTTTGTCTTCAGTTTTCGTTATTCCTGTTTACGAAATCTTTCGGGTATGGAACTGAAGTGTCTCTTTTGTTGTCAAGGGAACTCAGTTCGATCTTTTATAACCAGACTTCAAAGGTATTATTTCCCTGAATATTCAGGTTTCAAGAAATGTCAAACAATTACTTCTCTCCGCCCTTTTCCATAATTATAAGAAAGAACGGCTACGTGTCACATTTATGAATTCTTGGAAATGTATTCTTAATGTTATTTGAAATATTGTTTAATAAAATAATACGAATGTAAAATCCAGAGTAAAGAAATGTCATTTTGAAATTAAAGTAAAGGGGGAAATTTAATATAAAAACAGTTAGATTAATTTTATTTATATTTATTTTTTGCTTTGTAATGCATTTACCTACCAACATATTTTATTTGGATTTTACAAAAATGATTATATGAAAAATATTTTATTGGCTAAATAAAATAAAAAAAAGCGAAGCAAAAAAAAAAAAAATGTAGGATTATATAAAAATCTTTCATTGGTTAAATAGATCAACTCCGCGAAGCAAAAAAAAAAAAGTATACATTGGTAAATTTTATATCTTTTTGAGCCCAAGAGATTTTATTTTGTTTCTTCTAGCTTTAAAACGAATAATAGAAAATTTATTTAAAAAAATATGATTTTAAAAACTTGACCAAAATGAACGCCTTATGTGTGCATTTTTATGTAACTTATTGTTTATATAATTTAAGAATGATGTAGTGTTTTTCGTACTGTTTATTTTAGCCAAATCAGAGTAGTCAAATTTTTATTATTGATCTTTATAACGAATATACCATGCACGATATTCAAAAAACCTACATGACGTAAAATATAGAATTAACAGATATTTAAGTAGCAGTTTTTACTTTAAATGCACTGCAATCCATTAAAGGCAACCGAGGCGATTTTGACTAAAAAAAATGAACTTATTTTATGCTTCAATTCAAATTATTCGTAATTTTTTCAATTATGAGCAATTAAAAAAAAAAAAAAAAAAAAAACTCATGACATTGAGATATCTGCATACTTATGGATCTGTAAATGTAAAGACAATCATTTTCTTGTTCATAAATTATTGCGTATGAACATTTAAAAATTGATTTTTTTTTTCCCCATTTGTAAAGTCATGTACTTACATTTAAGTACATCTTGCATAAAATTCTCTGCATTTTTTTAACTTTGAAAGTTTTCTAGGGACTTAAACACATTCTATATACTGAACAACTTTATTACTTTCTATATGTTGAACAATTTCAAAATTTAAGTTACAGTAAAATTAGAAATTTTTAAAATTTTACCAATCAAATTTTCCCCAATTTTTATACAAATATTGTGTTATTACCTAAAAACTTTTGTTTATTAGGAAAAAAAATATGTTCATTATATAAGAAATAATCTCATTGTACAATGTGAAAAGTATTAGCACTTTGGATGAAATAAATTTAGAGGAAATTGTAGCAGAATCTTAAAAACATATCTGGGTACGTAAAAAACACTAATGCATATATTTTTCTGTATGGCGTAGCACATTTGTTTACAATTTAAGAATTCGATTTTCGAGCATTCTATTTATTGAATTCTCATAAATAATATATCCATGGAAACAGCAAAGCTCCATTTATTTTCTAATGGAAAATTTAAAACTTGCAAAATTTAAAGCATTTTGAGGTCTCAGTTTTCTTAATTATAACTTGTTCCACGAAAAGAAACATGCTTATGATGTAATGAGATACGGATCCGTTCCACGTTCTCAGATAAGAATTCAAATTTTTTGTGTGTGGAAAGATATGGTTTCTTTGGAAATAGGATCCATTATCTGGCGGTCATAATATTGCTGTGTGGATGACGTCTCTAAAATGTTGTCAAAGGAAATAAGTTGCCGTGGTTTCTTAAAGAGCGTTGAATGCCAGGAAACCACGTCATTAGTTAGTATAGACACTATTTGGGTGACTTCTTCCTCCATAATATTACCGTCGCTAGCCCTTTGACGGTTAGGCAAATCATCAGCTTTCGCTCTTCTACGACGCGCAGCGCTACGATCAAACGGTCTCTGAAAATGGCAGCCTTTTTCTTCCAAGTGGTTTCTGAAAATGTCACACTTTCCTGACGGAGAGCTCGCTCGCTTTTAAAAGATAGTTTTTAAAGAATTATTTGCGGTATAGTAACATAATAATTATACCAATTGTAGCTTTCACTTATAAGCAATTCAGTAAATGATAAATATTACATATATTAGTTTCTAAATTATTAATTTAATAAACAGTTACTATTGGTACATTAATGCAATATGTATCCCAATTGTAACATTTGCTCCATTAAACAATTCAGTAAATGATAAATATTACAAATTTTAGTTTCTGAAATAGTGAATTTTTAAGCAATTATTTGCGGTATATTTATGTAATATTTACACCAATTGTAACTCGCACTTTTAAATAATTCAGTAAATGTTAAATATCATAAATATTAGTTTTTAAAATATTAAATTAAACGCAATAATACTAATTAATGCGCAATTTTAAGCTTTATAAAACATTTATTTTTTATATTTACCAAAATTTCTTTCTGTATATGATACACTTTAAAACGTGGAATCGCACAAAATGGAGCATTGCAGTCTTTGCAATAAATGCTCCAACTCCCGCTAAATTACCCTTGGAAAAATAACTATGTAAACAACTTGATCGGCTGAATTTTTCCATATTATGTAAAAAATTTTACGGCACTCGTACTGCCATATGTACGCTATCAGATTAACTAAATTTTGCCAGTAAATATAGTTTGTATCACGAATAACTCAGGAATATATACTCGACGAACTCAGCTTGTCAGAGTCCATTGGAGAAAAGTTTCGCTGGCCGAGTAGGGTTCGGCTGCAACCATTTAGGTCAAAAAACCAATTTTCTCCACCAGGCGTCGCTAGTGGCGCTTTATCATAATTCAATAATTCTCACTTTTCAACTCATTCTCCTCGCGTTTAAAGTTCCCCATACTATTAAATTGCAAAATTTTCCTTTTAATTGGTTTCGGTTCGGCATTTCTTTTTATTTCATCTAATTTCAATAGTTCAAACTTCTCTTTTTATAACCTCTCGAAATCCCGTGGACAACATCTTTCTAGAAGCCATTTCGACTTCGAACTGAAGTCCCACCCTTAAATCTACTCTCCGCCCATAGCTAGATATGCTTCTTAGCTTACGGCTACAGCATCCAATGGCAATGCGAGCTCTCGTAACTTTACTTTCCAAGTTTGTTTCGGCAGTTCCTCACTCTTGTCGAATGCCCAGGCTTTTGTTGCCTTTATCCTAACATTGATAGATTATTCTAATTATGTAAATTTTAATTAATTATGATATTTTTCTTTTATAAATTATGATGAGAGGGTAAATTTAAATAGGTACCTCGTAATTTTAGCCGTTACCATTACCGTTTAGGTCGAAAAACTTTGGACGAGCTGAACTTGTCAGTGACCATTAAGGCACGCTATTCGGCTGACGAGTTGGATTCGTTCATAACCATTGAAGGGCTAGGTAGCGCATAAACAATCTTAAAAAATATTCTTTCTCTTATATAACCATAATTTATTTCCATAATGACTCCGAATGTGTATTTTCACATTATGTATATTGGTTATGTATGGGTTCTGGTAACTCAAAGTGTGTAAATTAAATCCGCATAAATGTAGGAGAGAATCACTGTACTGCTTAGTTGTAATTATCTTATGTATTTTGAAATTATGTAAATATATAAGGATTTTATTCATGTTGGAGCTGAAAAGTAATTTCATGCATATTTCAGAGATCATCAACGCCGTTCAAGGCCGTGCCATTCGTGACTTCGACGATCCGACAGATCCTCATGCCCTGTCTTTCAAGGAAGGACAACAAGTGACGGTAAACTGTGTTTTTGTTATATTTTAGTGAGAAAACTCTTTTTTCAAAAATGGCGGGAAATTGCGTTAAAATGTATTTTGTATGTCGTGTTTGTTGTTACTTAGGGAGTGGTTTTTTTTTTTTTTTTTTTGAAAAATGGTGTGTTGTGTAAATTGTAAAATTAATTGTTTCTTATTTTATGTTTTGTTGAAAAAAGAATTAAGTGACGCGATAAGTTGCTTAATACTTCGGAGTTTAGTTTTCGCTGTTGTTCTTACACCTTTTAAAAGCATTTCTTTTTCCTACTGAATTTCGAAATTTATTTCAAATTTATAAGTGTCAATGTGGTGTTTGCCAGTTTTGTTTTCTTGGCAACAGTTTCTAATTACTAAAAAATTAGGAATAATTCTGGAGAAGGAAAGGAAAAGATGGGGGGTAGTGTTAGCTTTATTTATTGCTAATTATATTCAATATATAGAATAGGAGCAATTACTACGTTTTTTTGTTTCTATTCTGTGTAATCACTAAAGCTCTTGCTACGCGATAACAAATTATCTCATTTCTTTCGGGAAGGAGACCCACTTTATTTTGCTACTTTTATAAATAATAGACGTCTTTGATAAACAAATTACTCACAAGTAAACGTTAAATAAATGATCATTTCATAAAAACAATAGAGAATAGCTTGATAACATCATTCCCGAATTTCCACGGACTAATCCATACCGTAAGATCTCCCTCAACACTACTATGTGCCATAAAAACCGGAAAGGATTACACGTGGAGGAGATAAACATAAAATAAATTACTCCTACGAAATCCCCTATCTTTTTCTTACTTTTTTTAAACCAAAGGATGGCATTTCCGGGAAAATAACCTTATGCTCCTTTCTTTTGTATGAGGAGTTTGTATTTAATCGTCCCTTTCTTCTGATTGCATATTTCAGTTCGGCGGAACGTTAAAGGCTCTTAAATCTTGGAAGGCCATAGTCTTCAAAGGCTTTCGACCTCTATCTCTTGCCAACAATCCTTTTTGATTGATGATGGACGTCCTATTCGGCTACCGGTCTTACTCTGATAAGGCTCCCGTGCCTCTGCGTGAGATGCATGCTGCCGAAAAAGGGATGGAGTTTTCTTATCCAAAACAATGCGGAATGGTCGTTTGTTGGAAATAATTTAGGACTGATGCGTACGGTGAAGAGCTGGGAATGGGGCCGTGTTTTAAAATTTTCTTGCCGAAATAGTTTCTCCTTGTGATAAACAACTTTATTTATTTGCTTGAAGTTCCCGTTGTAAAGCGTAAATATTCTAGAAAAAACAAGAAACGCATTCAGTATTACATGGCGCATAAAAGAAACGTTAGCTGAAAATTAATTTAAAGTGTTTGGAATTGTATTTTACTGTAATATTTACACAAGTGTATTTTTAATAATTTACTTTCTCTGCTCTTTTTTTATTTTTATTTTAGAGGTGCTTGCATTTTTACAATTTTGCTTTGTAAATTGAAAATCCGATTATTCTGTTACAATGGCTTTTTCATTTGGAAGTAGCATTACAAATTTATAATTGTTTCATCGAAAACGTAACGTTTTTTTTTTTTTTTTATTTTTATTGATTGTTTATTAACGCGTCGCATCGAAAGTGGCTGCGTAGCTTAGTGGTTGTGGTTGAGAACTCGCGTATGACGTTGTTTTCGTCGAATCGTGGGCTCGAGTCCAGCTTGCACTGAAGACCCACCGTGCTGATGCACGTTAAAACTGTCGAGGTTCCAAGTCCTCCCGTTGGCATAGTGTGGAAGTATGAAGATGGAGCTCAAGTGTCATACTCGATGCTTGACCGAGGTTCAAAATTACGAGGTCCGTCTCCAATAGCCCTCGTGTTTTTCTTAGGGTAATGTTAACTAGCAATAAATCAATCAAACGTTGCATCTAAAGCAACACGAGGGCTGTTGGTGACGGATCTCTTAATTCTGAACCTCGATCGAGTGACAAGGGTGATACCTGAGCTGGAACCCCACTCTACTAACTTCCACACCATGCCCATATGAGCACTTGGAGCATCGACAGATTTAAAGTGTATCATCCCTCTACTTGGCGGGACTAAAGTGGAGTCAGTACTCGAAACCAAGAGTGGACGGAAACTACACGAGCTGCTAGCTCGTGACCTCGAAAACTTTAGGCGATAAGTAATGAATAGATCGCCAACAATTATCATTTTCCATAGTTTTCGATCAATACTTATCAAAATACATTTAATGACATTGAATATTTCATAAGTATCATATAGAAAAGGTACAGCGACGCGTTTACAAATTAATCATGGTTTTTCATTCTAATTTATTCTACATTAGTTTAATAATTATAAACGTGTGATAAATGTAATAAATTAATTATAATATAGTTGAAACTTGAATAATAGTTGTACAATTTTTTTTTATTGGAGTCATTGAGAACTGTACAGTACTATTATTAGACGAAATCAAATTATATATGCTATTGAGTTGTTTATGAAGAATCTAAAATTTCATTATTTCATAAAAATCCGCCGAATAATATTCAGTTGTCTCCTTCATAAACGTTAAGTGTAAAATTATATTTTTTAACTATACAATTATAAATTTTGTCAGTGCGACGTTAATAAACAATCACTCTCACATACCTCTAAAATCTTAATATATTTCCTTAATTGAAATATATCACTTATTTTGAATAACATTCTTTTAAATACGATTTTGTTGGTACGGCTTTTTTTTTTTGATGTGGACACTGTGATGTTTTTTTAAAAATTTATTCCAATGTGCTAATTTTAATTTTAAACTTCAATCTAAAAAAAATTTAGCAGCTTTTGAATGGCATTTTAGTTGATTCAAATATAAAACTGCACCCAAAAAATATATAATCGATAATCCATCCTTACCCCTTATTTTAATAACATTCGTGTGCCAAAATAAAACAGGTATTTTAATTCAGATCAATTCAGTCTTATTTTCTGAACTCCTAAAAAGACTAGAGCCGACGTAAACTTTTAAAGAATTCTTAAAACCAACTTTAAGTAATTTTAGTTAAGTTTATTTTTTACTCGACAACTTTCTAAAAACTTCTTTTGATTTTGATTGATTTATATTTATTGAAGTCTTCTGAAAGTCAATTTTAAGAGCACTTTTTATTTTCTTTATTTTGGACAGATTTCTTTATTGAGGAGAAGAATTTTTTTGAGCAAAATAATCCTCATCTGAATTAATAAAAAAAAAAAAACATATTTATTCTTACTAGCCTTCCTTTTAATTATTTAATCGAGCCTTTTATAACTATGTCGTTAAATTTCACAGAAAGTAATAACAATGAAATCTGTTAATATGTGAAGACTGCATTTTTTCTAAACTAATGCTGGTTATTCGAAATAAGTTATGTATAAAATTTAGTTTTTAAACAAGTATTTTAGGAATAAAATGGAGAAATATATGTGAATATTAAAAAAAAAGTCTTAATTTTTCCTAAAGTAGAGTTAATATATTGTAGTTTTTAAATCGTAGAAAGTTGTAGTGTTTATGTGTGAAAAGTTCTTATGGAAATCGGCCATTTAGAGCCAAGCTGGTTGACATATCTCTGTATGCTGCAACCTTGTGCTCCCTCTTGGACTGTGAGATGACTTGTAAGATGTTTGAAATGATAAAATATTCAGTGTAACTGGCTGTAGTACAAGACTTGCATCTCCTATGTTCATAATTATATATATTTTGATCTTCAATAAATAGTATGTAAGTTTCTACTAGTGACATATCAATAACTTGTGAGTGAAAATGAATTGAAAGAAAAGTGATTGTTTATTAACGTTGCACTGCGAAGTAACACGAGGGCTATTGGCGACGGACCTCACAATTTTGGACTTCGGTCGGATGACGAGGACAACTAAGGTTGCACCTCTTCCACACTGTGCCAAATTTAGGCTTCGAGACCTCGACTGATTTAACGAGCATCAGCCCGCTTCATGGTGAGTCTTCTGTTGATCAGGGCTCGAACCCACGCTTCGACGATACGCCGGCCTCAATTTCGTAATTGTGACCTGGGCCAACGTGGCCGAATTGAAAGAAATATCCAGGCATCAGTAAATAAAGATAACCATAGAAATAACGAAAATAAGACAAAACGGTGTCTTCAGCATATACTGTATTATTTATTACAAATTCTTTGTTTGTCTTGCATATTCTTAAAAGTTTGTGCTGAACAGGTATAAAAATCAAACTGGGTTTTTAGTTCGAGGATTGTGTTTACTAAGATCTCTTTGGTGAGATATATTTATTTACAGGACTATTTACAAGTTCAGTCATCGGTTAATTATATCCTTTTTTCCCCCTCTTTCATGAAAGAAGAATATTATTAATTTATTGTACGTATAAGAATAGGCATTTGAGCAAAAATTATCCTGGGTTTTCTAAGCTATAAAGTTTACTCACCATTTTCTTCTGATTAGAAAATAATCAACAATAAAATTAAAAACACAAATGCTTGTGAAATAGCTAACCGAATTGCGAGACATAGATTCCATGTGTGAACTTACATAAGTTAAATCTAGTGTTTTTCATACTACATTAAATATAACATTTAAAAGCAGTTTGACCAACTTTTCCATAGTCAACATTGTTTCAAATGTCGGCCATCTGTTTCGCTTAAACCTATTCTTGTATAAGTGAGTGATTAATTTGTTTAGTTTTCGGACCTTTGCTCTGCAGAGTGTATTTCTATTAATGGTCCTGCCATTCCTATGTTTCTCACCTGAATGACGTCTCATGTTACGGTGTTTCGTGTTTTGAATTTTCATCTGGAGGCAATTGAACTTTTTATGGCTAGCAATTAGTTCCTGTAATGTTCTTCTGCACAATAGTGTGCGAGGCTGTAAATGATCCCTTTAGCATGTTGTTCTTCATTCTTAGCAACCCATGAATCATTTTGTGTTAAATTTAGTTGCAGTCGGTTCACAACACAATAAACGTTGCTACGAGTATGTACTTGAATTAAAATTCAATGCTTTGCACTCCTTTTAATTGAAAGAGGTTAGGCGAAATAAAATGAAAAACAATTTTGTGTTCCTAATCTATTTTTAGAGATCATTGAAAATTAATACGAATTTAATGGCTGTTAAGTTGTAGTTAAAAATATTTTCAGCCATTCTATTTTTATTTTTACAACATTGGCGCCCGTATCTAATTATCCTTCCTCTTAAAAAAATTTTTTTTTCAAGGAATGCATATCAAACCAGCAGTTTAATGAATAAGTATAGTATTAATATCTTCTCCGTATGAACTATATTTAAAAATGAAGGATTTGAGGAGACTTTGTTACAAGCTTTTATTTAACTTTCTATGTTCAAATATACGAGTATGTTAAAAAACGTATTTCAGGTTCATAATTTGTATTCGATTTTCGCTCACTTCCTATAATCCAGTTGAGTGGAAATTTTGCGCGCGCGTATATCTCCGAAGAAAATACAATACTATAGTATGATGAAGCACTGACTGACTTAAGGGGGGGGGGTGTACTTTACACTCAGAATTTTACCCAAATCCTATCATCCGATCCAGCTGAAATTTTGTATACACTTATAACTCCGATGAAAATACAATAACTCTGACATGTGCAAGCAGTGACGGAGTTGGGAAGGGGATTACTTAATAACGTCTAATTCAGTTGAAATTTTGCACACATACACACGCATAGCTCACGTAATTGCTTTTTTACAACGTTTTTCTGAATTTCATTTGGTGTGTGTGTGTGTGTCATCAAATTTTCGATCGTTAATTTAACCAACTTCCCATTAAGCTAGAGCTCTGGAACTTTGGGAATCGTTCTTATTCGCCTAACAATGCAATATTTTGACATTTGCGACAAGTTTTAACTAATATTTCAATAAATTTTTTTTAGTAACGTAATTTGTGTAGTAACCTGGCGCCATCTATGGAAGATGTATTGAATTTCGCTGAGAGAGTGATCTTAAAGACGAGAGAGATATGAGGTTTTTTACAAAGTTTTAACTAATATTTAAATAATTTTTTAATAAACTTTGCCACCATATAAAAACGTTGGTTTTTTTTTTTATCTTGAATTATTTAATCTTAAATTTCCAAACTCATAAGAATTAAACAAGTTTTTAACAAGCTTTTATTTAAAGATGGACTAAAAGGTTTAAAAATAATTTTTAAACTTAAAATAATATATAATTTATAAGAGCTTAAGGCGTGAATATTTCTTTTGAATTTCTTGTATAAGTAAGCTATGCTTCTTAATGTATCGGTAATTACCTATGTGTATCTCAGTTAAGCACCTCAAACTTTTATAAATTATATGTCATTTTATATTTAAATATATATATATATATATATTTGTACCTTTTAAAGAAAATTGATTAAAATATTTTTTTACTCGTATTTAATTTTTATTGTGTAATTTAAAATCTACTGTATTCAAGTGATTAAAAATCACTAGCTTCGTGACCGGCGTTGTTCAAAGCGAGCCGTGGGTTCGAGTCTTGATTCTTCATATGTAGGGATGAGAAGTTGTAAGTTGTGTTCTTTAGATGAACTTTCTTTCTTGTTTCTGTTCATTTTTTAAAGAATAGTTCTTTAACCTGTTCTTTGGTTCGCCTGTTCCTTATGTAACATCAAACAAACATATCAAATGTGTACAAATGATCATTAAAGCTGCACTATTACTACTTTTTTACACATTTGGTTCAATTTTCTTAAAAACCATATTTTGTATTAAATTAATACCAAGTAGATGATAATTTTGTAATTTTATCGGCAGACAGGGAAACAATGAAGCATCTTTGGTAGTGTCTCATTATACTTACAATTTTTATATACTTGCATATTCAAAGTAAAGTAAGCAATTGAAGTAAATGCTGGCAACAAAGAATTTGAAATCGTTTTTCTGTCGCAAAGTGTATTGGAAATTTAAGGCTGAAATGTCAACTCGGAAATCTGTATCCTTGACTAGACAAATTACAGTGCTCACTCGGTAATCCGATACCACCACCGAAGTACAGGAAAAAATCGCTAAAAACTCATTTAAACCGCCGAAGCTGAATATTATTGCATATCATTTAATGCAGTACACGCAAATAAAGAGCCAAACGTGCGAAATAGCTAAAACCATAAAAAGTGTGTTGTTTAGTATTGATAGCCTGTACACTATTGTAATGATGTAGAAGGTATAAAATAATTTTCTGTAATTTGTCAGTCTGAGTAAAAACGCCGAATTATTGGCAGAATTGGAAAGATGAAGAGTCGGATTATAGAGGGAATTTCGTACTTTGTCAATATTTTCCCAATGTCCATTATATTATTGTTTCCTAATTTCAATAATTTATATCACTACAAAACTGTGACTTAAAATTTGAATCACTTGGTTCAGGAATTGTAGTAGCAAATGCAGTATCAAAAAGCTTTTATTTTTCCGATTATAGCTGTACAGAAAGAAACGTAAATTTAATGTGTTGTTTTAAATAGGAAATTGATGACTAAATTTGTATTGTTTGGCGACAAATGGAACATGAAACTCGGCAAGAATTTTTATCACTTACTCTGAAATTAGTTCAAACTGTGGAAGTTTAGCGGCCCAAATAAAAGGCGTGAATAAATCACTAAAAAAGGGTGGATTTATGTAAACTGCTGCGATCTAGTTGAATAGTCGAAAAAGAACCGAAAAGTTGCTACAGAACCGATTCGTTTTCCCTCCGGTCTTTGTTGTTCCAAGCCTTTTTTTATTCCAATTCGTTTTCCCTCGACCCCTATTTCGAATCCTTTCTCCAGTCTGTTAATGCGGCGAGTAAAAACGACTTGAAATATTTCAGAACAGAAAAGAACAGATTTCTGGTGAACCACTGACTCGGGTGCTCTTGTTCTTTTAGTTGACTCAAAAAAACAGGTTGTACTTAGGATTTTCGTGTCTACGCGTGTGGAATAATAAAGGTCTTACGTTTATTTGTCTTTTTCAAATTGTAAATTTTGTGGGTGTGTATAATATTTTTTCCTCCGAGATAATCCAAAACATTTTCAATTAATTTGTGAACTCCGATTCATTAACTGTTAAATTTTTATTTTGAATATTAAATATCAATATTATTCATGGTATATATTTCTTAATGTACTCGGTCATGTAAAACGAATTATCAATATAATTGTAAAAGAGTTGTAAAAACAATTCCTGCTTTAAAATTTTCATTTCTTGATTTTTTTTTTCTGTGGGAAAATAGAGAGCATTTCTCTGATTCCATACATACATTGTTTATGATAATTTAATAAAGTAGTACGCTAGAAAATTGAATTTTAAAATTGTAAACAAACGTGCTGCGCCATAGGAAGAAAAATACTTGCTTTTGTATTTTTCTATAAATGTGTTTTTTAGGGTAGTGGTAGACTTTCCGGAAAATCTACTTTATCTAAAGGGGCAGATATTTTGCACGTTAAGAAATGAGGTTATTTCCTAAACAGTAAAAATTAAATTTTTCGTATAAATACTCACAAAATTTAGTATTGCACATTTGTTCAAAAATGTGGGTAATTTGAAACATAAAAATTATTAATTTTAAAATTTTAATAAATTAAATGTTTTTGAATTTATAATAATGTTCGGTATAAAGGATGTTACATTTATAAGTACCGAAAAATATTTTTAAAGTTGTAAATATTGTAGATTTTTTAAAATTCGATATGTACCTAAAGATAAGTACATGACTTACAAATATAAATAAAATTATTGATTATTGGTTGCTTGTATATAGTTATTTATGTTTATAAACGTAATTTTCTTTGCATAAATGAATACCCAAGCATACAGATATCTCGAAATTAAAATATGACTTACACGTTGCTTTTAATTTGAAAACGTAAATATTATTTTAACTTGGTATTAAAATAAGCCCCCCTCTTTTTCTTTGTCGAAGGCGTCTCAGTTTCCTTAAATTAGTTTTTTGATTAAAAGAATATTGCTTATCCGAACGTAATTTTATTAAAGTTATTGCAAGTACTGCGTTCAGCTTAGTGCCCAAGAATTGAATCTAAATTTGGAACAGAAATATCTCCTCTCCTATACTAATGTCATATTTCATCTTCAGTATCGTATATAGAGAGAATATTTTAGTATATACTATTAATATCACCTTGAACTTTTCCCCCCAGTGTAGATCAAATTTGTATGCTGCAACACATTTAAATTCGGTTACGACTTCTCATGTTATAATGAAAAATTGCATATTTATTTTATTCAATATTTTTCAGTGATGAGCAATTAAATTAGAGAGCAACTTAATTAAAAAAAAATAATTGGTATCCAGGCCAGTTGCTTTTATTTGTATTTCAACGTATTTATATTTTTGAAGGAGGAAAAACTCCGCATTTGGATCTTACAATAAAAGAAGACAGGCTTACGACTGCTAACTTGAACTGAATTCCGTTTGAGCCATGTACTTAAAACGCCTACATTTGGTTTCATTTTTTTATATAAAAAAAAATAAAACAACCGCATTTACAATGAGATATTTATGTATGCTGCAGACGTTTAAAGATTCGAGTCCCGCTGCTTTATTTTATGAACGCAATTAACACTTTTATTAATACCCAGTGACCTTTTAAAACCATTGTAACAAACGTATTTTATTACCTCGGCTCAATATTTGCATATCGCCTTTCATAATGTGCTCACCTTTCTCTTCCGAGGAGTCACGGTGCAGCTTACCTCTTTTGCGCACCCTTTCGTTCAATTACCATTCTCTCTGCATAGATATCTTCCTATTTTGAAATCTAATCTTTCTTTACGAGAAGTTTTGAAATTTATTAGAATAGAATTACGAAGTGACTATTAAATGATTATTTCCCTGCAAAGCACGTTCGTTTAATGAGTGTGTTTACCAACACGACTAGTAGGGGATGCATGCGTATCTTTAAATTTAAAATAATGCTTTGACTTCCATACGAAATGGAATCTTCTCATGCTACTGGATCTTGCCGCAGGACAGATAGTGTGATTTATTGTTATGCATAACGCTATTGATGCTTCCATTAAAAGGAAATTTGTTGTTTCCGAGAACTTGTTAAAATCTTTTTTTGGAATCCATAACTCGTCTATAGTTCGTAAGTTCAGTTGTTGTTTTGTACTGATATTTTTCTTCACGATGTGTTAATGAATAGTCTACAAGTTTTGAGACAATTAATATTTTTTAAGTGTCCAATAAATGTTTTAGAAATCTTTTTACGTTTTGAACAATACAGAGTTTGGATTCATGTTATGGTCAAGGATGTTTTTATTGGAATAATTTTCTGAGGGTTTTTTTTTTCCTTCAAAAAAAACGTCGTTTGTTTAGTTTTGGATACATTTCCACTAATTTACAAGGCTATTTATTTTATTAGATTTATATTTTTATCGATGTTATATTAGTGTAATTCATGGTCTAGTTGTAAATTCGTTATTTGCGTTTGTGTATCTGTTTAAGCTCTATCTCCATTAAAATTCGATGTGAATGTTTTTTTCCTTACTTTTTTTGATACATTGGAAATTTTTCCCTATGAAAATAAATTATTTAATCCGCGTATTGATGTAAAATACCGTAATTGTGCTCTATTTTCAATATGCATCCTTCGATTATGAAAAAATCATGTTAAGATACGATTTACACCTCTAATTTATTCTATCGAAAGCGACTTTTGTAATGTAAAAGAATTTTTTTTCTTTGTTTGTTTCTGCATACAAATTTGTCTAGTGTAAACATAGACAAATTTATCACTGCGGTGACGGCAGGAATGTATTATTGCGTGAAGAAAATGAATATATTGCGTGATTTCTGATACACGTTAATAAGTAATTTTGCGGTCCTTTTGACAATGTTTTCTTCGCATATTTACCCCGCATTAATATGCTGATTGATTAGTTGACACAACCTTTTACGGAAACGTCAAACATTTTTAATGAATATTAATGGATTCCATGTGAAACTTGAGCAATTAATCAACCTCTTGTTTAAGTGGCATGTGAAAACCGCTGCCGCCATCCTTCGTCGCGAATGTTAAACACTTACATTTGTTATTTTCCCAACCCTTCTAAAAGCTTAAGTTCCCGGGAAGTTTCCATCTGAAAAAAGAACTTGGCCAGAATTCCCTCTCGGTGTTCTTTGCGTCATTTGATGGGCATGCGGTTGACCCAACACACACCACTGCTACCCTAACTGACGACCATGCACCATCTTGAAGGGCTCTTTGGGTTGTCATGTCCACTACCCTTGTCATCCTCATGCCATTGTCAGACGGAAAAAGATCCCTTTCCCGAATCCCACTTGGGCAAAAATACCTCCAGTGGGATTTTTTTTTATTCTTCCCATGCGAAATAAAGGCAAGAATTCTCATGGACTTCACCCATCTTACCCTGGCATCTATTTTTTTTTCCTTCCCTTTCTTGTGTGTGTAGTGTTTTTTAGGTGCATTGTTTGGCATTGACTTTTTCGGTATGCAAGGCCACGGTGCTTGACATTTCATCTGGGGGAAGGAAAGGGGATAAAAGTGACGATCCCCCTCTTATTCAATTGCTTTCTTCGTCTGTTGTGCATTAACTGCGGTGTGGGATGTGGAACATGATGCTTACAATGGATGGGTTAAGTATGTCTAAAAGTTGAATGGAGGATTTTTTTTTTTTTAATTTCCTCGATAGATGGATTTAATGTTGTTTGAATGATGAATTAATCGTGACCCCGATATGATCTTTTTATTGTATTTAAAAGGAGGAAATCGGATCTCAAACAACATTAATAAATCTTTTTGTTGAGGAGGATTTGCGTTCACCTACATTTTTTTCCAAGCCCCATTTACCTATTTCACAGAAACACAATATTTAATCGTTTTCCGCTTTTCTGTCAAATAAAAACACAGTTTCTTCTGCAGTTTTAAAAATTTTCTTGAATCTAACATAAATTTGGAATTTTTTTTTTTTCAAAAATTACAATGGTGTCTGTTGTTTATTTTAATTTTTGTGTTTGTAAGGCGAATATTTGTTATAAACTGCATATAATTATTCTGATGTATTTATTGATACAAAAAAAATTAATACATATTGTTTCGCATTTCATTCTATTGATTATTGTAAAATGAATGTTTTTAAATTTCACCGATTGATTGATTGTATATCAACTAATGAACATAGTTTTTGTATAAAAAATACACATTTTCTCTTCAAACTAAATATGGGAGTATTCTATTTTGTGGCTGAAATACAAAATGTGAATAATGAAATGTGTTGATTATATATGAAATTGCCTATTGTCGTATTTAGAGTACCATTTTTAACCTTCAAAAATTTGTATATTGAGAGTTGCAAATTCTCCCTCTTCTCTAAACATAAAAATAAAATTCATTCCCATCCTCGATTCATTGATGGTTTTTTATGAAACCCTTAATCGACGGGGTTGGAAAATTTAATTGCATTTAATGAGAATTGAAACTAGCATGCAACAGCACAAACGAGAAAAATAGCTCTGCAAGAATTTAGAACAAACATGCGCATATAAATTACCTTTAGTTGCACAGTATACATTTTAAGGTGATCTAACTTTTGCCACGTACGTTTGATTATCATATATAGTTTAACGATCCCAGTCAACATAGCGATGCAAATCAAGCACGTTCACAGGAAATGATGTTTCAAATTATTTGTCCTTCGTATTGCTTCAAAAATAATTTATTCATTTCGAAATTTGTCGTCACTCAAGATATTTTCATCGGAGCATAACAGTAATAGAATTGCTACATGATCTAAAGTATGTGTATGAGTATTTGCTGATGTATTTCGTAGAACTTGTATTGCTTCTCTTTTCACGGCTACGAGCTTTCGCAATTGTGTAGAATGGACTCTAATGTGAATATTAATCAGTTTCCAAATTTTTCTTGTCTTCTTTACTGTACTAAATGACTTCTTGAATTGAATGCTTACATCTGATTTTCTCTTTTGTGTGTGTGTGAATATTTTTCTTAGTTTTGCTTACGCGTATAGATAAAAGTTTAAATGAGAGCCATCCTTTGATTAATCCATTTTATTTTAAAAACAAAGCAAGGTCTTATTAATTTGAAATGTATTACTTTCTGAACACAACAACCGACATTCGTAATTGAAGTATTAAGCTTTGCACACCTTGGGTGTATAGACATGATTAATTAATGAAAAAAAAAATGTTTTGAGATTTGTCATTTACTAAGCATCCGAGGAACTTTATTTGATAGGAAAGAATTACTATAATATGGCGAATTAATTGATTGTTCCAAATTTAGTTGATATATCAATCAAATAAAATTACAAAAAAATTAACCAGTGAATTTGTTGCTAAAATTTTGTGTGTGTGGAATGAAAATGCTGAACACTTGATCCTGTTTTTTTTATATATACTTTTAAAATAGAATTAATCCAAGTGACTAGAATAAATACTTACCAATTTATCAATGGCAATTTTGGAATTGTATTGTTTCGAAACCTTCATTGAAGTTTCGAAATTTGAATTTCTTCCTTAAACATAGTTTTAAACAGTTTCTATCAATTTTAGGTACTGGAGCAGAGAGCAGATGGCCGATGGCGAGGCATTATCTTCCATCCCAATTATACTTCCTCCAGTGGTTATTTTCCTGCCTCCGCTATACAGTTACTGGACAGACCAGGTAAATTTTTCTTCTTTTACACAACCTCTCATTCTGCAACTTCTTATATACTTCTTCTTATAATCAACAAATATAAAGAAAATATTCAATAAAAGGAGTCAACGGCAGCTTGGTCAGTCGTCTAGGTCAGCTTTTTCTATCTTTGACAGCAAGTGTTCAACAATCTGATGTCAAACCTACAGATTAAAAACTAAATAGTTTTTTTTTTGTTTAATACACATGCATGTATGTGTATGTATATGTGTGTATGTATGCATGCATTACAATCTCAGTGTAAGATGTACAGCAAAAATAAGCTTCTCTTTGAGAGAACAAAATAATACTCATAGAAGTGAGGAAAAAATAAAGGTTAATAGTAATTTTAAAATAGATATTTAGTAATGACTAAATCTAAATTCGGACGCGACGTATGTAAAGCTAAATCTGCATCACCCATTGCAAATTGAAATTCGATATCTTTTCCTGCCGACGTTAAGTCTACTAATCTTATTTCTCCTTACGACTGTTTCTCTAAAATGAGTTTTTATACAAACCTAGAAGATGCCAATTCGCCTCGTTTCGTAATCTATTTGGACGGCTCAACTTCGGGTAATAAACGGGGGCTGCTGCCAAAAAAAGTAAAATCGATGAAACAGAATGAAATCAAATTCAGTTAAGCAATAAAAAAAAAGAGCCTCAAAGTGGAAAAAAACTTTCATATCAAGAATGGAAGTGAAAAGAAGTTATATATATTGTATATCAATTCTGTGTGATTTAAAGTGAATATCTGAATATGAATATTGTATTAAATGGCTTTTAAGCATTATCTTACGTAGGGATGTATGTTGAGTAATTAATTGCATACAATATTACTTGAATAACGATGTGAAATATACTCCCAAAAGAAAATTGGTAATTTGTTGTTAAATGAAACGAACGTATTTAAATATCATTGCATATTTATGATGTATTTATAACTGATATCAATCTTACTATTGGAAATAAAGCTAGTTTTCACTACATGCAGGACTAATTACGTTTTAGAACAAAAGTGAAGCTATCAGTTTCTCATGTTTGCTGCGTTTCTTTCTTTCTTTCCTTTTCTTTTTATTTTTTGCGTTAAAATATCTTTTAATTTAAAAAAAATATATATGCAAGAATCTGAACAAAACATGAATAATGTATTATGCTCAGATAATTTTGTAGAATATTTTTGTAGTAAGAAAACCTTTGTTTTTTGTTTTGTTTTTTAATGAAATAAACTCTTGTTTTTTTTAATAATAATAAAAAAAAATGTGTGTAAGCCTCCGTTTTCTCATAAAATAAACCCTTGTTATTATTATTATTATTATTATTTTTTAAAAAAAAAGAAATTTATGTAAAAAACGAAGGTTCTTCTATTATAAAAAATATCCTGAAAACTTGACTGATAATAATACATTATTTATGTTTTGTTCAAATTCTTATGTTTCCGAAACATTTTAATGCGAGTAATGGAATTCAGACTTTTTTAAAAATAAAATTCCACCTAGGAAATGTTATGTAGTTTCTGTAAAAAAATATTTGTAGATAATTCAAATGTATTTATAAATAGTTTCGTAGTAAAACGAGTAACACGCCATTTAGTATTTTCGAAATTCACAAACAAATTTCAAATTTTTTTAAGAAATTCTACCTTTTTTAGTTTCTTTAAAAAATGCATGTAAAATTTTTATAATGTATTTATAAACTGTTTCTTGGTAAATGACTGACACGCTACATCAGTTTTGAAGTTTGTAAACAAATTTTTGCATGCATGCCTTATCTTTTTGCTTTATTTCATTTGTATGGATTTTAATTTGTTACTTTCGTAGAGTAATTCAAATGTAACAATGGGAAAATGTTGCGAATGTAAAACTTTTTTATGAATAAAATCTGGTGATGTTGAAAGGCTTTTGGAGAAGGGTTTTTTTCATTTGTTTATTCTCAATTATCATTCACTATATAAAATAAATATTTGAACATTGAAATATTTTAGAATAGTGTTGCTTCTAAATTTCTCCTTCGGTGGTTCGAATTTTTTTGTTTGCTTTTTGTGCTTTCTTGTGAATTTTTATTTAAGAATTATTTTGAGTCATTTTAGAGTTTTCTTAAAATCTTGCACCACAAAATAAGTTATTCTTTATTTCTTAAAAGATATAATTTTCGCAAGTTATTTCTTAACTAGAACAAATTTCTTACTTTCTTCGAAAGTTGAATCAGTTGTCGAAGGAGGAAAAGAAAAGCATTGAAGAAACTGAAATTCATATTGATTGATTCAAATTAATGCTGAATTTTATCATACAATTTGTGACATTGAGGTATTCGATTTTCTCTTCAGTAATCTCTGGGACTTTTTAGACATTTGAATTGCATAAAATTACAATTTCTTCACAATCAAAATGTGATTAGGTAAGTTAGATGAAAAGAAAATGTGTAGTGAATTGAATAAGAGATAGTGATATAAGCGAAATAGAATTGAAAGAAAGATGAGGTAGATAGAAGATAATGACAGGTTTATAAATATTTATGAATTGGATTGAAAAGAACTTAGTTCAAGTACAAAAATAAGAATCGGCTGTTGGCAAGAAGCATTTGAATCAGAACGAGCGATTTGGTAAACTAGGACTTTATTATTAGATCATAATCTAGGATTGAAGAGTTAAGAGGGATTCGAGAGACAATGGCCTTATATATTATTTAGTGGTTGATAAAGTACTTTGTTTTGCTCCAAAGTGTCTTCATTTGAAGTCCAGTAATTATTGACTATTTAATTAGACCGTAAGATGGCAGTAAAATTAAATAATGAAGGAAGAACGCCATAAGTTTTTAAATTGCATTTTAGGTTTGCTTTTCAATACAATTTACTGGTTTAACTCATATGGAAGCTAAGAGGTGTAAAAGTACATTATCTTTTGCCGTATGATATTATTAAATTAATCTATCAATATTGAAATTATGTACAATGTCTCATCTTTTTTTTTTTTTTTTTTTTTTTTAAAGCAAACATTTTGTTTGTGTGTGTTATTGCATAGGTTAGTTGTTTTTTAATCTTCTGGGACAGCACGTTGTTTTACGAAAAATTACTTTTAAAAACTTTCTTTAGAAATGATTTTTGTGACTAAGCAGTGTATATATAAAAAAAAAAAACTTGCGTGTGTGTAAAGTATTGCATAGGCAAGTCATTTTTATCGTTAGTGACAGCATGTTGTTTCACTGAAATGTTGAAAATTTTGATTGGAATGATTTTGAGACAAATTAATGCCTGAGAAAGCTATTACAAGAATCTTAGATTTCTCCGATGAGCATTATTAGCATTGTAAGCATCCTTTTAATCGGCTTCGTTTTGAATATCCGCCCCGGTTAGGAAATGAATCCATACCTCATTTGTGATTTTTCCTGAAATATGCTATTCAATTGAACAATAAAAGTATTTTTATGGGGATGTTGCTTATAATTATTTAAACTCAATTATTCTAATTTGGAGTTGAAAAAATATTTGAAAAACGAAAAAAAAAAATTGGTAAATAAATGCGTGTGTGTTGAGTATTTCTGCTACATTTGCTTCCTATTTGTATAATTTTTTTTTTATCGGTTCGAGGTTTGTTCCTTGCTGATCGGTTATTTTCCTCTACTTATCTTTTATATTTCCAAATATCTGAAACTAATATAACTAACTATATTCATATGTCGGTTACGCTTTTGTAAGCTACATTCATCTTTTTTCCCTCCCGATTTAAGTCAACCTTACTTCATTTCGTAGAAATATGTTTGATGTGATTGGTATGAATTATGGTTTATCGTACCTAAAATACCAAACAAATAAAAATAAAATAAAATAAAAACCAGCTTAAATGGAACATTTATGTGATCGATCAAACATCAAATCGAATTTTCCCCAGTGAATGACACTTATCTTCATCGAAAAATTCGAACTTTTAAAGTTTACTTATTCATGCAAAAAAGCGTATCTACCAATGTGGAAAATTCTTCAGTGACTGATTTTATTGAAAATTGAACTTGAAAAAAATATTTCATTCATAAAAAAAATGTTCCATTCATGTGGGTTAAATGTAAGGATGGGACAGATATCATTGAAAAAATCCAACTACCCTTTTACCCGAATAATCTCCCCTGACGTTTCACGCGAAAAAGGCCTCAACCATCGTCTGCGCTCTGTTATCCTATGGTGGGGTGTGCGATGAATCGTGCCGTCAGACACGCGCCCCGGTCATCATGCGGGATGCATTTTTTGTTTACTTGGTAGCGTGGCTGCGACGCCTGATGCGGCACGATTTTTATTTTTCTTTGTCCCAATGGGTTCTTTATGATCCCTCAGCCCTTGAGTAATTTAAGAGGAGAGAGAGAGGAAGATGATAATTGTAGGTTAAACCGCGAAACACGATATTTAATATATCAATCTGCACCAGGTGGTGTGTGTGTGCCGGTAAGCTCTCGTGGGGTTCTGCCTCTCCCGCTTTTAAGGTGGGGGTGGTATCTGCACAGCTGGTAGAGTTGAATTCACTTTCTGTGACATTTTGTTGTGTACAGAACGGCGGAAATGTACGTGTTCCGTGTTTACGTTAAGTCATTTTCCTCTATTAGCTAGAGGTTGAACGAGTGTAATGGATATTTGGGTCTGTGCTTTAATTGAAAGTAGCAATGGGTGGGTGTGGTTTGTCTCTACATGAGGTGTTTTAATCTTGGTGGATATCTATATTTTGATTGAGTATTGTGTTGACGTTTTTTTTAAATGAGATTTGATGTGTCATCCTTTCAGTAAATACCTTTTATAATAGCAAAAAAAAAAAAAAAAAGGAACCGAATCTCACATGATTGATTCAATGTCTGAAATTAATGTCCAACTTAGCTAGTGAAGTAATTCTGTTAGAGGATAGCACTTGTAATTGAAACATGTGGCATATTCAGAAGAATGTGTGAAATATTTTCGTGTGTAGATTCTTTTAATTCAACGATGAACAAGGAAATAAATACTTCGTAATATTTCAATAAAAATATTGTCTTAAATCTTTGATCTCTGCTCTGTAATTCAATTTTAGGGTGACCTAATTCAAGAATTTTAACTTTATAAAATAAATATAAGTGATTTTTTTTTTATGTTAAGCGCTTTCATTCTTTTTTATGTAAACGTTTTATGAACACTCATACAAACTGCATTTATGAACACTCATTGTGTATTTCGTTCCCATTAATATGTTATTTTATCCTTTGTTGTGTCTTTTTCTTTTCGCTCACGATTTTTTTTTTTTTTTTTTGTATTTAAGGTTGGGAAAATGTTTTGTAAGGAAAGGTTTTCGCAATATTGACCTCTGCCGTCAACAAGAATCCCCCCCCCTTTTTTTTTGTATTCAAAGACGAAAAATGAGAAGATGATTTAAATAAAAGTTTTATAAATATTATTTACTTAAAACGAACCTGCTTATAAAAATGGATGAATAGAGCAAACCCCTTCTTTTTCTCATTGTGTCTTGGTATATCTATAGTTTTGATTTTCTCGTTTCTAAAATAACGAAATTTTTTCAAAAAATGATATCTGATTGTTCTGCTAACCATAATTAGTTCAATCCAACTTTCAAGGCTTTCTAACTCGTTGTTTTTCGTTTATGAAATTTTCTGTGGAGATACTACGTCTTAACAGCGATAAAATTATTGTTCTTTGATCTTTTGTTTTACAATCGAGGTGGCTGAAGAATGCATTATCACTTCAAATTTATCAGTCTACTATTTAACACTTGTTATTTTAAACTTTATGGTTGTTATTTGTTGTTTTTTACGTGTATTTGTTAGTAATAATCAAGCATGTTTGGTGCTAGTAGAAAGATCGTGTAATTTTAAATGAGAACATGAACAGAAAGCCAATCTTGGAAAACATCTACAAATCTATGTTTGAAGTACCTACATAATATATAACCTGAAGGGCAATTTGCAAATATCCAGATGGTAGAAGCATCGCGTAAGAAATGTGCGAAAGAGCAGGGCATTGCTAGAGCTTTCATTTCTTTCTCAAATTATTCATTCTTCTCACTTGATTATGGCCGCACGATGGGAATCAACATATTTTTAATACAGAATGCTAGTTGAAGCTAGACGCATGGGACATCCCATTTCGGAAGTTGTTGGGCAACTCTAATCGTTGACTCACAGTGTAAAGAGTGCGTCGCGAATTTTTTATTTCAGGCATTACATCCCACCATGAATGTGGCCGACCGCGTCTACATAATGCCCGAGACAAGGGACGTTTGCGTAAAGTTGTCAGTGTTACCGGACAAGCAATAATGTGCCAAATAACGGCGACAATCAGTGTGCGACGTACGACAGATGTGTCCGTGAGAACAGTGCAGCGAAATTATGTTGATGGGATA
This sequence comes from Nephila pilipes, assembly GCA_019974015.1. NCBI lineage: Eukaryota > Metazoa > Arthropoda > Arachnida > Araneae > Nephilidae > Nephila > Nephila pilipes. Next base: position 2,467,875 of record BMAW01052957.1, read on the forward strand.
TGGCAGCAAAAGACCGATTCAAGTGCCTTTATTGACAACACGCCTTGAACGCCGCTACAGAACTCGGGAATATATTGGTTGGACTTTGGATAATTGGAGGGGGGGGGGAGAACTTTGCTTGAGATCAAGAAAATTATGATACCAGTTGGTAAAAGCTGTTAGTAAGTTGGAGGAGTGTGGAGCAGACCGCACGAGGCCATGGCCCCAAATTGTCATCAAGGCAGTATTTAAGGTGGTGGTGACTCCATTATGTTGTGTGCTTTTTTTTTTTTACATGGCATCTGAATGATTAAACTGAGCAAATGATTGCCTGTAAATAATTATGTTCAGCTACTTGAAACTTATTTGCAGCCATTTATGAGTTTCATGTACCCAAGCAACGATGGGATTTCCCAGGATCACAATGTGCCATGTCACCGGCCCAAAATCATTCGCGATTGGTTTGAGGAACATTCCGGACAATTCCAGCTAATGATTTTTCCGCCTGGATTGCCAGATATGAATTTCATCAAACATGTATAACTGAAAGGTAAGTTCGTGCACAAAATCCTGTACCGGCAACACTTTCGCAGATATGGATGGCTGTAGAGGCAGAGTGGCTGAATAGTTGGTTCTTTAAGCGACTTCTGCCGACTTGTTGAATCAATGTGCCACATCGAGTTGCTGCACTTTGCAAGGCAAAAGGAGGTCCCATAGGGTATTGAGAAGTATCCCATGATTTTTGGTTTTTCGGTTTATGATCTTTTGTGCATGAATAACATAAGTTCTTATTTCAAATAAGGATACCAAGCAGCAAACAATGTTTATGAAATTATCGAGAATTTTCGTGCATACCTTTTAATGGAAGATTTTCTTAATAGTTTTGTTGTGTTAAGTTTCTTGCAGGCTTTAATGATTTTTTGTAAGGGAAGGGCCACTATCGGATAAAATATTACTAAAAATTATGATGCATGTTTGGATCGAATATAGGCCTTATACTTTTATAATAACAAATCCATTTGACGTTTCTAATATTGGTAGTTGATGGAGTATTCTATATCTACGGAGCGTAACATTATCGTCTACGATTTCTAAGGAAGTCATCACCGAGAACCATCGTCTAATAAAGAAGAGGCCATCGCCACTTGTTCCTATGAAGTCTTTCTACAAGGCCAGCCGACAGTGTGACAAAGTATAGTGTTTGTTCTCATCATATGTGTTTCCTCTCATCGCGACGTACCGGTTACTCAAAACCAGATAGGTTTTCATTTCTTTTTGGGAATAAAATATTTTCTTTAGCGCTATTTATCATATATAAATATTTCAAAGATATTAAAAACAAAACTGCCTGTACTTTATATATATATATATAAAAATCTTGTAATATCATTACCCATAAAATTAACGCTGCCTTGAATGATGAGCTTAAAATTACTAAATTCAATTGACAATTTTTACTGGGTTCCACGAATCTCACTTTATAATTTATTTTATCGCCATCTTTTTGCAACAGTCAAAACATCCAAACTTCTAAAGTTACGACTTTACGAAAACGATGCCAACTTTAAAAAAAAAAAATCAAAGCGAACGATTTTGTGATAAATATGACATGAATATTCAAATATTAAAATTAAATGAACAATATTATTCTGTTTAGAATATTTAAAAAAATTTAAAGCATACAATAAATTATCAAATTAGATATATCTTAAGAGTAATCTAAGATATATCTAATTTGTAAGTAATAACTCAGTAATTTGTAAGTAATAACTTTTTTGAGTAATAACTCAGTGGTTGCCATAAAATAAATATAAAATAAATTTTTACATATTAATCTATTTTCATCAGTTTTTGTGTGCTAAGTTTTGATTTAATACTTCTTAGAAGTACTAAATCAAAATACAGTTAGTTTTTGTGTGCTAAATTTTGATTTAATACTTTTTAGAAGTACTCCAGAGCTTGCTTTACTTAGTAAATCTCATCATAAGATTAAATTCATTAATAAAAAGAGATAATAATAGATAATATAGCTATGAATAGATAATGTAGTTAACTTGGAGTTAAATATATTACCAAAAACGTTAATTAAATTTCTCTTACAATAAGGATCCGGTTGTCGCACTAATGCAATTACTTAATTTTACCTCTAGTATATATATATAATCTTAGTAAATTGTTAAAAGAAAACTAAACCATTATCATAATTATTGTAATAAATTTTTAATTTTGAGATAATCCTAATTAAAAAAAGTAATTAATTTCACTGACACCGCAGTGTTTTATTAGATTACATTTCCAAATTAGAACACGAGGAGTAGAAATAAAAACTTTTTTAATTATCTTGGAGATTAACTGCAGATAGCAAAGTTGCTCAAGTTGTACAGAAAGTGTATTTTTGCACCAAAGTATGATACTGTCATGGTGAAAGGGTGTGGTTGCATTTATACTAGTAATATATAAAAAGCAGTCATAAATTAATGAATCATTTTTTATGTTAACTGTAATTTTTTAGATTTATATTTTAATACACACGTATTAGATTTCTTTGTGTTACAAGCGTAAAATTGTTTTTAAAAATTAGCATTTAAAGAAAGACGAGGATAAATTATTAATGAGCAATTATTATATTAATTTATTAATATTTTATTATCTTCAAGTAATGCAGTCCAGTATTTTCCATGGCAAAAACAAAGTAGCGAAAAGCATTATGATTCATTGGATTTTCCGAAAGAAACGTCGATGAATCATATACTGTTTGGGGATTTATACCTAACTACTGTCTTCAAATCCATACTATTTTATTTATTTGGATGCAAAAAAGTGAACCCGAAAAATAATGAATGTTTCTGCGGAATAACAGTTTTTCTCCAATTTTTAAAAATATTTTTTACCCGTATTTCAATTATTTTGTGTGGGTTTTCCAGTCTGTATCAAATATTCTAAAATATTTTTAAAAATCGGAGAGAAAATATAATTACGCAGAAAGCCTAATTATTTTTTGCCCTTTAGGATGCAATGTTCTGCATTAAATTAAATAAAATGTAGAGGACGGTTATAGAATACTATTACATTCACGAAATCAAAATGGCCGGTAGACTGGAGCCATAAATATTAAGCGAACTAAAGTAAATAAGATGGAGATAAAAAAAATTATTTTGTGTTTAATCAAGATTTTAAAAATGTTTATTCCATTCTTCTGTTTTAATAGTTGATTTGATAATAAATTATTTATTATAATTATAAAAAGGGATTACTCTTGCAAATATTTCTCAATTAGGATGTTTAATTTCGTAGTCATTTTAGAGTGTCGTTTTTACTCATGCTTTTGACAAAGGAGAAAATTTAATCAAGATTTGATGCACTTTATAAGCGCTATTCAAATATTAAAAAAAAAAAGTTAAAAAATGGCTTGCTATTTTTTTGCATTTTGAAATAATAAGAATAAATGCAAAGAAAAATAAAAACCATCAAAATATAGATTAGGATGTCACATTTTACTTATTCTGTGGACATTTCGTTCGCCGAAAGAGTGATAAGAGTTATATACGATGATAATGTTTTATGCAACAGCTTCGTTCGTGGAATGGTCTAGATAAAAAGATGAATAGCCAATTAGAAAGCTCAAGTGGCATTGAAGTGTAAGACTGTAGTGAAAGTCATAGTGGTGTTGTGAATGGAAGGTAACTTCTCTAATAATGTCGCCAGTGGGGAATTATTCGAAAATTTGATAGAATATTTCAGCGCCCAACATTTTTAGCTTTTAAAAATAATTTTAAACGCTTCCATAATTTTATCAGAGGAACGAACAAGTTCATGCCTGTACAATTTAAAATTCTTTTGATTTATACGCATTATGTAAGTAATTTTTTTTTTCACATTAGAATAGCAGTGTACGTTGCTTCCTTCATTTATTTATTTATTTTAGTATCTTCCTGGTGTCTTATATTGTTGAAAAATTTCGCGTGGCAATCTATTTAATATAAAGAATGCCGGAAAAAGTTTTTTTTAATCATAATCTTTAGGCATATTTTATGGATTTAATCGAAATTCTTTTTAAAAATTTCTTATGCTTGGACCTAATAAATGGCTGTGCGTTGATAAATGCAATGTAAAATAATTCTGTTGTCGTATATGAACTAAATAAATAGTTATAGATTATTGTTGAATAGTTTCCTTTTTTTCTATGTAAACAGTATATTCAGTAATTTGGTAGATTATATTTATTTAATTTTATATGTTCTTGATTCCTTTTAAATGGTAAAGATTTAGGTTTGTTAAAAAAGTATGCGTGTTTTTTTAATTCTTGGATCCTTTGAATTTTCCCAAAGTTGCGTAAGTTGGACATAAAATTAATTATTTACTAGATAAACTTGCAATGGTCTGCAGAATTTTTTTTAAATTGTTGAAATTTTATTTCTATAAATTAACGTAAAATTTATGTAAAAATAGAATTGTTTGAAGTTGAGTTATTCTGTATCGTTTGTCCAATCGTTGCTAGAGGCATCTTACATGTCCAGTCTCTTGGTGCCTATGCTCCAAATGTAAAAAAAAAAAAAAAAGAATGAAAAATGAAACAAAACTGTTTATGGGTTTGTCGAAGAAACAAAAGTACATTTCGAGGCTGGTTCGCCTACAGGTAGGTTGCCACCCCTCTCTTATCCTAAAGAAGTCGACTCGACCTTACAGGTCGGCTGGCGTCGGCCAGGTGGGTGAACCTCTTCTGGCACATTACTCCCCATCTCTCTTTCCTACTTTTCTTTCACTTGTTTTAATTTGGCGAGAATCGAAATGAAGATGGTGTCTACAATTGGCTGACCATCGCGCCGTGGCTACTTTAAAAAATTGCTATGTGAATCCCACGCGGTGACAGACGACCTTCCTTTGGCGAAGTTAAACTCTTCTTTATCGCAGAAGATTTCTTCCCTGATGGCGAATAAAAGCCTATTACAGAGCCAATAATTTAAAGAGAAAGGAAAACGGCGTAAATCATTTTATTAACTCTTCTGGCTTTAAGGGTGAGAGCAAGGTCAAACGTCTACTTGCTGGACGGAGAATTTTTTTTTACTGTATAACTTTGCCTTTTAGTACTTCCTGTGAAACACTGATTTCACACGTTTCACGGAAGGTCTGTTGTATATATTAAATATAAATGTGGCGATGACGGGTGTTTCAAATATAAGTACATTTTAGAAGTTGTGTTGTCTGAAATAAATCTTTATTAAAGCCTGTTGAATGGTTAAAATGTGTTCCAGTACATTTGTTTAGCGCGAATTCATTGAATAATACGTGGTACTTTGTTTTATTTAATAGTTAAATTTTGATTCAAAATAACTTAAATGAAATTATTTAATTGCTTTATTATATTACTTGAATGCAATGACCATTCGGACTAATAAGTCATGGTTTGATAACCATGTTTTTGGTGATTGAAAGGAGCAAAAAACTTCGATTCAAATTGCTATTCATCAAATCATGGGGACAGTAAGGCTTCCCCCTCCCTTAGATTGAATAGAATAAGCTTGATTATTACATTGCTATTTCATCAGGATACTAACTTATTCGTTCATGCAGATGGCGTGTATTTTTGGGTAAAACATTAGATTTTCGAATGGAACATTTTTAAATAGAAACCGATTCCCTTTTTCATCATTCTTCCATTTGATCACCTGCTTTGCGATCCCCAGATTTCTTTCAGTTTTAATTTAAAAACATTTCCCACGACCAGCAGGGGAGTGATTGCGTGCCGTATTCTTCTTCGAGCATCCGCATCTGCATCACGAGTTTGTTTCGGAAGTGTGCAAACGGGCTCGGTAGATAATGAGTTCACGCTTCGGTCGGGGATCAATGTTTATGAACGGTTTTAATTGTACTTTGACTTCCGCCTCACATTAAAGTACGGCAATGAACCAAAAAAAAATAAATAAATAAGGGAGGCAGGTTGTAGGAGAGAGAAGGCTTTGCTAGAGGAAGTGCCTCGTGACTTAAGCCAGATAGACTCCTCCCTTGCCAGCGCGTGATTCTCACTTTTTTTCCCCGTTTGGGCCGACTTCACCTGTCAGATCGGTCTGGTAACCCTTGACAGTCCAGTCAGTTCGTTTCGCCAACTCCTTTCCGAAAACGGGACTCGAAAGATTTGTCGACGACAGGATGTTGTCTTCTTTTTGTTTCCCCCTTCCTTCACCTGTTTCTCGCATCCCCTCACTCCACCAACACGCATGGGTCGCCGCCTTGTGAGTCTTTTACCACCATTCTGTTTCTAGACTCGTAACCGAGGGGATATTGAAGCAGAAATGTGGATTCACAGATAACCGAAAGGATTGTTTGCTACAAAGATTGATGAATTCTGTACGGGGATTTATTGTTTAGTGAAATACCATCACCAATGTTGTGCGCGGCATATTGAAATGGATATTCTTGCACGTAGTAGTTTACCAGTCGTGGACACAAGTTTTAAGTTACAATGCCGTGGTCATCACAATTAAGATTTAGATAAACGTGGTTTGTCCTGTAGTTTGTGAAAGCTTCGTAAGTTTTATAATCGATGATATGTGCTGTTTGAAGAATTGTGAAAACAGATTCAGTTAGTACTTAGGGAAATATTGCAAGAAGTTTTGAAAGTTTCGTATTCTGCCGATGATTCTGACCTTAGAATCAGTGGAACACTTTTATCTGGTTGTGGTTTAATATTTTTTTTAAAAATATAATTATATTTCAATAACATTTTTGTAATATTTGGTAAAAAAACTTTTACATAATTGAACAATATTCAAAATACTAAGAAATTTTGATGGTTATTCGTGTGATTCTTTCTCATAATCAGTGATTAGTGCTGTCAGAGTATTTCATTTCCTATATCATTCCACTTCTTAATAATTTGAATGTATTATAATTTGTTAGTATACTTATCGAATTGAAATATATTGACTCTTACTGATATTATAATTGGAAATTAAATGGACCTCTGCAATGTTGTAATAAATTATGCAAAATATTCTTAGAATTATTATCTGTGATTAATCTGTCAGATGAAATAACGAGCCGTCTTACTGTAATCAAATATATTACATATGAATTGATTGAAATACTGGTTTCAAAATGCTGTTTTTACATGGCAAAATATCACGCAATGTTATATATTAATTTCATGACGAACCAGGAATATTGAATTCATACATGCACCCATAGCGATCTATTTTTCGTCCGATCCGATCTAGTTCTGTTTGAGGCGCTTGACCTTGCAAAATATAAATGTTCCCAGTTAGATCATGTGATAAAAGTGTGTGGCTCTCTGATTGACAAATCGCCGTGACATCCAATACCCGTACTGGCGGATTAGAATACCTGAACTGAGCAGACCCCGGCCTACTCATACGGAACAGTGCGGGTGTGCTCATCGGTAAAGGACAGCTGCGAAACCAGCGTGACGCAATAGAAAGACATTTGCAAATATGAAATACAGTGGAATAAATATTCGTCGCGAAAAAAGAAAAACTTGCTAGCGGTGCAAATCTCGATCGGCGCGCGCTTTGCCATTATGCAAGAAAACCGGAAAAAGACCTCGAGTTAGGCCGTGTCTGTTGGGTTTATGAAGGCATTCAAGTGAATCTGTGTTGTTTCCCTTCGGTTTGATGTCCGTTTGAGTGGACTAACGCCGATGCTGGAAAGACGGCCAGTTCGACCCATGTCTAGGAGACTTATTGGTAAGTTCTTGGAATCCATTTCAGAACTGTTTTTGTTGTGTCTGTTTCGTTTAGAAATGTTGTCACATTCTAAAAATCGGATTTGAATTCTGACTTCCACTTTTTATACCACAGGAAAAGGTATCCACTGAAACAAACGTATTTGCTTATATAATTAAAAATTCATATTTGAGAGAAGATGAAGTTATTTTGACCCCCCCCCTTGTCATAAATACTCGTATTCTCATATTATCGTAATCTATGAGTCTGGATTTAGATTGCATTACAGCCATTTAAAGTGTGAGACCATTTTGAAAATTTGAATTGAAATAGATAGAATTATATTGTTAGCTAGATATGTATGTGATATTCATGATTATATTCTTAATTCTTAAGAAAATATGATTCATTAACGTTAGATAAGTTAAAATATAAATATTAAAACAATTATGATTGAAATAAAAAAAATCTAGAAAAAGTTAAATGAGTTTAGAAAAGAACAAAAGGAAATGAACTAATAGTGAAATTTTTAAATATTGTTTCTTTAAAAAAAAAAAAAAGAATTTTTTTTAGTCTGTAGAAACTATTGATCAAATGTCTATTTTGATGTCATATGGGGATTTTCTCTCTCTCTCTCTCTCTCTCACACACACACACACACTCACACACATTTAGAGAAAAATTTATTTCAATTTCAAATATGACTTCATATGAATTATACTGTAGTCTTTGCTCTGGAATAATTAGCACCTCAACAAGGTTAAATTACTGTTGGGTAGCAATATGATTTTATTATGTGATTTATATTTAAAATTTAAAGAAGTTCAGAAGTATCTTTTAAAAATATTTCAATTTGTGAAATATTTCATTTGGTGAGATTTTATTTCAAGTGTTTATTTTAGTTGAAATTAATTGTGTAAAATATTGAAGTTTCCCAATATTTTAAATTTTGCAACTTTTTTTTTAAAAAAAAAAATCGATTGTTTTCCCTGTTCTTTTCTAAAATAATATTTTCTATATGAACTTTACTATTAAACTTTTATTGGACTTTAAAGTTTTTTTAAATTATCATTGTAATGTCTACGTGAAACATCAAAACTATTATTTAAAGTTTGGTATGTTCACAACAATGTGAAGAAAATTTCAATCTTGGAAAATTTTCATGTTACTTATTTGAAATCGAAGTGAACTTCCTGAAACCTTACGTAACAGTATTAGGTATAATTCAGATTTTTTTAAAAATTACTGAACAGAACACCTTTATCAAAATGATTTTAAAACTAGAAATCTGAAAATACCGTTCGATATTCAATCTTTCTTTACCTCTTTGATGGGCGGGGCGCCTTCCAGTTGTTTCACTTGAACAACCAAAAAAATTTCTGTTGAAGTTATCTATTGCCTAACTTTCAAACATAATGAAACAGCTAGGTTAAAAAAAAAAATCTAATTGACATCGCTTCAGTTAACAGACGTTTTTATAAAACAACCTTCACTTTTATTTAATTTCTTTAAGTTCTTTACTGTTGTTTTGACGTAGCTGCCCACTTAAATTTGAGCTTGTATATTTACAGTTGTTTCTTTATTCTTCCTTTCTTTCCCCCCTACTGAGCCCTTGAAGTAAATTACTTGAAAACTGATAGAAATTGCTTCTTATTAGAAAAGAACTTTTAAATGACACATTTCCCCTTTCTTCTGTTGAATTTCGTAGCCTTTAATTGGAACTATCATTTTCCTTATTTTTAAAATGGTATTTATTCACATTTCACAAAAAAAAATCGTGTTTTGAAAATTTGCGTCGAATTAACATACTTCGTAAAAATACTTTGAATTACTCTAAAACATCCAGTATTTCTTTATATAGTATATTGATTGCTTATGTAAAGATTGGTGGACATTAGTTCCTGTTATGTATAGAGTTCTAATGTAATGTTTATTTTCATCGGCTTTTTAATGCATTTATTTTAACTTATAATCACATTTTAAAAAATGTATTCAATTGCCAATTTCCTTAAAAATTTATATTTTACGGAATGAAATATTATTAATATTTCGGAGGAGGAAATAATTCTAAAATTTTTAAAAAGTTAAGAGAGCTATTGACAATTTTATTAACCTTTCTCCGAGGCTTGGAAATTGCATTTATTTTAAATATAATTTTTAGATTAATAACATAAATCTTGATGGATTTTTCTATTTGTATATGATCACTCTTACACGAAGTTTCATGATTTATTAATCTTAAAAAGGACTGATAATATTTATTTTATTTGAAATGCCTTGTAATAAGTGCTTGTTTTATCTACTCTAATGAGACTGTTATTTACGTGTAGCTAACACAATAAAGCTTAGTCACGCCATTAAAAAGATTAGTTCCTGTATGTATATGTTTATATATGTGCGTGCGTGTGCAAAAGGACATATGCACCCCCAAGATTTTATATCGAAATTGAAAATTTTCAGGTTGATTATTTTATTATACTGTTACAGATATTCTAACTTTTAAACATAACTATTTTTTTTTCCTTCATATTTCAATTTCTTTTCATCACGAAGGGAAAAAAAAGAATTTCAACTCAGCCGATTCCTGATAAAAGAATAGAAAAGTTTTTACTGTCTCTGAAAGAAAGCCTCGGGTTCAGTGTTGGTAGATGAAGAGCAGAGGGTGGAGTTATCCGTAAAAAATGCACTCCCCCCCTAAAAAATGCAAATGTTATTCTCACGAAATCTTAATTATTTTCTTCAATGATCTTTACTTTTCAAATTTTTATAACTTGATAAAATTATATCAACAGTTGAACAGTTCTAAATGGGAGAAATAAGATTGATGCAGCGTATTATTTACTTTTTACCAAGTGGTTATTTTAAACAACAACAAAAAAATTTTCTATCATAGCAATGACGATATCCACCGCCCAAAAGTATTTTCTGGGTACGCCACTGTGTGTATGCGCGCGCGCGCGTGTATATATATATATATATATATATATATATATATATATACACACACTATTTGCACTTGAAATAATTACATAAATTTAATTAAAAAACATATAAAAATAATTGTTATTTTAAATCTGTTTTTCCCTTGTAGTGTCTTTTTCAGCATTAAATTGTTCGATATCGTGTATCATTTTATCATTGAATTCATTTCACCTTTCGAATGCACATCTAAACAACTGGGCACACTTTTCATGTTGTTCTGTATTGTTTTATGTAGCAGGGACAGGGACTGCAATGTCAACGTTGGAATAAACATCAAGCAGCTTCATTATCGTTGTGAGCTAAATACCGTTTTTTGCTTCCGCTACTCGGAATTCTATGCCATATTTTACGCCGTAAAAAATTACAAAAAATACTTTTTAAAAAAAAAAAATCATAAAATTTGATAAGAAGTTCATCGATCGTAACGCAAAATTCACCGATTTTCACTCACAATTCAAAGACTTAACCCACTTTACAAATCAAACAGTTCAAAGATGCACCCATCACCGAATTCGATAATGAATTAACCGATAGACTGAGATGCTTTCAGAATGAGAGTGCTTTTACTTACTCAAAGGCAAGCGGTAACATAGCAACAGTAATAACCATTATTTGTTTTGTTCTCCCTATCGAGAAGGGGGGACCCGTAGGGGGATCGGGTATGACAGAATAGTCCCACTGTAGCTCATACATGCCGTAAGTGGCGACTAAAATGTTTACCCAGCGTCTGGGGGTATAGTCGAGCACCCTGCTCCTAGGGATTATATCAGGGGACCTCAGGGGTTTGCCTTAAATAAGATAAACCGGACATCATGACCCCGAAGCGCCTCAGTGATCTTTTTCTCTCCTATGGAGTTTACTGTCTTTGGTAAACATAGGTGACAAACCCCCGGATTACTCTAGCGATCCTTCTCTATTTTCGACCCTCTTTCCTGTTAACTCTCTTTCCCCCTCCCCAATTTTTTCACGGCTAGACCACAGTTAAATCCTGTTTGGCGCAGCATAGCCACATTTGGTTCTTGCGCCAATAAACCTATACATTCACCCACGAGAAGGGGAGGGGGTGTCCGAGAAGCGAAATTTTTTCGTGTTGAAGGATTTTTGTTCCTTGTCAAAAGGAAGAAAAACAGAAAATTACATAATATTTTATCGGGATCACGGTATTTTTCCTTGTTAAACGATTTTTCATGATAAGCGTTTTCGTGGAAAACATTTTTTCTCCGTATATGAACAAATTTTGAATGATTAAAAAGGATTGTTTTCATCTGGTTTGAATGATTGTTTCAGAAGTTATCTGAAACGACTTAACATAACCCGTTCTTCTTGAATTGATACAGTCTGTTTAAGAATTTGATACAGCTTTTTAAATTTGTCTCTAGGTGTCTACCAGATCTCTAGTGATATTATTATCATTTAGTTCATGTCTCTTCAGGGCCTCTAGGTAAATCTAAGTATATCCTCTTACTTTTGGCCTTAACAGTTTTAACTTTTTTGAATCTAAAAATAGAAATGCATTGATAATTCGTTAATTTCAATCAAAAGATAAGACCTTAGCGGTTTATTCCTTGATTTATTATTAATATCCTTAAAAATATTTTTATTGTATTCAGTTTCTTATTTTGCTTTCTATTATAATAGTTTGACTTATTTTATTTTTATTTTTTATATTGTATTTTCGTTCAGAAAACTTGAAGGGCGGTTTTATGATGATGCATAATTCCATGTGTTCCCTGTTGACTATTAAACGTTCTGTAGTTGTGTTTCTATACATCAGTTTCATTTACGTATATGGTCATGTGACTCAAATAGTTGATTGATATTTTGTTGAAAAGATTGCATATTGACATGGTTTGCTGTTTATTTGAAAATTCTGTAAATCAACTACTATAAATCTCTCTCTCTCTCTCTCAAAAAGAGAGAGAGAGGTGTAGTTATTACTATAAAATATGTTATTTAATTACTTTTTTGTATCAGATATCTAGATCGAATGTGGAGATCTTGAAATCTTTTGAATAAATCCTGATACTTTTGAATTTTATTTTCCATGGATAAAATTTTACTTCTTTATGACTCTTCAAACTAGAATATGAAACATGACTGTCAGCCATTGTTGGTACTTTAAATATTAAAAATGTTTTATGGCCTACATTTAAGGTTGATTTTGACGCTTGACATGTTCGTGATTTTTTTTTATTTCACTTTAATTTAACTCGTGTGTAGTTTAATTGTTTCCGCTCGACTGACACCACTGCAACCCAAGGCTGGCCAGAACATAAGCAGGGAGGAGTCGCGTTTGTATATGTTTTTACTTGAAGTTAGTATATGATAGCTAGGTTTATAGAAAACAAGTTTTTTTTTTTTTTTTTTTTTTTTTTTTTTTTTTTTTTT
>BMAW01052957.1:2481002-2494234 GCA_019974015.1 Nephila pilipes
TTTTTTTTTTTTTTTTTTTTTTTTTTTTTTTTTTTTTTGACATTTGTTCCGTATTAGATTACACATAATTTTATGTTGCTTTCCAATTTCAAATATTTCATTTCCCTTGCACTACTACATCTGTGTAATGTTATTAATGCGATCCAAAATATTTACCTTAATAAATACGCTTGTACCAATTGAGATTAATTTCCTATATTAACGATTTCTCCCCTTCATATTTAGTTTTAGATCTATATATGTATAATTCATACAGATTCGTGTATCCGGAAAATTCCAATGTGTGTGTATGTGTTAGCCCCATTTACTGAGAATGCAAATCAATATTAAATCTTACTATCGTGCCTGCGTTATAACTTGCAATTTTATTCCTCGAAGTTGATTATCTTCATAACTTTCTCACAATCTAGTTGGTCGAGTTTCTGTCGTGCAGCCAGTGGATCACGGGTGAAGTTCGTTATCACTGTAACTGGCCTTGCGGAATAACGATAACTGGTGTAAGTCAAATTGAACTAATCCTCAAAACCCTCACGTGATGTAACGTAAAAGTTAGAAAAGTGACGCAATAATTCAGATGCCATCGTCACTTATGTCCTCCTCCAATATTCCGTTGCATTGCTCTAGTAAGGAATATATTGAAAACAAACCACATGCGTTCTTACTCAGTTGCTATATATGCACCGTATTACCCCGAATTTAACGCGACACCAACATTTTTTATAACGATAGTTAGAAAGGGAAAAAAGGATGAATTTAATGCGATCCATTCATTTTGCATAAAATAAATCAAAGAAAGTATAAATTTAGATAGATAAACATTTATTTAAAATAATCAATAACACATGGCAATAAAATTAGGTAACGTAAAACAAATTAGTTAACATATTACATTCCTTTGCCTAGACCTCGAATTTTGTGCTAGTCAATATTTTAACGGGAAATGATTAGTCAAAAAGTATCGCGTGTTTTATATTCAGGCCGGATACGATAATTTAGCAATGATGGAGGTGAAAATAATTTTATCTATGATCAACCGGTGAAAGTTAATAATTGATTTAAATCATGTGTTAGAAAAATGCATATTTTCTTTTTTATAGCAACTAAGTGATTAACAATGTTATCTTTGCTTTATTTAATTGAATGTAGTTGATGCGCTTTTCATTTTCCGCTTATTTAATTAAACGGAAATTGAAAAGCGTTAACTACGCGAACGACTGACTGTCCACAAGCATGGACGGATGTTGGTGAAATGCCAGATGTTGAGAAAGATTTTTCTCCATCGTCCGCTCTACATTTCCATTTTAAGACAAAACACGATGTAATGGGAATGAGGTATTTTCTCGCGAGAATCCAGGTCGGGTCGAACCGATGAAGTGAAACGAATTCGAATATTTTTTACTGCAAGCGCAAAGGAAAATTAAAAGAGAAAGAGAGGGGGGAAAAAAACGTGATGCGTTTTCTGAAGTAATTTAACAGAGCCTGCAATAATTATCACGGGGGCGGTGATGTGGCCTGCATTTCCATTTTCTTTGCCTACAGATGTAAATATTGTGTTGTTGTTTTTTATCTAAGAGAAAAATAAATGATAAGTGACGTTATCAAAGAGGATAACTGTGTGTGGTACTCGGAAAGATGATGCTTTCCCTCTCTCCCCCCAAGGGTTCATCTGTCAATCGAAGTTTGGTGATCTTTTTTCCTTCTTGAAATTGACCATTGTTGTTTCTAAGTCTTGTGTCGTTCATTGTCAGTCGGTAAAAAGGGAAGAGATTGTTGTGATGGTTCTTTTTTCCTTATTTGCTGGAAAAATTGGTTTGAACTTTTAAAATCCATGATCACTGTCACGCATAGATGGAGGAAGTTAACTTGAATGCAATGAGACAAGGTTTTTAAAAAGAATATCTTCATAATTGAGAATTACTCAAGATTCTAGAACATATTTATGAAATATGATGCAATTATGAATAAGACTTTTTTCCTTATCCCTTTTTAAAATACATTCATGTTCAATTTTAATCTTTACATACTCAAAAATTATGATATTTTATGAAATACCCAATCGATGTAATCCTTTTTTGCAGAGATTGTGTGAAAGATAAGCCTAATTATCAGTATCCAATCAAAATTGTTCAAACGGTTTTTTGATGTACAAATCAAGGCGTTACGTCATCCGACGGAGAATCGAGTGCTTTGCATAAAAAAAAATCTGAGTGAAAATTTGTAATATAGCATTTGATTTCATTGTTTTAAGGACTCGAAACGGTTTGTTATGACTCTGAAATATAGAATTATTCTCTGCTTAGAGGCAGGCATCATAGAAGGAGCGAGATGTGTGAATAATTCGAAACATTAACCTCTAAATCATGAAACAATTTCACATTTCTGGAAGTATTGTAAGGAGACCTGGGCGATATTATTAACGTGTAACAGTTATATTTCAAGACCGATATATGGCAATAACTGCCCTGAATATATTTAATTGGTGTAAAGAACATCAGAACTGTTCTCTCCAATGGATCCACGTCCTCTTTATTGATGTGTATGAGTCGAGATTTAACTTAACATCTGAGTTTAAAGAATTTCCAACCTAGAGGGAGTCCAGGATGCTAAGTCTTCATTCGAACATTACGGAATATGACCATTTCGATAGGGTGATTCACCTCATGTAAGACATTTCAGAGGTGTATGTAGATCTTATTTTTTATTCATGGATAAAACTCATAAGGATGCTAGTACTCATGGAGAAATTCTCGTTAGCAAATTCCTTGAAAATGAAGTCTGAACGAATATCGTTGCCAGTAAAATTTCCTAATCTTAATTCAATAGAGAACTCGGGGACTACCTTGAAAAAAAATTGTTATTTAGGTATCCTCCTTCTAAGGATAAAAATTATATGAAAACTGCATTGTTAAAAGAATGGAGCTTAACCTTATAAACTGTGGTTACCAACATTATTATCAGCATGCATTAAATCACGTTGTGATATTGATATACGTGTACAAGTTAGGGATGATAACATAACATATTAAATTCACGAACTTTATTTTTTTTTGTAGTTATCCCCCCCCCGTAATATTCCTTATCACATAAGGTTGACTTTTTTATTGTTTCATACTACAGTTTTATATCGTATGCAGCGTTCTTACTCCCCCTTCCCCTTCGTATTCATGTTTTGTGGGCTACTGAACGCCGAAATTGAACCCTTTGATGAATGGAAGAAGGTTGTCTGATCTGAAGTGGCAAGTTTGTTTCTCCAAGATGCTGATGGCAAAGTTCGTATGTTGCGCATGAAGCACGAAACCATGAATCTAGAATATCATTTCGCAGTTATTCAAGGTTATGGCCGCTGAATAACGGTCTAGGGAGCAATTTTCTCGTATATTCTTAGTCCTTTAGTTCCATAGGAAGTTTCTGGTAATCCCAGTTCCAATCTTCACATAGTTGTGAAACAAATACATGTATCATATTATGACCATAATGCTTCCTGATGAGCAGGACTATATCAATACCATCAGATTGAAATGGTCTCCGATGGGTGTGTTAAACATGATTCAGAATTTCAATTGCTGCAATGACTCATTCAGTCTCCCGATTTCAACCTTATTGATTATTTGTGATTTATTGGAAATGTTTGTTTAAAGCTCCGAAACGCTACTTTTTAATCTGTGGTAACTAAGAGCTACTATTTCGTTAGCAAGGGCTAATATTCCTTTTTGTAAAGCCAATTCCAAGAATTATGTCTACTGTTATCAATGCCGGAGAGGGTTCCATACGATCGAAATGGTGAGTAGCAGAGTGTTCGGGATTTTGTAAATGCTGACTGTAATTACAATAAAAGTGATTTTAAGACATTGCATTTCTCCCCCCCCCTTCGTTCTCTAACTGATATAAAATTTATAAACATAAAGAAATAATAAATATCTGGTGTGTGTCTTCATCTTATTAGCGTGGCTCTAAATTGCTCTTTGAGTTGCCCAGAATTCTTTTTGTTGATCTAATATTCTATTAAATGAAGGAAAAGCTGTAAAGATGGTAAATTTTGGCTGATTCACAGAATAAGGCAAAGTTTATAAAAAAATATTGAGCATCGACAAAAAGATATTTACTGAAAGAGCTGAGAGCACATACATCTCATGTATAGTTCTTTTCATCCATCATTTGATTGTGGTTTAGCATGTTGCGCAAACATCGTTTTATAACAATTTAAACACGTCTTTCTGGAAAGTTATGAGAGCAAATTTATTCGCCTTTATTTATGTATCTTTGTTTTGGATTTGAATCAGTGACATCGCCATCAGAGCTCATTTTGTAGTTTTTACACTGCACTTTAAGAAACTAGAAAAGTAAGATAACAATAAATAAATTAATTAAAATCGCCTGTGAAGTTCAATCATATTATTTTTGTGAATTTTCTTTGCTGTATTTGGTTATGTTTATTATTTAAATGAGCGTTTATGTTTTGTTAATAAATTGAATCTTTAAATTGTAATGCTTTTTATTGTATTTTCTGTATTGTTATTTTTTTCTTGTTTCATATTTTGAAATGTAGACTATTGTGTATTTCTGAAATATTGTAATATATCTGTATTTCAAAAAAAGAAAAGGGTTTACATGGTTATTAGTAGATTGACTCATTAGTCATTCAGAAAGAAATTAATTTTGTTTGTTTTCTAAATATGTGAAAATTAATTTTATGAATTATTCTAATTCTTTTTATTAGTTCAAATCTGCATATTTAGCTGCAGTTTCAAGACAGCTGACTTAGTTATTCTCATGCACAAAATATATTTTACACGTCTTTGTGGTTTTTATTACGCATTGCAACAAGTGAGAATTGGTTAAAGCAGTGTCGATAAATTTCTGCGGTTTCATGTATAAAAAAGAATGATTCATCCAACTCTTATTAAATATATTGAAGTCTAGGCGGTGTGTATCATTTGAAATCAAAATAGCTGAAAATAATCAATTTTTCAATAACATCCAATATATATTTTGGGAAGCCTTGCAACCTTTGCTGAAATATTCCCTGTTTACGTTTCAAACGATGAGACGGGGTGGGGAAAAAAAGTGGAATCCGTACGAATTCGCTTTTAGAAAGAGGAGTGGGAAGATCATATTTCTTTTATCCGTTTGGAAAAAGCTTTGTTCCTGTGGGATTTGGCTGCAATTCAACAACATAACTAGATTTTGGAACATTTTCTATACCGAATCATTTCTTTCTTGTAAAAGAAGTATTTCCGCACTTGAAAGGTTTTTTAAAAAAATTTCTGCGATGAAATAATTTGGCGCAATTCTAAAAATCATTTCTTTCTTACATCGGAGTATTTTCACTTAAAAGTCTTTTTTAATTCCCATTGGCGGAATTCTTATAAACGAAAAAATACCCCCCCCCTTTTGTGTGTGTGTGTGTGAATTTTCAAAATTATTTTAATGAACAGTTTTCATTTCTTTTCTGCATTTGCTATCTTTCACATCTATCAATTTTCACTTCATTTTTATTACGTGATGTCTTTCTAAATTCATTATGTGCTGTTTTATAACTCTGTAATATTATTAACTTTTCTTTGCAAAAATAATACTTCACAAGTGTATTATGCACAATTGTTCTCCATTGTAATACAAATAAGTCTTAACGATAAATTTTTTCGATACCTTTGTGCAAAAGGCGGAGAAATCAATGGGTTGGTTGATTTGATTTTATAGGAGCAAGAGCCAAATTGCTCTTCAAACACTCATTAATCTACGAAAAAAAGGAGGATAAATTGCCTGGAAGATTGGCGGAAAATAAAGAAAAATTGTAGGAGAGTCCTGAAGAAGGGTCACTTGTGTTTACCAAAGACAATAAACCACACCGGACAAAGGAAAAATCGTTCGGGTAACTAAGGATCGTAAATTCCATACTTCCCAAAGCAAGCTTCTGTAGGGTTTTAAAAGAGGAATTTTATTCTGATAAAATACATTATTTTGCTGTTAAACATATCGTCTTAGTTTTTAATGTGATCTTGACGTATTGAATTCCTTAAGATACTCAATAGCCATCGATTCCATTTTGCATTGCATATTAATCCGTAACTTCTTACTTTTACTGCGTTAATTCTCTTTGCGAAATAAGTCATCGTCTGGATGCTCAAAATCCAGTTCCGAAAAATCTTCCTCCCACCGGTTGTTAATATAAATCGATCGCATTATTAACGTTTTAAAGAGAAAGTAAAAACCTCTCTCCATCCCCACCGTTTAAAAAGCTAACTTAAGATAATGAGCCTCTCGTATTATTCCCGTCATTATCGTAATTGTGAGTAAACAAATAATAACGGACGGGCTGTCATTAAAGATGTTTTGATGAGAAATCACGGCCAGTCCCCGTGTTGACCCCTGGACCGTGGCATGGCTAAAAGCCTGTCATCGTCCTCCCCGGTTGGGGGCCTGTAATCATTGATCATCGTTGAGCCGGTAGTAAGTAGTCATCGTGTATTGATAAAGTGAGTGTTTATTCTTTACTGGTGATGGCGTGTAAAGACAGTGATGACAGTGTTAGTTATCCATTATTAGACTTCTTTTTTCTCTCTCTTGACTTTATTTTGTTCCTGGGATAGAGAGGTTCGAAGCGTTTAACGAGTCACAGGGAACTAGCTCTGCACGATTTTGTTTTCTTCCGTTATTGTTGATTTACTTAAAAGGATTTTAATGGAGTAAATTTTTGGTTTGATCTTAATCGAATTGTGATCTTTTTTTGCGGTAATTTAAATAGGCAGTGCATTAATTTTAATGTTTTGTGTTTAAAATATTAACTATCCATATATTAATGAACTATTTTTTATGTCGGAGGTACATTTGGTTTTGAGATTCATTACTGTAAAAGTCACTTAGTCTGTTTTTTTTTTATTGTGATTTGTATTGAGTGATATCTACTTTAATTATAGCATTAAATTTAATTTGTGTCTGTTCGGAAATATTTTCCCTTAAAATAGTTATAACGAAAGAATTAAATGTGAAGTTAATTGTGTTTGCTTAATTCATTTTTCCGCATCATTATCTATTTCATATTCAATATTACTATTTTGGTTTTGTATAGCAAGTGTTGTCTTTTCAGTGTTTCGGTGAGAAACAAATTATTCTGTGATGCTTATTAATTTACAAACTAAGCAATTGCTATGATTTCAATTCAACATATTTTCCATTCGTTACTCGCAACAGTCTTGCAAAAAAATTAGTAAATAGCGATGAATTGAAATTCAGTGTCTTCTTGTGAATATTTTAGTGTTCTTTTTAAAGACTTCGTAATTTTTCTTTCGTATTAAATAGTATGTATATTTTTTTTGTAAGCTTTTATTTATCTTGCTGTGCTCATTGCGTGTTTGTCTTTCCAGTTCAAAATTTGTACTCGAACTTCAACCCACTTTCTATTATCCGATCGAGCTTAAATTTAGCATACATGTAGGATTTTCCAGCTAACTATTAAAGAATTAATTTTATTTTCCAACGTACTGTAAAACCAGTTCCTCCGATACTCGATAGATGGCACCACGAGTCAGCATCATGTGATAGCTCATGTAGCGCCACCTATTCCAAAACAAAACTGAGTGACCTTCCCGTTCTCGCTCTTTCCCCCCACACGTTCCGCTTCTCTTCTCCTTCGTATTACCCGCATTGCATTCTCGCATAACACCGATGACAGTACAATACTATGGTATGCTCAAGCACTGACTCACTTACGAGGACGAGGATTTGGGTCAGGGGCCTTGCATTTAACAACATCCAATTGAGTTGGAATTTTGTAATTGCTTTTTAGTCTCAAATTTCTAGACTAAAAAGGATTAAATAAATAGGAGTAAAAAGAAATAATCAAGCTTATTTAAAGATGGACTAAAAGATATATAATTTTTTTTTCAAATGTTGTTAAAGTAATATGTTATTTAAAAAAAAACACCTTGAGGTGTTAATAGAATTTTTGCTCATTGAAAAGTAATTAGATGTAGTTCTTAACTTATCGATAATTACCTAGTACCTTAGTTAAGCACCTTAAGCATTTATAAATTATATGTTATTCTATGTTTAAAAAATTGTTTTTATACCTTTTAATCCATCTTAAAATAAAAGCTCGATTAATTTTTTTTTACTTACATTTTGAAGTTAATTTGAGATTTAAAAATAATTGTGAAAAGCAGTTTTCAACCTCCTCACCCTACTCGGGTCAGTATCGTGAACTCCAAATAGGAACGATAATTCGTGATGAATCCACTTTTTTGTTTCATGTGTATGCATATCCAGTTCTTATAATTCTTCCTTTATTTATACAGCAAAAATGGGGGGAAAGTTCATTCACTGCTAAGTCTGATTTAGTGTACATTCATCTACATTACCACTATATATATACACACATTTTTTAAAGGAGTTTCATCGTGCGATTATATTATATTTTGTTTTTAGCTTATCCATTTGCTTTATTAATAAAAATATTTTCTTTCAGTCGGTGGTCTCCAGAGGACTGGAACCCTGAAGGGCGGGACGATGAAGAAGGTCCCACCTCCAGTTGTTCCAGAACTCTCCTATAGGAACTCCGGATCCAGTTTTTCCAGTGGCTATGGAAGTCAGGCGGCTGTCGACAGAAATTCCTGTGGTAGTTTGAGTGCAGATGAACCTGTTTCTCCGCCGCCCAATTCCCCTAACTCAGGTGATTTGGATTAAAGTTTCTTCAATTTTAACGCTTATTAATACTATTTTTGTTCTTTGACCATTTTGATCTTTAGTTTCATGAATGGGAATTACTTATTTAAGCTGTAAGCGTGTGCGTACAGATGTTTATCGATAGTATTCACTCAAATAGTGGCATATCTATTGGGGGGGGGGGGGGGCGAGTGCCCCCAGATTTTTTTTTTTCTGGAAAAATGAAATCTTTCATCTAAAACAATTCATGAGAAAAGAATAGAAAAGTCTTTGCCATCTCCGATAAGTTCCTCTTGGTCAGTGTTTAAAGACGAAGAGAGGAGGATGGTATCTGTAGAAGACGCATCCCTATTTGTGTGTAACTAGATAAAAATTATATCAATCATTGGAATTTTTAAATAGGAGAAATAAGATTAATGAAGCGTATTCTTTAGTTTTACTAGATGGTAATTCTGAACTAAAAAAAATTGCTTATTTCACTGCGAAGATGGTATGCACCTGCCAAAGTTAATTTCTGAGTCCAATTCATCTATTTCTAAGTAGTTAATCTATTTAATTTTTCGGATTTATGTACATTCACTTGCTTAATTTGCATAGTCTCGTTTTTGTACTAGAAAACCGCAAGTAATGATTTAAATTCGTAATTGAAAGCCGAATTTTTTACACATGATAATGTGATTATGCTTATACTTTTCCGCTTTATTGGAGGGAGAAGTTCAAAATGATGTTAAAATATTTTTTATGTCAATAATCAAGCCTTTGCTTGTATAAAATATTCATATGCTTGGAAACGTTATCACAGTGAATTTATTTTTAAGCGCTGTTGCATTTGTGTGAAAATCTTTCGGCTCGTTTAATTTCCCATCTCTGTGCATTACTACTTTTTATATTCTGATCCCATTGTTTTTCATAATTCT
Source organism: Nephila pilipes (assembly GCA_019974015.1). Taxonomy (NCBI): domain Eukaryota; kingdom Metazoa; phylum Arthropoda; class Arachnida; order Araneae; family Nephilidae; genus Nephila; species Nephila pilipes. The sequence continues at coordinate 2,490,581 of BMAW01052957.1, forward strand.
GCGCAGCGCGTTTCAAAAATATATATTTCATGGTTTTTTCCCCTCACCAATGATGGACTGTATTTCTTATTTTACAAACGAAATTTTAAAGTAGCATTTTCAGATGTATCTGTGCATAAACATTTTCCTTATTTCAGATGCCAGTGCATATGGAACTTTGCCATCTCCTACTAAACTGTCCCATTTCTGCTTTCCTGATGTTCAAGTAAGAAATTTTTTGTTTTAACATTCATGTGATTAATTTACATATTTCATCTATCAATAGCCGCCAAATATGTTGTTTTTTGCATCTTTCTTCCAATCTCCAGCATAGTGTTAAAGCTTGCTATTTTTATTTCTACATTAAAAAGTCTAATCTTTTGAGTTTCCCCTTAAAAATTCCTTTAAAAAGATCCCCCTCCCTCCTCACATTTTTTTTTCATTGTATAATATCTAACTTATTATAGTAATAAATCTATTACTTTATAGGTCTTGGTTCAATGTAAAGATTCTCTATTTTCTCCCTGTATTTTATTTATATTTGTTTATTTTACCTTGACTTACTTATTTCGTTTTTTAGAGAAAAGAACCTTCAAGATTCTCATCTCAAATTTTCTCGTCGTCTTACTTTTTTTAATATGGCTATTTTAATTATCGTCATCTGTAATTCATTATATCAGATACTATTAATCGACTATTTCCGTTTTAGAGCCAGTATACTCAAGTAATAGTCCATGCACAACCAGGAAGTGGAGGATCTACTCCGGTGGACAATCCACCTAATCCTTTGGGGTGTCCCTCAGGTACGTGTGACGTAATGGTTTTAAAATTTCTGTTGAATTTATTTAAGCGTTTATGATATAATTGTAGAGAAATAATTGTTTTTTCTAAAATGTTTTCATCTTCAGATGAAGAGTATTTATAATGTTTTTAAGACAACCTTATAGCGTTTTCGAATGCGAAGGGAAAAAGCATTTTTTAAAAATATAAATTGTTGGACGACTTTACGATTTTAGATGAACAATCCAACTTAAGTTTTCGTTTTCAGTAATAATTATATATACATAATGAATATTATTTACATTTAATTCAAATAGTGAAATACATATTTCTCTTGCATAATCTTCGTGCAGGGAATTAGCAAACAAATTACGTTTCTAGAATATATGGATATACTTCCTTCAGTTAAAATGGATTTTTTCCTTTTTTTCAGTAATAAATAATAAAATCTTAAAATAGCATAGACATATTTCATTTTTATCCATGGCCTTGAGTGGCCATGGTCACAAACTCGCGGCCGGTGCTGCTTCCGTCGAGTCGTGAATTTAAGTCTTGATGTCACTTAAGTTGTAACTGGGCCGATTCACATTAAATTTGTCGAGTCTTCAAGCCCTCCCTTTGAAGGAGTGTGGAAATTTGGAAGGGAGGCAACATGGGGTGTTGTCCATGTCTATTAACCAAGGTTTTAAAAGTACGAGGTCCGTTGTCAATTTACTGTTGTTGCTTTTGAGTGCGAAGTTAATAAAAAAAATCAATCAATAATTTGTATGGACTTTCTGTAAGTTGTTTTAATAAATGCATTATGTTATAATTTAATTCAGCGGTAAAAATAAATTGTAGCTTAAATTATGAAAATATCTTATGCGTGTGAATAATGTATTTTCTTTATTCTTTCATCTTTTGTAGTTTGCCATGCAATGCTGGAAGACCAGGGCATTGATGTGTGTCCAAGTCCTGGTGGTAGTAGTGCAAGTGGCACATCATCCAGGCACAGCATGTCCAGTGTGGACAGTGGGCGTGCATCTGGTTCTGATAAGGTAGAGTCATATATAATTTTTACATCCTACATTCTCTTTTTGAATTTCAATCTGAGCTTTCAGTAAATTTGAATATGTCTTATTTATGTCGAGTATTGGCGATAAAATATGTATGGATATAAAATATGTTAAAATAAAAACGAAGTTTACAAAATTTCACAAACATTTAAACCAAAAATATTTCATTTCTATTGTTACTATTTCTTTTGTATTTTTTCTCTTCACTAATTGAATTAGAAATATGTTCCTTTTTTTTTTCTTTTTAATGACTAACATTCTGTTCCCCCCCCTTTCTTTTCTCTGTATTTGTTTTTGTAAAAAATTCGGTTATTCTGTATGATTAAGATTTCTTACGAAACTCATAAACTTGACTTTAAAAAAAAAAAAAAAAAAAAAAAAATGGTATTAATTTCAGTGAAATAAATTATGCAGAAGGTTGAATGTGTTTTTTTATTATTATTATTTATTTATTTATTAAGTGCAGAAATAAATTATTTTTTAGTCTAGATCGAACGATTCAGAAAATATGAACATAAATTCTGTAATTCTTTTGAAAATCTTACTCATCATTCTTATAAATTGATTTATATGATTTCTTCCCTACAATGTTTAGTTTCAGAATAATCTAGTTATAAATATTTCTAGTTAATTATTTATAGTAACTTATAGAACATTTCTTTGTGATAATTGATTAAAGCTTTAGTTCTTTATTTTTTAAAGCTTGTGTATATCATAAATCTTGATATTGAGAAAGTATTTTAATTAAGGATAAACGCTTTCTTTCCTTAAAATGTATTATCACTTGTAAAACATCTAAAAATAAAAATAAAATTGGAAATTATTTTCCCTGAAGTGTAATTAGGATAATTAAAATATTAAAGATAACGATTTTTTAAAAGAAATGAAACGATTTATGACGTCTTTTCCTCTTCACTTTTTTTAAACTTCTTTTGTCCTTTAGTAGCAACAATTTTTCACTTAATTACCATTTTCTGTGATTTGCATAAAAGACTTTGACGTAGTGATTACCTTCTTTTAATGAAACTGTTTGTGAGCCGTGTCAGATTATTATTCTTTTATTTCTTTGCAATAATTACTCTTTTGTTTATTGTGAAAAGAAGTTGAAATTAAAGTTTGACTTTTTGATTGTTCAATGAAAAGTTTAATTCTTCTGCCCATCATATTTAAAATTAATTTATGCGCATTTTTTTTAATCTATAATGGATATGAGGAATTAAAATTTTATTCTAAGATATTCATGAACATTTATTTGAAATATCTTTTAATTCCCTGGTAAGGTTAAGGAATATATTTTTGTATAAATACCACAATGGTTTATTTTAAAAGATGTATAAATTTTTATGAGAATATCTTAACGCAAAAATTTATTTCCTCATTTTCAACTAATGGCGTATCCCCCGGGGGCAGGGTAAAGTGACGTATGCACCCATAAGAATTTGTCTAGAAATTGAAATTTAGTGTATTGTTATAAGTGTTGTAAGCTTTAAAAAAATGAACTTTTTTCCTTCTTCTCGTACTTAAATTGTTTCATCAATAAGTACAAAAGTCTTTGCTGTCTCTGAAATGCTCTTCTGGGTCGGTGTTTAAAGACGAAGAGAGGACCCCCCCACCACCACCGGCGTTCTTTTCTTCCAGACAGTGATCCAAAGGCTCATAAAACATATCCTAGGAAATGCACTCCTCGGCACATCAACACTTTATGGAATTGAATCGTTCGTGAACTGTAGTTTTGGTTTTCGTGAACGAGCAGTAGTCTAGAAATCTGCGTTGGTCTATTTACTTTTGCTCAAATTAAAAGTTTATAACTTTATATTTGCATGAATCCTTTTTTTTTTTT
>BMAW01052957.1:2494244-2505115 GCA_019974015.1 Nephila pilipes
CCATATTGAAACAACTCAACACAGGCATAGTTACCATAGTTCCACTTCCAGTGTGTCTAGTGATGATCTCCAAATAATGGGGAACAATGTGGCCGAAATGATGTTGCATGGTTTACCTGTAAGTAATTTGATACTGATTGTAAATATTATGTCATTAAGTTAATTATGTTAAGTAATTCATAATGTTAGTTATAATATATATATATATATATATATACCTCATTATTCCGGACTAATTGGGGTCCTATGGATGTCAGGATTAGTGAAAGTCCGGATTAAAAGAGCCAATGTATATGGTATGTAGCTAAATACTCTGAACAGTAAAAAGATCACGTATTTTGAAATAAGACACAGCTTAGTGGCAACTAATTGCACAAGACAGAATTCCACTCAATATATTAGGAATTCCATTAAATGGAAAAAGAATTTTCAGCCTCTAGACATGATACAAAACCGCGTAGCTCATATTTTTGATCTACGAATCCAGCTTTTTATTTGCGTATATTCATTATAATTTTTTAAATTAATTTAACTATAATTTTTTTTTAAATGGCTTTCTAGATGAAGCGACATCCGGTTCAGTAGAGTCCGTATAAATGAAAATTTGCTGTATGTCTGTATGTGTATATGTATAATAAAGTAATTGTAAAAAGTTAAAAATTCTTGAGGGACAATTCTTTTTAAAATACAAAATGCCATTGTCTTTTATGTAATTTTTTTCGTTCAGTTTCTTTGATAGTGTAGCTATTTAAAAAATTCCTTTAAATTCAAATGGTGGCTCTTTTAAGGCTTCTTTGTGGTATGCTGCAATAAAATTTGATTTCTTAATGGGCGGAGGAGAGTAAGTTAATTAAATATTAATATGTAAGGAAATTTAAAACAACATATCCTCCATATATCTATTGCCAGATTAAATAATTCGTACTTCTGAAATACATATTAAATTAAATTATTTCTGAGACGAAATCATAGTATTTTAAGTTTAATGTAAGTTACAATCCCCCCCCCACACACACGTCCTTACTATGTCGTCAATGGTAATTTTACCAACATATTTTAAAATTATCCTACTAACATCCTCTTGTCTTAGTACACTTATTCCTTTTGAAAAGAGATTAACACTATAAAGATTTTATAGTCTTGACGCGAAATCCCGGCCACGGCATAAAACTTCTTTGTTTACTAGTGAATATTTATTTCATTCTGTTTCAAATTCGTAAATATTATTGTTGTAGTATATAACCATATGAAATCATTTCTAATTTTTTTTAAAAAATGCTTATTGGCTGCCGGAAGCCTATTAAATTATTCAAAATTACACCCCAACCCTTCTAATCGAAAATCAATATGTATTTATAAGTGTTGTTTTGCATCTATTTTCGATGGTTAAAATAACCAAAAAGAACCAAAATAAGCAGTTTTATCTAGTGCATCAGAAGAAATTGTTTATTTTTATTTATTAATTTTTTGTTGTCCTTGAAATCTGCTTTCGATAGTAACGCACGGTTTTTAAAATAAGCTCACGCTGTTTTCTTCTTTTTTTTTTAAAGAGGCAAATTTTTGTTCTGTTTTGATGGCTATCATATATTCGATAACACAATTTACACTGATACTCGGAAAACCCATTCATGAGATACTGTAAAAGGGGCTTTTAATCGATTCAATCGACAGGCGTTTATCTTTTGTTTATTCTTCCCTTAGCTCAGCACAAGTGTATGAATCGAGATTTTATGCTTTTTTACTCTTTTATTTGCGGAATCGTTTACGTAAGCTTTCTTTGTAGATTGCTTACGTGCGGCCTATCACACGCGTTGAACGCATTCTTAACAGACGTCTTTGGGTCAAGTGGCCAGTGAAGACTCTTTAATTTGCGGTGACTCTTTTTTTTTTTTTTTTTTAGATGAGCACTTGACGCTCAAACTTTCTTGTTTTTCTCCCTCTTTTAATTCCTTGAAGGGAGGGAGGGAAGCGTGGCTGAACACTCGAATCGCTTGTCTAACCTCGTGGTTTGCGCACTTACATTTTGACGCCGATACCTTGTAGTTGGCTGATGGCTCATTAAGTTTTGGGCTCTTGTAAAAAAAAATGAGAAAGATTGGCGTCAGTTTTTGATTGTTCCGGTTGTTTTAGTGTAATGTATGACAACACGAAGGAATCATGTACTAAAATACGCGAGTAGAAAATGTAGTCTTTTTATATTTTAGGTGGGAGAAAAACTTTTTTTTTTCGCATTTTTCTATTTCTATTCACGTGAATGAAAAGTCGAAGCTTAAGGCTCCCGTCTACCCGCCATTTTGATTTCGTAGACGTAATGTTAATCCTATTTAATTTTGACTTTAATTTTCACATCTTTACTATTTGATCTATTTGAATGCATCAAAATGCACCTGAAAGAGCAAAAAATAATCAATGCTTCTGCGGAATTACTTTTTTCCTAAGATTTTTAAAAATATTTTTATTCTTATTTTAATTATTCGTTTTTGAGTTTTCCGCTCTTTAAAGAATATTTTCAAATATTTTTAAAAATCGGAGGAAAAAAGTAATTCCACAGAAGCATTCATTATTTTTTGCTCTTTCAGATGCACTTTATTGCATTCAAATGGATCAAATAATAAAGATGGGAGAATTAAAGTCGAAATTCCATAGGATTAACATTAAGCTGATGAAATCAAAATGACGGATAGACGGGAGCCTTAATAGATGAATTTATTGATATTTCTTACATTTTTTTAAACAATTATTTTTGTTAACGAATATTTCGAATATGTTAGAAAGTTACGTATTAATTGAAACTTAAATATGTCCGAAAATATTTCATTTGACTTATTTAAATTTTAAAATTGTTTCGATTGTGTGATTTTTTTTCAAAAACGTATTTTATATGCATTTTTCATGCACTCATTTGTTCTTTGTAATCATTTGTTTCAAAAATTGGGATGGACTCGATAACCTAGTTGACATGGTCGCGAACTTGCAGCTGGCGTTGTTTCTGTCATGTCGTGATTTTTGAGGCCTGATGACACAAAGGGCTCGGTGTGTAGCAGGGTTGATGCACGTTAAATCTGTCCAGGTCCCAAGCTCTCCCTTAGCGTGATGTGGAAGTTTGGAGAGGGAGACACTATTTTTCTGGTGTTTTCGTCATTTGTCCAAGATTCAAAATTGCGAGGTCCGTCGCCGATAGCCCTGTGTTGCTTCTGAGTACAACGTTAATCATCAATCAATCAAAGCTCAAGAATCGGGTTTGAATTTTTTATATTAACTTCAGAAAAAATCATCCTTTTTAGAATTGTGCAATGATTACATCAATTTAAAATTGTTAATAATGTTGTGATTTCACTGACATTCCATGATATTTTATCAGAACGTTTGGAGTGCGCAAAATTTATCGCTTTCTATGAGTAAAGGAATTGAGTCTTTCATTTGCTACTATCGATCATATCTATTATCAGTTGCATTTCAAAATAAACAACGGAGAAAGTTGTTATACTAGAATGTATTGAAGTGCTGTGTACATATTGGAGTAGCATTAGAAACAAAAATCAATATAGCATGTGCTAATATTATGATTAAGATAATGTACATGCTATTATAATATGCTTATGGTTCTAGATAATGAAAATCATGCTAGATATTCATTTTTCGAAAAAGCATTACTGATGAAGAAACAGCTAGTTTAAAGTGCATCTCTTTAGTGCATGAAGCTGCCTGTTTATTGGATAATTCCGTTTATCACAGCCAATACACTTTATAATTTTGAACTATGATAGAATGACGAGATCAGCACTTGAACTACTACCCCTATCTCCACATACCACACCATACCAACGTGAGGACTTTTAGTAGAGACTGAGTTAACGTGCATCAATCAGCCCATTCACACGATGGGTCTTTCATGGAATCGGTACTCGAAACACGCGACTCTACTTGAACATCGAATTTACGACCATGACAGCACGGCTACCATGGCCACTTACTATATCTGTAATTATGTTTCTTTTTCTTTGAAATCGATATCACACCGCCGCCAAATGTTTCCAGTTGCGATAATCATATTGACCAATCCCTTTTAATTGCTATAAAATGTAATATTTTACTCATTTTTAATTGCTGAGTGTTCTAACCCAAGGTCGAATCTCTTACGGTACTTCGCATATTATTTTCTGCAATTACATCGAAGGAAAAAAAATTTCTTTTTCATTATTTCCACGAAACTGCCACGAATTACTGAAACAAAAAAAAAAGTACATCCCGCGAGAACTTTAGGAGAAGTGGACACCCAAGCATCTGATACACAACGAAACCCATCCATCAAAAACTTTACTCCAAAAAAGTGCACGAATGAAAAGGAGGGAAAAAAAGAATGCCAAAGCGTTTCTTTGTTTCGCTCGGAACGTCTTCACGTGTTCGCTTCATCATTTCCCGCTCTGGTGCTCTCAATTCCGGAATATTCTCTTTATTATTATTATTTGGTTGGACTCTCGAGAAATCTGGTCTGCGTTCCATTGTTTGCGTGAGATATCCCCTTGTACTTCGCCGCCTTTTGTGTGCATAAGGCTGTTCGAAAAGAACTCCAGAGAAGATTCTTTAACACTATTTGTGAGGTAGAAAATTTTATTTAAGCTTCATACACACGCAACAGTTCCAATAGAGCCGCCGAATAGTTGGTCTAACGGCAACCGCCTGAAACTCTCTATGTGAGTTTTTCTGACATTCTGGTGTGGTTTAAATGTCGGAAGTGGCAAAAGCGTCTTTGGAATGGCAATTACATGGAACGGTTTTTGATGAATAGCTTTTTAAATAAACTTTGGGAAAATTTATGTAAGATTTTGTGTTGGGTTAACGGATTTACGTTTCTCTTGTTTGTTTGTTTTTTGTGTGTTATATGTATCATAATTCGTGTCTTCTGCTATTTGAGAGATTCTTATAAGGGGGGGGGGGGGCGAAACCGGGGGATTGTTTCTAAAGCTTTTCTAATTTTCAATATCCGTGTGTAATTATTTTAAAAGCTAATAGATACCCTAATCCAAAAATATAAAACAATTGACTGATTTTTATCCAAATAACATCAAATCAAAATTAATCTTTGACTGTTGGTGGTCTATGGTTCAAAAGATGAATACCGATTTAAATTGGAATGAAATGAGTTTTAAATAAACCGACTTATTTTTGAAATTTTTGTGGTGTTATAAATTTGAAAAATGTTTATTAAATATTTCTCCTGTCTATGTACCATTACTGATAATCTGATATTTTAATGAAATGTTATCTTTTTTTTAAGACTCAGTTCAAAGATTAATTTATTAAATCTGCTAACTATAAAGTAAGGACCAACGGAATCATCCGCAATGTATTTCTAAGTCTTCATGCAAAATTATATTTCCCCCATTTAGCCGTACACTAATTGCCTTTTTCCCACACTTTATTGAATATCAAGTACGATTTGATGCTTGAATTAATCATACATTTTATCATTCCTTAATTAATTTTCTTCCTTTTATCATTGTTTTTGTTCTTTAAAATGCATGCTTCATAATTATTTTGTCAATTAATTCTGAATAGAAGTCAGTAAAAGTAGACAACATATTAGGTATTAACTTCTGAATTTCTTTTTAAGTTGTACGAAATTTCTCTTATTATATAAATCCAAGAAAATCAGTGTCACCGCTTTCAATAATATAGCCAGGATGATAATATGAATAAAGAGGGGGGGGGAATTGATCCATTTTCAATAAAAGTACATTGTTACAAATTCGAGAAATAGTTTTGGTAAATTTTGTCGCAAAAAGGTATTTTTATCGTACTGCACTCATTTTGCCTTACATTTCATAGAAAATTCGGATTAATTGGTTTCTCAAAATATATTTTGTATGTACAGAGAGAAAATATATCATCTCTTTTACGTAAAATTGTGTTTTACTCTTTAAATTATACATTTTTTTTCTCGATATATTTCAATAAATGAAGGGGGTTGTTAATCTCTTTTAGGGAAGTTATCGGTTTTTTTAAATCTGTCTTTTCGCTTAAATTTATATTGGCAAATGAAGTATTTGTATGATGCAATATGCGGTTGAGTTCTTAGAAGAATGAAATGGAAAAAAAAAGTGAAGATGTTGCGTGTCGATGTCGATCTTAACTAGCCGAAAATATGTGGTTTCCGTCAGCGGTGTCCGTTTTTTAGTATCTGTTCGGAGTACGGATTTAAATTCTGCGAAAACTTTTGGGATATTTTCTTGCCATCCGATTGCGAAGATTTTCGGTAATGTACAGAACAATATAATGTTCATTGATCCAATCAACAATACTGAGGAAATGTCAATTTCTTAACTATACCTTTAACTTATACATCGAGTCTCCCTTCGATTGTTCTAAACAATTGATATATAAAAAAGTATTTTCACAAACTTGAAATTTCCTTGAAAAACTTGAAATTTATTTCCTTAATAAATCTATCAAAGTAGATTTATTAGACATGGCTGCAGTATTGCGATTCGAACGAAATGTCATCATAATATCATTTCATTTACTGTAATTAGCTTGTTATTGAATATTACTTCCTGAGAACCAAAAAAAAAAAATGTATTTATTTTTTATTTTAATTTAATTTTATTTATTATTTTTATTTTACTTATTTATTTTTTAAATTTTTTTAAGAATATATTTTTTTTCGGTCAAAAACAATTGTTTGAAATCCATCCGTTTTTTGTAATTATGTAACAGCTTTGCTTCGCCTTATAAAATTGGGGGGGGGGGGCGCTAGCAGGCTACCAATAGCATTTTTTGAGGTACAATTTTATTATTATAATTGTGCTTATTACTAGAATAATATTCTATTTTTTAGAACTCCGCTTTCATCGAAATAGCTATTTAGACAATAACTCAATTACTCGAATGGTCAGTGAAAACTTAGATATGTAATGTCATGTTTCAAGCTTAAGTTTTAATTTTAGGTTTGTCTCTTATCTATGGAGTCTTTCAAACACAAAATGGTTTATGTTATTCCCCATAAAACTCCAGACTTTCTCCCCATATACTATTCAGGCATATATTGTGTAATGAATATACTCTATAATGAAGAGGATAGAGAAGCCATTACATCTCAGCCAGATAGAAGAAAATTCCGGACTTATTTTATATATGTAATGCATATTTATGAGCAGTATTTGCATTCAAATTTCACCCTTTTACGTCTGAGAAAGAAATAAAACTACGATAAGCATCTAACGCAAAAGTGGAGATCGGCTGCTACTTCTGGGCCATCGAGCGCGCCTTTCTGCATGAATGCAAATTTTGCAATTTAAACCTTTTATTTCTATCAACATGGTCTTGTTTTAAATTAATTCTTCGACAAAATAACTATTCCGGATTGTCGGCTATAGTTTTTTAAATATATATATTGTGCTCTTTCGAGAACTGAAGTGAAAGCCAAGGGCCAAATTTTAAAGGAAGATTGTTCTGTTTCGTAAGAAAGAACAATTTTGTTCAATTGTTCATTCATGCTGTAGTAATTTTATCATTTGGAAAATAACCATTACTCAAGGTGTTGTGAAACTCACGGGCAAAAATTTAAGGGGTGACCTGGAATTTTCTAACTACAATGCATATGCGGAGAGCAAGCTATGAATGGAAAGCATAAGTGCGAGTTTTCTTATGCATCGTCATTTCTACCTTGGATTTCAAGAGGCATGGGGATGTATAATTATCAGAAGCGCCGTCTAGCGATTTACCGCTTGCTCTCCGCCTATGTATTACATGGTGGAAATTGCTTGTTTAGATGTTTTCTATCCCTTTTTAAATTTTTGCCCATGAGTTTCGAAACACTCCGTAATACGTTTAACTATTAGAAATTCCTTGAATAGTTTGAAATTAATTTTCAACGCTGAAATAAAAAAAAAAAAATCATAGAAGAGAAAAGGTGCTCGGTCACTAATTGAAATTCAAAGAACTGGCTGGGCTTTTTCATCCGCAACATATGTCTTGAATAGGTATTGCTTATATATTTTAATATTGGTCTGCGTGAAAGATCTAATATACAGCATTTTTTGTTGTAATACCACTCTTTGATGAAATTGTACAAAACTTCCTTAAGAAACAGATACTTTTACCGTTTATGTCTTGGTTAAACTATAGAAATTTCAAAACTGATATTATATACTAGCTAAATTTTCACAAACGACGCGCATCTGTTAATGTACCTTTTAAAGTTTACTAAATTTAGCCCCATTTTATGAGAAATGCATTGGTACGGCTTGCCATCGTGAAAAGGCTTTACCACCCTTGTTAAAATCATTTTTCATTTTTTTTTCAAACAATTAATTTGCACACTTTTAATTAAAAGAAGGGTATTGTATTCAAAATTTGTGATGTGTAATGAAATCCGTTCCTTTGGCTTACTGAATTTCGATTTTAAAAAAATGTTATTCCATCTGTGGTAGGCTTCAGGATTGTTTAAAATGTCACGCAAAATTGTGATTATTCCGAACATTTTTCACAACATTGTTATGTTTGAATGATGACATTTTTTACTGTAACGGGAGGAGTTGAGCAGATGAAACTCTGAACTTCGACGTCATCCCCAACACTCGTGCCAGTTCAAAAATAAAGTAAAAGAGTGGGCCGTGGTTTTGTCACAATTCATGTAGGGTCCTTGTCGCCGAGGAAAAATTGCGGGGATCAGCAATCCCCGCTTTCAAGTGGACAAAATTGTTGTCGGGTTATTTATTAGGACGAGACCCTAGAGCCGCAGGGACGGCGGAACGGGATGCTTTAACAGCTGCAACTTTTAGGCAGTATTTTAGCCAGTTGGGCGGAAAAAGAAATATTTTCAGAAACTTGTGGTGACTCTCTGTCTCTAGTGCATTTATTCTCTTTTAAAGGGAACGAAAAGAGACTTATATTCTCTAATATTAAAAATAAAAGTTCTACGTGTTGGCAAGCTAAATAAAAATAAAAATTAATGTGAAATGTTGTACTTCGTTCAGTTGTATATTTGAGATCTAAACTTAAACACTTTCAGCATCGACCTAAATTCTTGCCATGAAGCGAGTAGAATCATGATAATCCCTCATCATCCCAAGAGACAGTAAACGAACCAAATCCCAAATGATAGCGGAAAGAACACACACAACCACAAGTGGATCCCTGGATTCATTATGGATCATTAACTTTTCTCTGCCTTGTGACAGTAACAAAAAGGCATGGATTATTTACAGTGAACATCAACAAAACTGATTGAGATGGAGAGCTTTTAACCTAAACATAAGTACAAAAAGTAAAATATAGACGGAGGAAGAAAAAAAAAAAAAAGATTAGTAGGCTATTTCTTTCTCTATTGAGGGCATTTTAGTATTTCATCCAAAGTAATATGGGCTTTTTATCATTTACGATGATTATATTTCATGACTGAAAATAAACAAATAAATATATGCAATAATTTTTGATACAAATTTCTTTTATAAGCACATTAATGTGTCGTAATTTATTATAAAAATGCAAAACATTCTAGAAGTAAGATAATGTAACATATTATAATAACAACTGCAGATGAAAAAAAGCAACAAGATAATGAATATAAAGATCATTTACTTTCATGGGAGTTACCGACAAGTAATTTGACAAAAAAAAAAAAAAAAACCGGGAGATTTTAAGTAAATAACAAGGATAACCATCTATTAGAACGATTTTAAATTGCTAGCATCAACCATGAACAATTTTTTAAAAAAGTACATAACATGATGAAAAACAATAAATGATTTCACTGAGAATTTTGACATATAATTATATTAATTTTTCAATTTCCTTTTACATTTAGTTTTAAACCTTTCAAGATAACACTAAATAAAAGAAATTTTATATAAAGGAATCAAATCTGTCATTTTTTATAAAAAAGTTAGAGACAACAAATAAATCTAATAACACTTCCAGATAATTTATTTCGAAAATTAATAAAATGCATTTAAAGCATCAACTGACCGGTGCTTGGAAATAAAAAGAAATGATGCGACTGAATAAGGTAAAGAAGAAAACAAACACTATTTAAATTCCTGTCATACACAGCAAAGACGCAAGTTAGCCAAATGATAGGGGGAAAATATTCATTGCATTATTGATCAAAACATAGTACATGATAATGTTTTACAACTCATTAAAAGTAGAGCTTTTATAATCGAGTTGAAGTAAATTATCAAGGAAGTGTGGTATCAAAAATTACCTCAAAATCGTGCTCTCTCTCTTTAATTACAAATTTTAAAGCGGCAAATAATATTAAAAACTATTTATTTACTTATGGAAACATAACTTATATTAAATAGAAGCAAAGTCCTCAAATTAAAAATTAAAGCTGACCTCGTGTTCAAAATCAATATAAAATAAAAATGATTCAATAAGAACATCTAAATTATGTAAGAAATTTATAATTTCATATTCTACAACATAATACAAAATTTGTGAGTCAAATATTACTGAATTAGTCATTAATACTAATTATTAAAATTAATATTTCAAGGGGCGTAATGCCGGAGAAGAAAAAAAGAAAAATTAAGTCAAAAATAGGAATGGACATATTTTCGAAGTGGAACAATATGTTGGGATTTTACACTTCAAAATAAAAATTAATGTGAACACATGTAGAGCTTTTCACATTAATTTTTATTTTTATTTAGCTTGCCAACACGTAGAACTTTTATTTTTAATATTAGAGAATATAAGTCTCTTTTCGTTCCCTTTAAAAGAGAATAAATGCACTAGAGACAGAGAGTCACCACAAGTTTCTGAAAATATTTCTTTTTCCGCCCAACTGGCTAAAATACTGCCTAAAAGTTGCAGCTGTTAAAGCATCCCGTTCCGCCGTCCCTGCGGCTCTAGGGTCTCGTCCT
>BMAW01052957.1:2508256-2529417 GCA_019974015.1 Nephila pilipes
CCCCCCCCCTCTTTAATAATTATAATATTATACGTATTAGAATTAAAGCAAACGATAAATCTTTGAATTGAATAGGTTTTAATACTAATGATATTATAACTGCCGTTAAATGATAATAATTTACGTGCATTTCACACTTTATTTTGAATGCTGGTCAATTTATACATCACCTGAAACAATTGCCTCTTTAGTGGCTAATTAGTAAACATATATTGAAATAGTGATTGAATGCATGTATATATATATATATAGTGTTTAAATATTTTTATTACATCGAAACTCTAAAAAAAATATCTTAAAGGCGGTTTAAATATTAATAGTAAAATTGTAAATATTGAGTCCATTTGTATTCATCTTGATCAAAGTATCAAAAATTAGAAATATTTATGTATTTTCATATTGAATTTGACCTAAAATACTTTATTTTTCCGAGAAGATGATAGATTAAGAGTAAAATGAATAACTTATAATTTTGAAATGTGTTTCATTTCCTTTTGGAGTGACTCTAGATATAAAAAAAAAATTACATTTTTGCTATGGCAACTTGACAGTCATGTGAGTATATATATTTAAGTCACTTTTATATGAAACTTGCTCACGTTTTTAGCATTAAAAGTTCATTTTCTTCACGATGATCTTTTTTTATTGTGTAATTAGAACCGTTATCATCTGGTTTTCGTGACGAACTAATAATTGCGTGTATCTTAATTCCATGATTATACTGTGAGCACTTTTTTTTTCTAACTTTTTCCTCGATTTTTGTAACATTGATTGATATTCCATTTGGTCCTTAAAAAAGCTCCTAAGCTGTTCAGCTGGATGAAATCATTGATTTAGCAGAAATTAAAATATTTTGTTGAAACTTCATTATTAAGAAACAAATTTGGTTGAGTTTATTTTTAATCTAATTATTCAAAATATTAAATAATTAATAAAAAATCTGTAAGGTGTTTTTTTCCGGAGGAATCAAATAAGTATATAGAAACTATGAAATATTGTTGCAAAAAGGAAGCATGCCTTTAGTTATATGTAAATCTAAAAAGTAAAGGAAATATTGTAAAAATATATCTGAATAAATCGAATGTATTGAGATATAATTTTCTTTATATGAGAATAATAAAGTTGTTCTATATTCCTGCCACACACACAAATGGTTTGGGTTATTATTGGACTGATATTTTTCCTGTTTTTGGTATCATATGGAGGTAGATTCAACGCTTCAAAAATGTCTTTTGAATTCATATTTTAACAATTTTATTGTTGAGTGATTAATTTATCCTTTTGTATTTTCAAGGATAAACACGTGCAAAACTTGAAACCTAGATTGACTCAAAGATTTGCATAATTTATGTTGTTATTCAAAAAATAGTTCTCGTAAAGTCCTACAAATATTTTATCTCGTTATGTGTATGTATATCTATATTAAACGTCGAATATTAGATGATATTTAATATTTTTAATGTATGATACACGGAAGTTTCAATAAGAATTTCAACTAGAATTCCAAAGCTTTTCCATAAAATATTGCCACTGGAACGCGATTGAAACTTTGTGCTGGTAACCCGGCTCGTTCCGAAAGTCCATAAGTTCCCGGCAACCCTATTTGCGACTCCGGACATTTTTCCCTCTTGGATCTCATTCGGTTCACTCCGCGCGATCACAACAAAGCGTGCATGCGATCCGCGCTTCCGAATTTCGCTCTCTCTCTTGGATTATCCTCACAAACCATGGGAGCCTGAACTTTCACCCCTGCCCCTGGGAATGTCGCGAGGGGTGAGGCATATTTTAGACGCTCCCCATTGGATGGCAAACTATAAGGTAAGCTCCTGGAATTTTTTTTTAAAAAAAATAAATGTTTACTTACTTTGCGTGATCAGTAACACCCCCCCTTCCCCTCCGTGAATACATTTGATTGTCGCCTGAATATATTTTGCATTCAATGAACTTAGGGAAATGACAGTTAGAGAGCTTCCCTCCTCTTCCCTGTTTATTGTTAAATTTATTTACTTGCATTTTTTAAGGTTACTCTACCTTATTCGAGGCAATATTTGTAGATGTTTACGTGATGTCATATTTTATAATCATTGTGAGTTTTTATAAAGATTTTATGCAAATGTTTTCAAATTTAAAACAATTACGTATATTTATCTGAGAAAGGTTTAGTAGTAGTAGAGCTGAAATATATGTAAATGGTTTGTATATGTTATTAAAAAAAACTTGAATCTACAAAAACATGTTTTCAAATTGTTAGGGACTCGTTATCTTCTTTGCTTTAAATTTCAGTGATGTTTAATCTTTCGAAATATTGATTTTTTTTTGATTTTTTTTAACATTGTTGTTGTTATTTTAACAATAAATTTTTCTCACGGTTTTCAGCCCGTTTATTACTTGTTCTCTTAATCCGTGCTATTTATATATATTGGGGGGAAATATTTGCTAAGTACATAAGATCTACCGTTTCATTTTGTGGCTTAAATTTGAGATGTGGTAGTATTTATCGAAATTTCACCAATGTATTATCAGTTTTGACATGATACTATTTTTTCATTTTTTTTTTCCCAACTGCCCTACATTCATAAAAACTAAATTTATTTACGTTATAACAGTGATTCCGAAGTTTTGACAATACAACAGAGTTTTTTTTTTAATCATTTGATGCAAGACCCCATATCTATTTATCCTATACATTTCTTTATTCTGCTGCATGTTGGATGCCAAGTCTTGCGGCCGTTTTAAGACTTTGTACATGATGGTTAAACATGATATACAGATATGAAAGATACATACATATTTCCGATAAGCAAGTATTTCATATTTTTCTGGTTTTGATTCCAATTTTTCTCATTCATGTTTCGTATTCACTTAGTATTAATAATATATTTGCTTTATGTAAGAGTGCATAGTGATTAATAAAATTTTTGTGGAATAATGCGATGACAGAATGTCTGAACAAACTTGAAATTATTATTGTGATTGAAAAAAATAAAGACTCTTATTTACCATACAGGCATTATTTAATGGCACTTAGTCGTCACATCTGCATTCATATTGGGCTTATGATTTAGAATATCTTGTTATTTCTCTACGAATGTGAGTTTTTGTTCACAAGGAATGCATAAACAAAATATGAAATTTGAGTGCAATGCTCGTTCCGTTAAAATTCTCACGTGTTAAGAGCTCATGACGATTATTGGAAAATAAAAGGAAGGAAAATTGAGGCTTAAACGATGATTTTCTCTCGCATTCGAAAATATTTCCTAGAATTTTATGCAGGTGCACCGGTGTGGAATGTGGATGATTAATCTGTTCTTCAGTGGTTATTTTTTTACATGAGGGTAACGCATTCGATGTGTTATGGATACTCACTTTATTAAGCATAAATATGCTCTAAATTATCGTCTTGTTTGTTTGATTTAGCTAGGGTATATATGATGGTCAAAGTTTAAATGCCGCAATATATCTTATTTTTCTTCGTTATTGCGTGCCATTTAAATGAATTGTTTTTCCACCAACATGCAAATCGATAAAAAGAAATTACAACAAGCCACAAGCGTTTTAACGTTCATAATCAATGTCTTCATTGAATCGGGATGATAATTTTGGTTAATTCTTTCAGTTTAAATTTTATTTAACATTTGAATTCATTCTGAAAAATGTGAATAAATTGTCACATAATTTCAATCAGATTTTCAAGTGAATTCTTGAAAAATTTGTTTTGCGAAGATCGAGTTTACTATTTGGATATATTTATGGTTTTTATGTGAGCTTCGTACAAACGAAATGTTTTTTCTTACCTTGACAGTTAACAAAATGATTTTAAAAGGAGCTTTTGACCTTCTAAAGCTCATAAATAATTATTTAAGAATTGCTATTTTTTTTTATTTATTCTTTTATTATTTGTTTATTTATTTTAATTTTTTTTAAATTTTGATTTATTTGTTTTTCTTATTTATTTATTTTTATTCTTTATTTTATTCATTTTAATTTTATTTTTATATATTTTTATTTTTATTTATTTATTTTAATTTTTTTAAATTTTGATTTATTTGTTTTTCTTATTTATTTATTTTTATTCTTTATTTTATTCATTTTAATTTTATTTTATATATTTTTATTTTATTTTTGTTTATTTATTTATTTATTTATTTAAATTTTGATTTATTTGTTTTTCTTATTTATTTATTTTTATTCTTTATTTTATTCATTTTAATTTTTTTTTATATATTTTTATTTTATTTTTATTTATTTATTTATTTTTATTTATTTATTAATATATATTTATTATTAAATTTTTATTTCTTCATTTGTATGATCTAGAATAACTTCACATTCACAGATTAGTTACTGGAAATAATATTTTTGCGGAGGAATTTCATTTTGGCTAGGATAGACGAATGGAATTGGCTTAGTAAGCGCTTGTCGCAGATAAAGAAAATAACTGTCTGGCTGTCCGTTAATCTGGTTGGCAGGTCTTTTAGAATTAGACTTCTCTGAAAAGTAGTTGATGGATTGTATATTTGAGGTTGTTTAACTTGGAAGATGTTTTTCGTTTGAATTTTTTTTATTTATATATTTCTTCTATTTTGACTTAACATCGAATAGCTAACTCATCTATATTTTTTGCAGAAGTTCAATTTTCCAAAAAATAGCTGTTATTTATATTTGATCTAAACTAAAATAATTCATCTTGATCGTGGTGTTTTTGGTATCTGGTTAAGAGCAAAAATGTACGTTCAAAGAATCGATTATATTTGAAAGGTATAATTTGACATTCGATCCATTTCTTCGATGAAATTTTACCAATCTTCCAAATCTATTAAACATTTTTAAAAAAAAATAATCGAAGAAATACGTTCTAGCATTTCCTTCGCCGAGCGCATTAAAATGTAAATTGCTTGTTATGCCCAGCAATAATATCCTCTATTAAACCCCCATCAACAACAATTAATTTTTGATAGGAAAAAAAAGAAATTAAAAAGCGTACGATTGACTCTGACGTTCCAATCGTAAATGCTCCACGCTGAATCGTCATAAACACACCCTTTACAGCAATCAAGAACAAAGATTGAGCAACAGCCATGGGGAACATCCCCCGTCGTTTCATTTGCTGAGACGATAATTGGAGGGGGTTTTGAACGGTGGTGCGTCTCTACCCGGGTATCGAATCCAGATTGCTCTTCCATGAATACATGAATAACAAATGCTCATTTATCAGCGTGGTTCTGTTGCCTCTTGCGCAGCTTGCTTCGGAACTGTTCCAGCCTCTTTTGTAGTTTAGTTGTGGGAGGAATGGCTTTTGCTGCTTTGTTATTGATAAAATCAATACCAAATTACGATGTGCTTTTGTGCAAATTTGTTCGTTACTGTGTGAAAACTAATAAAGTTTAGTTTAATTAATGATTAATTATAAGTCTTATAACACTGTATCGGCGATAATTTAAAAATTTACTGTTTGGAATTTAAGTCTTCACGTCACGCCTTTTAAACTTGGGATAATGAATACTTGCCGATATTTGATATCGTATTAGAGCTATATAATGTTATTGACGTCATATTCTGTCAATCCTGACCGCTGATGATGAGGACGCCGCCTGAGCTGATACTTTCATCACCTTAGAATTCTGAAGTTCCACTGTATTCAGTGTGATGCTGCCTCTGTAATTCAACGCTGTGGTACATGGCAAGAGTGGTCAGCTACACGGTCATATTTCTGAAAAGAATATTTGAAAGAAACCAATTATTCAGTGTTGCCAGATGAAATTCTTAAACTTTTACCAAATGACACTATTTTGGGAATTTCTCTCCAACACTGCTTTTTCAAAATAAGAAGATAGTTCAACCATTGAGTTTTGGATACAAGTTCCAGAGCAGAAATATTCTAAAACCAAGAACAATCTCAGTTTTCGGTACTTCATATTGATGTGAATGTTTGTATTCAACACTATAATTTATTAAAAATAAGCATTGGAATGTTTTAACTTATATGGATTTAACTGAGCTCGAGTGCAAACTACCTAAAAATCATCGATCAAATTTTCGGCAGATAATTGCCGAGATGGCATAGTGAAGCATGCATAAGTAAATCTAACTTTTAAAGATTTTCTTTACAAAATTGTTTAACAGAGTCCGTGTAAGAGAGTTTTTTTTTTAAATAACTTTTATTTTCGTAACGAGGAATTAAATGAAACAAATACTTTTGGACATGTATTAGTTTAAGTTTACAATTAAATTTATTAAAAGAATGAAACTAAATACATTTGGACAGTGAGTAGTTTTAGCTCACCTTATTTTATACATAAAATTTTATTTGTATAAGAGCCGAACCACTGCGAAAGCGTACACGTCTCTCGAGCTACAATATGGCCACATCTGTTAGATGGTGTAATCGGGTTCAAAACGCGTGACCTTCCAATAACTTTATCTTTGGATCTGTGACCAAGTCGAAACGACTCCATGTTCATGTATGAAAGAGAAATGGGAAACTTGGAACAAAAACTGTTTTCTCTCTCTTTGTTGTTGTTATTTTGGTCCTCTATAAAAGAAAAGATTATCTTTCCTCACGAAACCGAAAATTAATCCAATTTAATTAAAGTAAAAATAATTTCAGATAAGAAAATTAATGTTACTCATTTGCGTTTAGTTCCTGTACGCATGAAAAATACTTGCTTATACTCCAACTGATTAAATATAAGATAGAGGATTTTTCTCTTTACGCCGAATTTGAAATTCCCTCGTTAATAAATGTCGTGTTGTAATGCATTAGTTTGAATAATAAACTAACTCTAATGTAATATTTTTATCCATAATGCGGTTATTTGAATAATAAATAAAGGCTATGATGAGCGCATTAGACAATTTTGTTGTTAGCCTCTGCCGCTTCGCATGCACTTCAATAGTTATGCTCAGCATTCATCTATTAAAAATTGATGTTCTAATTTCTTAATGGTTGTTGTTTGTATACAAAGGAGGAAAAAAAAAAAAAAAACATTTACCGCTTCTTTTCGAATGCCTTTCTCTGTTTTGCAGAAACCATGTCCAATTTAACATATGTGAATTCTCGTCTTTTAATTATTTACAAAAAGAAGGCAGCGGAATTAGCTAATATAAATAAATACAATCTAAAAGGCGAAAATTACCTGTAATGAGTTTTTTTTCCCTCTCTGAAGCTTCTGTTGTAAATTAACGGTGCGCGGGAAGCGAAATAGCGTTTCTTTCCCTCTCCAACAAACCGAGTATAAATTTAATCCTTGTTCTCTATAAATAGACATGGTGAAACAACTAAGAAAATAAAAGTTATTAGTAACTAAAAGTGTCAGCTAAAAACTCCCCGCGACTTCTTTTTTTACCCTCATTCATGTCTGCTTAGTTTTAGGCGGTATTCTATCTGAAGTCTTTTTTTTTTTATCAATGAAAAGTTATGGAAAAGCTCACAGAGTTTTTTTTTTTATGCATATGCGATTCATTCCCCCTTCCCATTCTGTCTTCTGTTAACCCCTGAAAAGCCCCATTCTCAGTTTTCATTAGTCAGCTTCTTTACATTTGTTTTGCACCGAGTTTAGATGTCGGTACATATGAGAAAAAGCTGCCTCGTTTTATACTTGTTCAAAAGGTTAAATCTGCTTCTGATTATGCTTTGAAAACCTTTCATTTAAATGAGACAACATGTCGTATTAATGATTATATTTATAAAATATATCTCTGATAAAATCTAAATGATATCGTAACTTAAGGCTCCCGTCTATCGGCTATTTTGATTTAGTGGACGTGAAGTTAATCCAATGGAATTTCGACATTAATTCTCATATTTTTATTATTTGATCTATTTGAACGCAATAAAGTGCATCTGAAAGAGCGAAAAATAATGAATGCTTCTGCGGAATTAATTTTGTCCTCCGATTTTTAAAAATATTTTTACTCTTATTTTAATGAATCGTTTGCGAGTTTTCCAGTTTTTCATAATTATTTTTAAAAAATCGGTGGAAAAAAGTAATTTAGCAGAAGCATTTATTATTTTTTGCTCTTTCAGTTGTACTTTATTGCATTCAACTAGATCAAATAATAAAAATATGAGAATTAAAGTTGTAACTCCGTAGGATTAACATTACGTCCACGAAATCAAAACGGTGAGTAGAAGCTTTAAGTTTTCATTATTTAGTCGATCATTTTTAATTTTGATGCATGTGTTATGATGAAGATACATTAGATAATACTATAATTGATCCAAAAGAATCCGAAATTTTAATCAAATACTTTTTGAAAAGAACTTCATAAAAACACGTTTTGTTTAATGATTCTTAGGCATATTTCTTCTTATTTCAAACAAACTGTGACAAATAATATTCTAGTTACAGTTAAATTACTAGATTTCATGCTACTGGAATAGAAATTTTATGATTATTATTTCTTAGCAGTTACTCATGGTCGGCGACTACATTTTTTTTTTTTTATCAATTGCTTGTGAATTGAACTTTCAATGTACTATGAAATGAAATTAGCTAAGCTAATAATGTTTTATTGTGAGAATAAGAGTTTATAAGCATGTGCTAGACGTCTTTTCATCAGTATGGATGAATGTTATGAATTAAATGATAATGCCGAGGGAAGATAAAGGTCCTTTCCTCATCACACTGCTCCAATTTATGCTTGATTCACGCCCACAGGTTTCGCCACTTAAGCTTTAATAATTTCCACCAAGCTGCTCATTAGTGTTATTTCATCAACTGTATATCATTTGCCACTTTTCATTGCATAGCCTCTCATTAAAACTTATTTTTGATTATGAGAGTATTGAATTTGTAGCGTGGTGTTTTTTCCAAAATTACTTGTTCATACTTGCTTAGGAAACAAATTTTTCTGTTTATTTTTATTATTCGCTTGTAATTTCTTCCGTAAAAAAACGGAAAATAATTTTAAATATCTTAACCCGGTGAATTTTAAGTTTATAATGTGTTCATGCCAAGTCTGACGTGATTAGATGTGAGGTGATTTCTGTAAAATTACACCTGCTTGTAAAAAGTTTTGTCTTTAAACTCGTTTAAAAAAGTAAAACATTTTTGTGCCTATCGTATGAAGAATTATGCAATTCAAAAGTCTACTAGAATCGAGGGAAAACCCGGAAATGAGATAGATTTAAACGAAACACATTTTCAAAACATTGTGAGCCCGCTATTGTCTCGTTCTTAAAAAAAACATATTTTTCTTAACCCCCCCCTTCTTCCTGATACATATAAGAATAAAGATGTAAAAAAGTTTGAAAGCTTCTTAATTAAAAAAAAATATTTATAACTTTGTGGAAGGCAAAAAAAATTCGAAATCATCAACTGGTGAAATTTAAAATACATTTCGATTCAGGTGTTTTTTTTATTTGTTTTTTTATGAGGTAATATTGGTACTCCAAAAATCAGTTTTCTGTTGTTGGGTATTTTAATAATTGTTGTCACATTTTTTCCATCGTTGATCTATTTTCATTTGTATTCTTTATTGGTCAAAACTGAATAAATATTTTAAAAGTTAGTAAATATCCATAGAATGTTATTTGTTGAAGCTTACCAAAAACAAACTTGACAAACAGCTAACTTAAGGGCTTCGCATGAAAATATTCCCTTCTCGGCTTTGGTGTCATTCCATAACTCTTATTCTTCCCAATGATTCATGTAATATTGATCAACATTTTCCGAGATTTACTGTTCTTTGAAAGGGAAGCCTGTTTGCTCTCTGAAATGGCGTGAGGCGCCGATTTGCTGCAATCCGTTAGAAGAGAAAAAAGACGAAATCGATATACCCGTAAAATTTCAGACGGCGGATCAGGTTTGCCATCCAGTATGAAAGAACTAAACCCTATTTACTTTTATAGAGCACCATCAAACTATATTTGCATGTAATTTATTTTGAAGTATCTACTCGAGTGTTTTCTGCTGGTGACTGCATGTCTTCTAGTTTCTTCGAAGAAAATTCGTGTAACCAGCTTTTTAAATCACCATAAATATGCAAGGTACTCGGGAAAATATCGAGTTATGAGAAATGCCTGTGTTTTAGCTATTTTAGGTCAACTTTTAAGGACTAATATTTTAGTATGCTCTTGCTTCTTCGTCCTACTTATGTTTTTGATTTTGTTCTACGACCAGCTCTCTTGATCCGGTTTCCAAATTTCTTTCCGTGCTTTTTGCTGATTCTGCCTGCAGATTTGAGAGTTAAAAGAGGATGATGTATGTACGGAAAATTTTGGTGGATATTGGTGGTTTTCAGTTTTTATTCATCTGATAGCATACTGAGAGAATACATTTATGAGAACAAACGTAAGATAGCAAAAAAATACTGTAAGCAGGTACCTACGGTTTGAAAAAAAATATCGAATTATTTTTTGGTCATTTGATGTCTTTTTCTTCTGTGTGTGTTAAGATATTTGTATTTTTTTTTTTTTTTATATAATAGTTCGTTTTCTATTATATTCATTTAAAAAAAAATGCAAAGTGCTTGTTGCTATTTAAAATTTTTTAACAAGCCTCAAGGTGTAAAAATTTTATATTCCTTAATATATCTTAATATAATTGTTAATTTTAAATTATTTTGATAATCAATTTTGAAATTTTAATATTTGAAAAAGTTTTCGGATTTTTCAGGAAAATTTGAGCTACAAAGCTTAATTTTTCTCCCTTGTGTATTAATGATTCGATAAAAAAAAATGTGTCTCAGACTTTCTCATTTTATTTTTAAATGTGAATATAAATTTTATGAAAACTTCGCATCTTACATTAGAATGAGTATTTTCATTAGATATGGGGGAAAATGGATAAAGCATTTTGGTCATACAGATTTAAAATATCTGTAATTCATGAATATTCAATAAAATTCGGATATATTTAGCATTTTGAGCCCCATGTATTCCTTACAATTGTTGACGCAATAATAAAAATGTTAAATTTTCGTAAATGTGTTTATTTTCAAGGAATTTATGTTATGGAATATGTTTTAGAATCGAATTAAAGGCTTTTGCTTGTGTATAAAATATAGTGAGTGAGATTTAACCCACTATGCTCCTTCCCCTTCCAAATAACAGAAACAGGCCAAGTTCTGGATAGCTAATTTTTTAATAAATGCCAACTTTATAGAGGGTTGTATTATAAATAAAGTTTCCCAAACATGAATAGGTTTTTGAGAATTTTTTTATATGCCCGAATGTAAACTGTAAAATTACATGCATTAGAATTATTTTAAAATTAATTAATATAATAGCATTTTGTTAAAATTGCGCTTTGTGTCCTGTTTTCAATTCGAGTAATAGGCAAAATAACATCATTAATATTGAATATTTTCAATTTGCTCTGATTTTGCATTTGCCTAGATTATCTCTCTTTTTTCATCAGTTTGATCAGAGTTAAATCTTGTATCTTTTATAATGCAATTAATTCTTTTGAAATTTTTTTTTTCCTTTAGTATTTTTCCGAAGTTGATTTATGCTCTTATTATTCATTTAACAAAAGAATTGTGACAATAAATTTCGTTCATTAACTCATTGTTAGACAATTGAAAGTATAGTATCAAGGTCTTATTTGTGATTGATTGGCCATTTTAATTAAGTCTTTGAACGCTTGGAATTCGGAAAGGTGGTGGACAAAATTTAAACCTTTTCCCATATTCGAAATTATTATTTTGTTCTTACTCTATAGATAAGTTAGAAATTGTTTGCTGTATTATTATTTTATAAGAAACTAATTTCTAAATTTCCACAGTCGATAAATTTTAGAAACAAAATAGACTAATATGCTTAAAATAGTAAAAGGTGCATTTATTTTACAAGAATGCTTAAAATTAAGGCATGTTTCTCTCGTTCGTGTCTGTTATTTCTACGTGGTACTTTGACTAATGGAAATAAAATATCTAATATTTTTCTTATCAATCCTACGAATAAATTCCTTTCAACACATTTATCTTATACCATTTTCATTCTATTTTCTTTCAAAATACTTGCAGTAACTTATTTTCCTATAATGGAAAATAAAGAGCAAAAATAAAATAAATATTGATATCGTTTTCACACTGTAGAAGCCGTTATAAAACTCTATTACCGCCGACGTTTCTTGAAAACTCCTCTGTTTTTTGGACCCCAACTTACCAATCGCCGTTGCTCAGCATTTCGGGTGCGGGATTATGCTTCATAAACACATTTACTTTCCTGTCCAGAAAACTGCCCCTCGGAAGAAGTTTATTGGACCTGTCAGAAAAAGAAGTGGACGCTGGTGTTCATTTCCTTTTTATCCATATCTTTCTTTTTTTTTATATTTATTTCAATACTTTCTCCGCCTTGGAAAGATCTGTCTGGTGATCACTCCAAAAACTAAAAGGAAGAACAATAAAACGAAAGAAATCACGGAGTCCAGGAAAAACTTTCCAACTGGAAAGATGCTTGCAGATTTTGCTTTTTACTTTTACGGGGGAAAAAAGAGAAAGAAAGGGTGGTTGGAAAAGGGGAATCAATAAAATACTACCAGCGGCGTTGTCTTGCAGTTGTCGGATCTCTGGCACGAAGCAATGACACCAAAGGGAGGAAACTTGTTGCAGCTTTTTGCGGGCACCGTTCCAAATGGTATGGGACTGCGGTTTCGATTTCGTGGATTTGTTCCCTTCCCTTCGCTTTTCCTGTCTCTGTCTTGGGATTCGTTTTCTTTGTGGCGAAGGAGAAACCTGTGCAGTGCTCAGACACATTTCGTGATCTTTTTCTTTATGTAGATGTGAGTAACGGTGGGTGGATCTGGAAGAGCTTTTTCTTCTACCGAACTGAGAGGTTTTCGTTTCACTATCAAAAGTTTTGACGGCACCATTTTGATTATTTCTCTTGGTGTTATTTTATTTTGTTATTGTTGTAACTATTTCGTTTGTTTGTTATTTATTTATTTATTCCCCCATGAAGAGAGGCTTATTTCTGACATTATTGGTGGTGATATTTCTGTTTTCAAAAATGAGATCTCGGATTTTATTAATGAGTAACGATAA
Source organism: Nephila pilipes (assembly GCA_019974015.1). Lineage (NCBI taxonomy): Eukaryota > Metazoa > Arthropoda > Arachnida > Araneae > Nephilidae > Nephila > Nephila pilipes. The sequence goes on from BMAW01052957.1 coordinate 2,521,247, forward strand.
TTCTTCCTCAAAAAAAAGGGGGGGATCGAAATAGTTGTTCCAACCGTTAGTCGCCAATCATGTATTGGAATTTACCGATTTTTTTCCATGCGTTTTTATTTACAATTTTAATTTTTTTTCTTCTCCTGAAGATGCTTATGATTTTCTTAAATTGTAATGAACCATTTGAATGCATCACAAATACTTAATCTTTTCATGTGGAAAAAAACATTGTTGGTTTCAACTTTTAAGCTTTTAAACCGAACATCCCCCCCCCTTCTTACCGTAGTATCGAATAAAATAGTTTTTAAAAAAGTAGTTCAAATTTTCCAATTAAAAAAAACCAACCTGACATTACTGTTAGATTACATTGCGTCTTTTTGTTATCGAATCAAAGATGAAAAAACATGTGTAGATTAAAAAGGATATGTTCCAGTAGATTAAGATTCATTCAGAAGACTACTACCCAATATTTTATATTGCATAAATAGATTTTTTTAATTCTTGTTTGGATTAATCTTTTATACGTTGAGTTAAAGCGTATTATGAATTTTTTTTGTGGAAAAATTTAGTAATATTGATTGATAAGCGTGTTACATGTTTCAAGGCTATGGTTCAAATATGCTTAGGGAATAAAAAAAAGTCGATATCAACAATGCAAGTTATTTATGCTTTAGATTTCGTATGTAAATCAACCGTGCTGAAATTGGCTCTACCCACACATGTCACGAGATATCTGACGATTACAGTTTCAGAAAGTATGGGATAATGTGTAGCTTCAATATGCTACCAAATTCAACTGTTAATAGGTACTATTTTCCTTGTTACTAAAGCGAAAAACAGAAGTTCACTTAGATATATCTGATGAATAAATATTGTACTTTATTTGTATTCATTATTTCCATTATTAGTTTTCTTCGCTTCTCCCCTTTAAAAAATGAGTCTATACAGGAGGCGTGGCAAGTGTTAATCTCTTCATGGGCAATCTATTATGGTGAATTAAAAATGCTTTAAAAAACTAAACCAATGTTCAACATCGCTGTAAATGTTTAAAATATTTAGAATGTTTTAAATAGATCTTAATAAAAACAGTAATATTTAATTAAATGATCATAAATGCTTTAAAAAAACCAATAATTTTTTTATTCATTCTATTTTTTTAAAATTTATTTTAGTATACATAATTAAATAAATCCTTGAATTTGTGTGTTGTTGATGAGGGGGATGCTCTCTTTAAGTTTCTCTTTTACTTACTCATTAATTTGTGTAAATTACGTATGCACTACAGAAAAGTAAATGTTATTCATTACAAATAAAACTAAAATTTTTAAAAAATATTTGTTCGCATTACATATATCCATCTGTTTTTCAAAAGCCTCATTCCCGTGCTTTCAGTCAATTAAAAAAATAATGGGAAAATCCTCCTAACAATTACCTTCTGCGAAGTCGAAAATCCCATATGCTGGAGGTTTTCCTTAAAACTAATGGCGGCGCGTTTATCTCTAGAAAAATTAAAAGCGTTTTTAAAGAAAAATTCACTGTCTTGTACACACTTTACTGCTTGGATGACCTTAATTTCGTCCAAAGCGACTAATCTTTCGCGAATGCTGTCACTTGTGAATTAAGATAAGCCTTCTGTGGATGACTTCTGGAGTTACGGCGCCACGGTTGCAGTTAGAGGGGAGCCTGCCTCCCCCCACTGTAAAGGTTGTATCGTTGTTGCCACCGTGATTTTATGTGTCTTTTTTTTTTTTTTAATGTTTGGCTTGAAAAGAGTGACTTGACTTGTGCAGGTCGGCTCTTTTTGGTGTTTTTTTACTCCATTATTAAGAGTTTACTTTTATTTTTAATTCTAGGTATAATCAGTGAAAATAACTTGCTTTTCCCTCTCTTGTGCAAGTGCAATAATTGAAATAAATAAAATCTTTACTTCCCCTCCCCCTCTTACATTTCTAAATAATAATCTTACTTCGTTAGAATGTTTTTACAATTCTTTTAATATGACTTACTCTCTTGTATTATATTTGATTCATGAAAATGCTGTGCATAAGATCGAAAAACTCATGGGTTTAATGTGTTACTAATTTGATATGACTATTATAAGATATAACAGTGACGGATATTTAATTCAGTGGTTTTTAATGCTGTTGTAATTATTTTATTCTAATAATCATGGATTGGAAGAATATTTATATCGAATTATTAAAATAGATTTTAAAACTGAAATTCTAATAATTTTTTCTTGAAAATGAAATTTAAAAATGCTATAATGTGTTTTTCGGAAAACTACGAGAATCAATAAGGAAAACATTCTAAAATCACAAACATGTTTCAAAAATTGACGTTTTACAGTTTTTATTTTCGAAATTTTCTAAAATAAATAAGAATCATTTGCAGAACAAATTGGAAGACTTTTGTGTTGACAAAAATTATTCGAGATTCCTCTCCTCCCTCAATATAAGGCAAATTATAATTATTTAAATATGGTGACCGTGTCATTGCAAATTTTGTAATAGCTATTTTCCACACTATGATGCTAATTATCAAGTATTTAAAGAAATCTTGTTATAAATTTCTACCGTTTAAAGTATTTTTTATGTTTATGTATGTAGGTAATCGAAACGCGCGCGTGCGAGTGTGCCGTTTATTTACTTTTTTCCTATATTTTTTATCAAGTGTAGTTTTCTATCTATAACTGTTTTCTGTGTCAGAAAGAAATGGTTGTTCTTTTTTTCATTCTCTTAATTTGAAACCACGCACCGGCTGCAGTATTCAAAATTAAATTTTCATTTTTAAATAATGACAGTTATTTTATTTTTAATATTTGTCTCAAGAATGAATAAAAACATGCATTATAGATATATTCCAGCAAAGTCACGTTACTGTCCATGCCATGGTCGATTGCTGTTTTTTATAACGTGAACACATAAAGATGTTTTGTCTACTGTAACGCTACCGCGTATGCCTATGCTTTTCTTATTCTTAACGAAAAATCATTGCACTTTTATTTTGAGAGGATACTAAACATTTATTACATTTTGAATTAAATGTAATAAACGTTTAGACAATTACAAAAAAAAAAGGGGGGGGGCTTCTTCAAAACCAAATTTATTGATATCATGAGCTATTTTTTAAAATAAAAAAGGCCTAGAAGTTTATAATATGAAAACAAGAAAAAGTAGATGCGTCTCATTGTAAATATTTTATCATATTGATAAATAATCTATCATTTCACAAGAAAACTGACAAATTTTGCATCGTAATTTTGTATAATACTTCCGTGTAACTGCCGTTAATTATGTTCTTCCGTGGTGTATAAATATCTTTCTTGAAGTGTCATGTAATGACATCTCTCAAAAATACTTTCAGAATCTTTTAATTAGTATATGTTCCTAAATTTTTGGAAATGGAATTTCATATCTCATTTAAAGAATTTTATTTTCTAAGCTACAGAACCAGAATAAATGACTTAAAATTGTTTCATATGTTAACAAAATTATAAATTATTAATAATAATTTCACGTTATGTCGATTCTCCTTAGCTTTGCTATTAATCAAATTATTTTAGCAAAAAAAATTTCAAATACTGGGGTTGACCGCTGTTATTATCATAACTCTGATCAAAATGATTCATTAACACATTCCAAATGTTGAAAATATTATAGAACTAACCAAAGAAGAAAAAAAAATTTTTTTTGAAGCCCAAAAAAATGATTAAAAAATTATCGAAATTTCAGGAAAAAGGTATGACTTGAAATTTATATTTTCTTAACTTTATAGTCATGATCAAAGCTTATATGTACACGTTGGCATTAGTTCAAAGACGACGCATCGTCAAAACTCATACCCAAATAATCACCTGCAGAATTGGAATTATTTCTATTATATTTCAATAAAATTGTGTAAAATATTATATATATATGATTGTACTCACACAAGCGAATGATCGGATAGCAATGATAGCAAACAATAATCTAAATATTTTTCCCACCCTTCAAATATTTGTTCCTGAAAAGATTTTATTATTTTTAAAACTGAAACAATTTGTCTACCATTTTTAAACATAATCTTCGTGTATGGTTTTCGATATGTTTCTTTCTCTATTTTGTTTAAGTTCATTAGTAATTACATCACAGAACAAAATTTAACTTTTTGTGTGAAGTTTGTTTAAAACTACCTTATACTTAAGTACATTAATATCTATTTTTCTAAAAAACGTGAAGGTTTTTAATAATAGTAAAAACATTTCTTCGTCGAAATTCTTCCTTTAAAAACTCTTCCCTATACAATGTGGGCATACACTTTTATAATCATTAAACATATTGATCAAGTTTCATTTAAGTTCTAATTAAAAGTGGTATTTTCTTCTGTTATTTTGATATTTACATTTTATTTAGCAATTAATGTTAAATATGAATGATTGTAAGGCGTTATTTCATTACTTTTTAAATTTCTTTGAACAAATAAGTACTCGTATTACCAGTAATTTTAAAATTCTATTTGTGAGAAAGAGAAAAAGATGTCAAAATTTCCCTTTCGAAATACTTGATTTGTTAAAAATCACCGTCAATACGTAAAGCTCCAGATTCAAATCGGACAGTTCTCCTTATCTTATTATATTAACTCTGATTAACAATGACCACATCTATATAACTTCCTGATACTGATTATTTTGATCCCATCTTAAGGATAAGATGCAAGATCAATAAAATGTGTAATTAAGAGTATCTTCCTGTGTCCTAGATCTTCTTTCATTATCGTAATGTCAAACTCAATTCCGTGTAAACCATTCCGAAGCCGGTGTAACTATCTCCGATAACAGATGCCTCCCACAAAGAGTGCTGGGAGGGTATATTTTGCAAAATCCTTGTTCCGCCTGAGAGAAGAGCTGGAAGTTTCATCATTATCTAATTACGTGAATGCTGATCTAAAGTAGAGAGACCCGCTAAATACAGTTAAGGCTGATAAAAGAATATTTTTCCTGCTGCGCTTTTGAAGGGAAGCGAGATTGGCACGCTTTTAGAGTTTTATCTAATCTCTGGAAGGTGAAGGTTCCTGAGTGTGTGTTGTATTTTCACCCCGTGTCTGGTTTGAAGAGATTTCGAAGACTGTGCAATATAATCTGTGCATACTTAAATGAAGATAACTTATCTTGCGAAATTTTCAATTTTCACAGAAAAGGAAGGCTTAAATGATTTTAAAACTATTTCTAAATTTTTAAAAGAATTGCATTGTAATAATTAGATGTAAAAAGGAAATTTTGGTTATTTTCCTGGAGAGAAATTAATACATAGGCTGAGAATTTGTACCATATGTCTTCTCCTGGGCCATATTTTGTTCATAAATGATTGAATCGTAAATATTTTTGTCAAATCAATCACACTATTTTTTTTTAAAAAAAGTTATAGCCAAGTTAATATAGTCCACGATAGTTTGGTGACAGAATAGAAAGTGTAAACAAGTGTATTTATGATTGGCTATGCTTAGGTTTGAATCTCGCTTTTATCAAATTCCATCATACGAAGTTTTGGGATTGTGGTAGGTTCACACTGGCTCTTTTGAAGTCCCCGCTAATGTGTAGTACGAAAATTCAGAGTAAAATACCGTCTTAAATAGCATTTTTGTAATTTGATGGTGTTTAAGATTTACAAGGAAGTCTTATCATCACTAGATCGTTGCGTTGCTATGATGCATTTTGAATAAAGATTATCAACATTAAAGAGAAATAAAATTATTATTAATATTTTGTTTAAATGTGCTGATATTTTATTGTATAACATCTGATTAACAAAACTGTGAACGTATCAGGTCATTTTGAACATATTTAGGGTTTTCACTGGCTGGTTGTGTGGCTGTGGTTCATGCTGATTATATGCAGTGAAATCGTTTGCGTTTTATTAAAACATTAAGAATTTATTGTATGACATCCGAATAAAAATGATATCAGTATTATCAATTATACCCAGGACCGGAATTAAAACCATTGTTAAAGTGAACTTAGCTAAGGTCGCACTCACATCTGGTTTCTACTCCCATTTTTCAGAATCCGTTGAAAAAAAAAAAAAAGAACTTCGAGTCAAGTCTAAAAACGGTACTTTAGTTGCAGATTGTGTTCCTACCAATCGCTCTGTTAGGCTATAATTCCCGCCCCTGTTTGTATGACATTCGAAATGGAAAGCGCCGAATAGTAGGGAACGCCCTTTCCTTAATGGCCCCACTATTTTTCCATTAAACTTCTTTTTCCTTTGTTCGGTGACGTCAGTTAACAGAAAAATTACGTGTCATTCGGATGCCGACACCTGTGGGTTCATCTATACGACGCGCCTCTGCAACTGTTTGGTTTTCGTGCTTTACTACCTTTACTGGTTCTTCCTAAGAGGTGATGGTATCGGTAGCAAAGATCCTTGAACCTAAAACCGTAATAGTTGATAACAATATTTGGTTTCATACATTTGTGCTATTGGGTTTATCGACCAATCCTTCTTCTTCAATGGTTGGAATCGAAATCAGTGGAGAAAAGCGAGTGAGAAATTCTCGTAGTTCAAAATTCTTTAAAAAAAATTACTTAAATCTCTCCACCTGATATATATGCAATCGATGGAGAACTAGAGAAAAAGCGATAAAATATGTGATCAGTATATTAACCATTATTCATATTCTTTGAAACCAATGCATTCACAGAAGAAAATTCCTTTCAGTTGAATAACCATTTTATTTTCCGTAAGTTTTCAATTCCATTTAGATTTATAAAGAAAAAAAAAAAGACTGAGAAGAAAAGAAATTTTTTTTTGCTGGAGGTATTTTTTTTAAAGACAGAGGGATGGATGGAAGCTTTTTGAAAAATAAAGGATGAGCCAGGTTTTAAAACAGGTTTAATTTTTTTATGTGGAACAGAAAATTAATCCTTTCTCGTTTGTCAGATTTTAGCCTTAACTTTTCATAAAAATAATAATAAGTCGCTAATCTATCGATTTTCTTTTGATAAAAAAAGTAGAAGTCTTCTTACAAACACTTATCATTTTTCTTTTACAAAATTCATCCAAAATTTGAGTAACGAGTTCATAGAAAGACTTGGCAGGATTTTTTTTAAAAAAAAAAAGATTTTTTAAAGTGCTAAAATTGATAAAGAACAATGCATTTTACTTTATAAATGTAAGAATAAAAATATTGACATTTAAAAAAAAAATTCGAGGGAAAAAGATTATAATTATTGTTAACATCAAAATCGATTGTCTTTTAGAACAGCATTGTTTAAAATTAACAAGGTCACAGTATAGCGAAGTTTTGCGAAAAAGCGGAATTAATTAATTTGGTATTGAGATTTAATTTCAGTGATATTAAATAGCATTTATTACATATATATAACTCATTATAATTAACACAGCTTCATGACAGATTTAACTGTTATTTCTATAATTCCTTTTATGAGTTATAATAAATTTAATATGAATTAAAAATTAATATAGTATTCATATTCGGGTATACTTATTATCTAACCTGTTCAATTTTGAGAAAAAAATTAGAAGTCTTTAATTACACAACACATTATAAGTTATATATTCCTCTGCTTTAGTATTTACCATTAATGAAACATCAAATTAAAAACCAGAATCAAATTCCATTCTGTTTTCTCTTTTAAAATATAAAAGATTTAAAAATACATAGAATAGCAATTTACATTCTTTTGGTTTCAAAAAGGTTTTCCCCCCCTCTTGTGGAAATGTAATAACATTTAATTCAGATTTAAATAATTATTTTGCCAATCATTATTAAGTTCTTTGAAAATATATTGAGTAATATTATGCAGTAATATTAAAATACACATTTCATTAAAAAATAAAATCGAAAAACACCCAATTTTAATACCATTGGTATTTGTTTAAATCAAATTATTCTTCTACTATTATCATTTGATTAAAATTAATTACATTAAAAGGGTGATAAAATGTGCCCTCAACAAAATCAGTCTCGTAATTCACTCTATCAACATTATAGCAAGATTTTACATGCTCGTCCAAGTAAAACTTTTTTGTCTATAAACAACATGTAATTTTAAAGCCCTTTTTAAGAGCTGGAAAAGTGTGAAAACGGTATTTTAAACTTATATAATGTAGTGAATACATTGAAATTGATATCTTAAATGGCCTGCTTATAGAGTAAATTTTAACTTTAAAATACAAAATAAATAAATA
>BMAW01052957.1:2532156-2547959 GCA_019974015.1 Nephila pilipes
GTTACGTATTGCTGGGTGACTTAAGCAAAATTTATTGAGATGGAGGTTTTGAAAATTTAACTACTTACCCAGGAAGCAGATGTTTTTCAAAATGACTTGTTTAAGTGACGTCAACTTTAAAATCTATATAGCATTTAAAAAAGTGTGCGTTTTAAATTAGGGCTTCAAACTGCTTTCAAAACTTTGTTTTATTTAGGTACATGTTTTTAACAAAAAATATCAATGAAATAATTAAAAAAAAAAAAAAAAAAACCTTTATTCCAAATTTCGAAAAATTAAACAGAAGAAACATCTATCACAAATAAAAACTTAATAATTGATTTAATGATAATTGCAATTTTGATTGTACATTTTAAGGATCAGTGTTTAACATATTGTATTAATACATAGCGCCTGATAAAACAACTATTCTTACCGAAGTTGATTTTTAATCTTCTAACTCGTTGATATGAAATTTCTACAGTTTTACTTTAAAATTCCTTCTGTACCTTTGTTTAGATGTTCCGACTAATTTAAATATAAAAAAGGATTAAAAGCCCTTTCAAATAAGGTAGTAATTATGTGAGGGGTGAGAAAAATTTTAAGAATAACCACACACACACACACACACACACACACACACAATACACACACACATACACACGTAATACATATATATATATATAATATATGCAATATAATCTCGTTACATTGGATTAATTGGGGACCAGAGTTATTACAAGAGGCCTGGAACATCTTAAAATTGAGGGGGAATACAACAAACATACAGTACTCTATTCCGAAGTTCAGTCTCACAATATTTTTTCCAGCCTGATCGAGGATAAAAGTCCTAAAGGGTTAAGAACCCCGAAAATGCCTTTGATTACATTACTCTCTTGATATTGCGGCAGATCGGATCACAGAACAGCCGGTCTGTATGTGTGTGTATATATATATATATATATTATATGCATGTACACACACATATATAATTGCTGAAGTGTGATGGTTTGTATCCCAAATACTAGTACTACAATTCTCAACCCCAAACTCGAGAGAGCGTTTGAATTACTTTATCTCACCCTGGGAGCTTTTTACTGTTTCTTGATTTCTTTTGCTTGGAGATGCTTTGTAGGTTTTGGGTAATATTTTGGACTTTTGTTACTTATTGTATGAAGACCTTTATTATTATTTGAAGACTTTTAGTATTTTTTTAATATTTAGTTTAATCTATAAATTTAACTTCTTTTTTTTTTTTTATCTTGCTCTTATTGTATTTAGATATGATTGTAAAATATGTTTATTTCAATTTCTGCAATACAGAATTTTTTTCACTAGTATTAATATGACTTTTAAATTTTATTTTTACTATATTACAGTAATTTATTAAAAGTTGTTGTTACAGCCCATATACCATTCTGTTAATTTTAAAGGATAAATTAATTCTATATCTACAAACGAGAAAGGAGATTGAGCTGGGGTGAAGACATAATGCAACGCAAGAGGTACATAAAGGAGCGGAAATGATTAAAGGATCCGATTAGCTTAATTTGGAAATCCAATCTGTGAAAGGAATTACTAAACTGTATGAGAACAGTGAGTGAACAGCGATAATCTATGAATCGTATAATTAAGACAACGATTTGAACGATCATCAATGATGAGCACATTATCGAAAATCAAACGGTTTCTGATACAAATGATTCCAAGTCGAGATTCAATATGTATTGTGACTTTATTCAACTAATTTGAATGAAATTTTTTTTTTGTTTAAACATAAACAAAACAAAAAAAAAAAAAAAGAGGAGGGATGGAAACTAGATCACGTAAAAGCAGAGATAACTGTATTTCATTCTTTACAAACTAAACCGCTTTTCTCTGATTTTCAATTCTCCAAAGCATCCAATTTGGCGTGTCATTTTTCACCCGTAACAACAGAACAAAAGCCGATATGACAGTCCTCACAATGCCTGAGTCAGGAGCCAAAAGGCTGATGGACGAACCCGTCTTGAACAGCTGACAAAAAGAGCGGGTACAGAACAAATGTAGGAAAATTTTCGAAAAGGCTCTTCTTCGACCTCCCACGTGGCTTGAAGATGACAGACGATTTGCACCACTGCTCTGCACATCTGGGTGTCCCCATAAGGATTAGGGAAGACTGTAGGGGAGGAACGAGACTAAGTTGGCAATCTAATATACATCTAGAGGAAGAACTGATCGATTTATTTAGAGGCAAGAGATTGGACAATCGCGAGGATCTAATGGCATCTATCCAGCAAGAAGCTGAGTTATCGCGGCAATAAAGAATAAGGGATACAGAAGCTGGCACGTAAGTCTCCGAAAAGACAAAGAGGAATGTTTTAGTGTCGTTCAGTCTTACCGAGGGAAATAAATTATTCACTTGGGCTATTTAATGTAGCTGCGCTTAAGGATAGATAAAGATACAAAATGGTTTAATATATAATGGTGATTCTGTAATTATAGTGAAATTTTTTTGTGAATTCTTGTATAAAAAATTCTACACCCGAGAATTCAGCCAATCATAAAGTATAAAAAAATGAACTATAATTCGGGAAATCATTCTCAAATTGATTGATTGCTTATCAACGTTGCACTTAGAAACAATACGGTATATATTTATTCTCCTATATAGCGAATGAGTTGAATTTGAACATAGAAGAAGCAATAAGAGAGTGACATTACATTTATTTATAAAAGACTTAATTCACCAATTGCCGTTTATAACAATTTTGGCAGATGAAGAATTTAATAAGTTTAGATTTGATAATAAGTGAATTTTTTATAAACAGTGTTTTTTTTTTAGATTTTAAAGTCTTTCATTTCATAGAATAACACAACCTGAAAAATAATACAAATAAATCAGAATGCTAATCACCGAAAATGTATTTTTTCGTATAAAAAATATGTGGCAAAAATCGAGAAACTATTTTTTAGAGACGTTGATAAATAAAATTTTGAATACTTATGATAAAAAATTATACAAAAAATAAATTAATAATTAACTGCAAAAAATTCTCAGAAATACAAACAGATAAAAAACACCAACATTGAACAAGCATTTTGTTTGTTTCCAGTAGCAAAACAATGAAACAAATAAAGACATTTGTCCCACTATTCATTATTATGAAAGAAAAAAGATACATATATAATGTGGATGAAAAGTGGAATGTGCAAAACGTATATGTAACGAGAGACACAACTATAAGCAAGTAGTAAACCTAAGTAGAAAAGTGTTTGCGCAATTATGCCATATACTGATCTTCACTGGACTTATTCTGTCAGCTAATGAATTGCTAAAAATAATTTCAAATCCTCCGTCACGAAAAACAGTCATAAATCTGAAACAATTTTTCATTCAGAAGACGTCCAGAATAACAAAAAGGGTGAATTAATTCTCTTACTCATGCAGAATAACTGTACTTGTTCTATCTCGATGTATAAAGAATAATACTATGATTCCACACATGCCAAGAAAATCGGACTAGATAAAACTTTGATGCACATCTCCATCAGAAAACAAAGGATTTATTCTAAGACTCCATCCCATTCTCATCCACGCACAAAGCAAGAAAACCCAGTGATAAGGAAACGACCATTTTCTTAGATCAATACCAACAGAGGGAGGGCGAGAATATAAGGTCTGGACAGAAGAACATCTAAATTAAATCTGATCAGGAGGAGACGAATGGAAAAAGCTGAGGATGTTTCATTTGCAGAGATGCCTGATCAACTAATCCACCGCAGGTGCAGAAAAAATATAGGAGACTTTTGCAAGGGCAGGGGATGAATGACAAGATAGTGGGGTTGCACACTCTCGACGCCTGAGGACAAGCTTCGAAGGAGGGGAAGAGAATAACACGTCAGCCCATGTTGGGGCTAAAGGCAGTAATGGAACGCCCCTTCTGTGAGAACTTCCTAGTTTTAAATTAATACAAAGCAATAGATATAGGAGTAAAAAAAGCATTCATCAGATTTAATTACCAGACCAAGTCGAGCTGGACTGAAGTGAGTCCTTCGTTTCACTAGCTGTTAGGTTGATTTTTGTGTTTTCGAGTTTTAAGTGTAATGGAGCACGTTCCCCAGGGTCAGATAATAAAAGGGCAATTCAACTAGAAGGAGAAATAACTAGTAGGAATAGCACATTAAAACAAGCTCATGACGAAAAGGGAACGAGGAGGAATTAGAGCTGGAGAAAACAGAATAAACTTTAAAAAAAAGGGATTACAGGCATTTCTTAGTTAAAAGGGACACAAATTACACTAAGGTTGCCTTTTGACGTTAAACAGATTGAAATTAAATAAATGTGGCAGAGAAATTTCAATTATGTATTATACAACATATGTTTTAAGGAAAATAAAGTACAATAGCCGATATCTAATTTTGAAGGCGGTGGTCGCGTTTAACACAAAGACCAATTATTTATTAATCTTTTTTTGAAAAATAGTGAATTAATGCCAAAAATATAAAAAAAGATAATAACTGCAACTACAACACAATTAATTCGGAATAAAATTATATATGCATTATATTGTCTAGGTGAATATACTGAAAATTCAACGAACGGTTGGAATGGATTTTCAAAAAATATTAACAGGTAATCGAAAAACTGTATAAATAAAGAAATCTTTTAGTAGCATACTTTTCACTAAAAGCATGTGACAAAACAGTAGAAATCATAGTAAACGAAAACATGCTTAAAGATGAAATTCAGAAAAAAAAATTTACAGATATCTTAAGACTTTAAATTTTATTTAACTCGAGATAAATACTTTTAAGAATATATTGGAGAATAAAAACTGGTTAATAAACTATAAAACCCTTGTTTAATCGCTTATCAAACTTTGATCGGGTAAGTGTGCCAATTTCCAACTAAATAAAAATTACAGTATTTTATTTTACCGACAACGGTGTGCATTAAAAAAAAAAAAAAAAAAAGAAAAGAACAAGAATGCCAGCTAAAACAGCTCCTGATGAAAAGTAGTGTATTAATTTCAAATTTAATCTGCAAAATGGACTATTCGCGAAAAAAACTTTAACACCTGGGATTTCTGACTGATTTTATAACTAAGATTTTCGCAAATATAAATGAAATGCTAGCTTATGTCAAATAGGTAACTTTGAATGGGTGATAGATATAATCCAAGTAGTATAAAAACGATGAGAATGAGTTGAAGGAGGTAAAAAAAAAGGTTGCCGGTACAGGATTTCGTGAAGTGCGCAAAGAGTTCTTGTTGTTTAGGAATGATTTGTTGAGACAGAGCCTGATATACCCTGGATCAAAACATGTTCGGAGATTGTTATCTGCCATCATTCGGAATAGCGTATTCTTATATATTTTTGAGTTGATACTCATGGTAATAGACTTGAAAGTGGTTAAGAGCATTCCCGAATTAATATACTTCGAAACTTAACTGATTAGATCTGTTGGTTTGTGACTATTTTGATTACTTTGTCGGTGCTTAAACTGAAGTTGACATTTAGATTTGCGGCTGGGAGAAGATGCATAGTAGAAAGATTTATCGGGTAAGAGTGATAACGTCACAAACCCAAAAAAACCCATCGATTTTGTCTCAATTGATTATAAATGGCTTCTTCCCGTACTCTGCAAGATGCATCTATCTTTTGCAGGTTGAGAATTGATTGAAAATTAAGAATCTTCTGCTCTCCTGATTTCTTCCCCTGTATAATTTAATTTAAAACGGGAAGTGTTCGAACTGTCAATGAAATTAGCCCTTTCAATTTGGGGAATTTCAATGAGATTTTCGTAATCCCCTTTTGTTTTTCTTTTTGTGTGGTGAATAGAACCATCAGATTTAAATTTCTTCATCGTATAGGACATCTGCCATATGTGATGAAATATTTGTTTTTAAAAAGGATATCTCGCATTTTTGAGAAAATAAGAAGGAAATAATTAAAACTTTTAAAAAATTGTCGCACCATATCTTTTGAAAAATTATTCAGTTCGATTATTTTTATTTTTAAAACATAGCACTTACTATTATTTGATATTGTGTGATAAATTTAAAAACAAATCAATCTGTCCAGATTTGAAGTTATGTTTTTCAAATTAAAAATGAAAAATGCTAAAAAAGATATTATAATTGTCCAAATTATTACTTTTGTGCTCCAATTGTAACTGAAATAATAAATTAAACTTTTCTTATTCTAGATCGTTAATAAATTTTTTTTTCTTCCATAGATGGAATTGTCTTTTACAGAATTATCATTCCTTTGTAAAAATACAAAGTTTTTGTGTTACAAATTTTTCACATTTCTATATATATATATATATATATATATATATATATATATATATATATATATATATCATTCAATCGTATCATTCAATGAAAGAATGATCTTTTACGTTATCTGGAGAACATCTCATCTAATCTAATAATATAGATAAGTGTTATGTCAGAGGCTTTTATATTTTTGAGAAATTCTAAGGCATCTTATATTTAACTCATTCAAAAACTTTTTTCAGAAATCTGTTATTTCATTCATTTGGTGCATGTGCTGAACAAACTGTTTCACCTCGACCATAATCTTTGAAGAGTGATTCGAAATAGAGTAGTTAGCTAACGTAGACAACAAACAGTTATTTATGAAAAAAAAAAGTATTTGTAATTTATGAAAGGTCTAAAATTGCGCATATGTCACAGTGGACGTTTGAAAATTGTTATCTCCTGCGCTATTTTAGCAATCAGAGTATTACTGACTGTGGTATGTTATTTAATCAAACCTTAAATGCACAGTTGTAAAATATGTGAATTCACTCGTGCATTACTGAGTTACAGAACAAACTTAGAATTGTTGTGATTTTAAATGGCGGGTACATTCTTTAACTGTGAGAATATACAGATGTTGAATCCTTTGTAGAACCATGCAGGAGATGAACCGGAACGACAACATATGCTGAGCATGCATTGTAACATAATGTAAAAAATGTTTTGAGCTCCTAAATCAAAATGAAATACCCAAACATATAATAATATGCCTCTCTTAAATTGCAAGCTATAGCATTTTTAAGTTCTGTAAATACTTTTAAATGTAATATTGTGAGGTCCTTTTTTTCATCATCTACCAGCATCCTATAATTTAATTGAATATTCAGCAATTTCTAGACTCCAATTGAAGAACGTAAGAACAAGACAAAATACTTTATTAATCTCTAAAGAATAGATAAAGTCGATCTCTCTTGAATCCCTCTGAATGCGTCAACCTTACTTTATTATCTGATGTAAAGTCTTAGCTTACCAAATCAAGTGTTCTGATTCAAGCTCTTCTTAATCAAGGCAGATTCAAATCACAGTACTTCAATTGGGAGTTGCTTCAATCCAATTTAGTAATATCTTTTAGCCTGCTGTTTTCCTCTATTTCCCTTCTTTTTTATATATCACTATCTTTAATTCATTTCACTGCACTTCTTATATCTTCTTCTAATTTGCTCAATCAAGTTTCATTTTGGTTTATGTAGAAATTGTTATTCTATCCAATTCAAATTACTACTAAGTCCTCTAGGTTAGTGAAGAGAATGTTGGGAGTAGTGTTATTTGTAATAAATTATAAACTATAACATTTTTAACACAGTAAATGCTTTTAAATGTCGTGTTTTTACGTGTATTTTTTTTAAAATATATTTATTTTTTTAAATTTGTGTTATCCTTTAAAAGTGAAAAAAATACTTGAAGTGAATCTATATGTACTTGATTTTTTTTGAACTATTTCGAATGTTCAATATTCATTGATTTTAATTACTACCTCTTAGTCTTTCATTTTCGCTTCAATGAGCCCTTTTTTATCACTCATGCGCGACAAATGAAAATCAATCACACAATTTCATCGGGTAAGCAAAAAAAAAAAAAAAAAAACATTCGATATCAAGTACTAAATTTAAAAGCACAAAAAATCAATTTTTTATGCCTCGACTTCATTACCACGATATAACACGAAATACAATTTCTTTAGCAGGTTACAACATTTATTTTCAATCCGAATTAGAAGGGGGGGAAATCTGTGATGCAACAATAGTATTGCCGTGTGTTCCTGTTTAAGGTGCGGCTCGTCAGTTTCCCAATCAACCTTAAACTGACTTACTGGGTAAATACCACCTGCTTACTGTGACTAAGAGGGCTGAATATCATCTGAAGAGTGTGCTTAGATTTTGAGCAAACTAAATATAATGTATGGGGTTAACGAAGGCTCAACCATGACTGTTATTACACCAATCTTTTACATAACCGCTCTATGTTTAGCCCTTCGTATTGTGGCGCCGAATACCTAATTATTTCTCCCGATACAGTCATCAGATAAGACAGTTTCTTATAAAAATTTGTGATATAAATATTCAACTAACGACTGGCTTTGTTGTAACAGAGAATAGATTTGTTTCGATTTCAATTCGAGGGCGAGGTTTGATGCATACATTAGATAAGATTTGTTTACTCTTTTTCGGAATTCTGGAAATATCACTTATTTTGCCTTGCCGGAAGCAAAGTATGTTTTTATGCTGATCTTTCTTCGTTATGCACTAGTTCTTCGGTTGCATAGCCGCTTATCTATGTAAATGAATGTTCCTTTTTATTTTGATAATCGTATAAGTTGTTCTGTCATATGATGTTTTTGTTGCATATTCGTTTTTATTTTATCGTTTCTCCCAGTTCACTACGAAAAATCCTAGTTTCCTTTAAAGCTGTCTGATTTAAGAATTGGAAATTATGGTAATAAAATTCAATAACGGAACTTGTTTTACTTCAAGTTTCCAAATTAATAAATTTTTTTGTTACATTAAAATATTTCTTTAAATCGTTTTCTCTACTGAAATATGAAACTATTATGTTTCTACAAAAACAAATTGGTTCGAATTCTTCAATCATTATCATATTAAATTATTCATACATTTCTTGTCGAAAAGTACTGCTGGTAGAAAAATGAAAAAGAGCTTAAATTAAGAGTTCAAAGCACATTTTCCAAGTATTATTAAATAGTGAATAGTTTATTGTAAGCTAGTAAAACAGTCACGAAACTCATAAAATATCTTAACTTCTGTTCACTAGTTCCTGGTTAAAAATTTGAATGGATAACGTTGAAATCCTTTTGAAGGTTTAATCTTAATTATAACTTACGTATAGATATACTTTTGGCGATATTATTTTAAATATAGTTTAAAATAATTGGAAATTAGCTTAAGGGTTTTCAAACTTTTAAATTGGAGGGGTTCTTTATTTAATCTTTTGAGCCAATTTAACGGTTATTATACGTGTTATTTAAAGAAGATTCTGGAGTGTTTATTGAGCCATCTAAATAAATGATCAATATTATTAATATTTGAAATGAGATAAATTATGTACTATTCCCGAATAACTGGCTTAAAATTTAATTATAATGAACTCCATTTATTGAAGTACTATAACTATAATTTTATTTTCTTTAAGAAATATATGATTAAATTCTTAAGCACCGAATTTCTTAAATGACGTGCATTATTTTAAATCTAGCCTTTATTGGCATGTCTAATGTAATATATGTAAATGTACGTGCCATTTTCGAAATTTCCATCCTGCTTGTGGGGTCAACTATTAAGATTTCTTGTTTTCGCCAAGATTTCTATATATAATATTAGCCCGAATGTCTCAGACATGCCGAGAAAATGTTTTCAAAAGCTGTTGTTATCGAGTTCAGAAAAAAGATAAGCAATAAAAAAAAATATCACATTTCAGTTAGATAATTTTAAAAAAAAAAAAAACTTGAAGGGGGAAATTACAGATGAAACCATCAACATTTTGGGTAGGGATTATTTATACTCTTTAATTAAATTCCAGCTCTATAAAAAAGGTCAAAATTATGGAAAAAAGTTTGATTTTACTTGTCATTTTCATGCTACAGGTTGCCTATCGTCTATTTAGAGATCGATATTTCACCATATTTTAACGTGTGCAGGCATGGTAATCGGAGATTGCAGTGGTAAGAAAATCACTTAAATTTCATTAGAAAGAATACATTTTTTTTTTCTCATTCGGTTGCATCAAAATGGTAATTCTTATATGTCCTGTCGCTATGCAGATGACCAGCCCTTGACCCTCTCCAATCTTAAATCTTCCACTTCCTGCCTCATAGCATATTCATAACGTGAAGCTGTATTCCTGACCCTTCCTCCGTAACGCCAGAATCTCCCTTCGATTCTGAATTTAAATTCCTTCGTTTGGTTGAATGGGGCCAAAAAGTAACGAATTTTGGATGGAATAAAAAATAAAGACACAGCAACAAACTTTGAAATGCTATGTAAAACAATACTTAACATGTAAACCGCACGAGCGTTGAATTGGATGCCATCCAAAAAATGTTGTAGCTTCCCTTCCCCCACGAGTTTCTCCCTTGAATATCTTTTTTATTGTTTCTTTTGTGTGGAGGAGGTGGTCTTGATGCAGCGGGTTAGTTAAGTCTCTAAACTCATCTCCCTTCCTTTCTTCCCGTTCTGTTTTCTCAGCATAGACCGACCGTAATTGCATTTTGAGTAATTAATTACTCTGTGAATCTACGGTAGACAACACATCTTGTTGATTGTGCAAGGTTCCTTTCTTTTTTTTTTTTTTTTTTTAAATGTTTGTTAAGAACTTTTACCTCGAAGTTTATTGTGTGAGCTGCGTGGTGTGCGTATATCTCGGCTTCGGTAGTTAGACGGATACTACTACGAGTAGCAAAACCGCCTTCAAAGGCTATTTAATTGTTTATGATGTATCCTTTATTCTCCCAACAACACAAACTTTTGTTCCAAAGTTCGCTGACCCGGGTGTATAGAATTTGAGTATGCAGATCATGGGATGATTTTATTGAATGATTGTTTTACCTTTAATACTAATGTCCATCTTCTATTACTAAAACAGATGTTATAAAGTTATGTAAGAATTGTGTTATTGTACAAAATCACATTTTTTGAAAATATTTAATGTCTTACGTGTAAGTAGGGCTGTAATGCCTTGTAGATTCTTAAGCTTTTATATATTTTGAGCTTCTGGTCTTCAATTCAATCTTACGAGAAAATAATCAATTAAAAGAACTGAATTTGTTCATAATTTCTTCGAATCATAAACTTTCATCGTACTCAGTCTCATGAAGTACTCTTCTTGACTTAAAAACCAGTATTATAAATCCTTCAGTATCCTTCATGACATATTCCTTTTCACAAATATTGGATAAAACAAATAATAAAGAGTGTTGATCTTGGAAATAGAGGCATATATGCTTAAAGTCTGAATTTAGAACATATTTATTACTTTAAAGAAAGTCCTGTGACTCTATCAAGATTTCAAAATTGAATTGATTATTTGTTGATATGGCGAAACATTCAGCAAATTATATGTTTGTATTAATTGTGGAGCTTCCTCGCGAGGTGTGCGTTCCACGTCCCACGTGAAAACCCTTCGAATGATTATAGCACCAATACAACTTAGAATAAATATCTGTTGTTTCGCCCATTCTTATTCAATACAGAACGAGCTACATCAATTTGAAGTAGGAGGCGCGATTCCTACTTTTTAAATCGGCCGTTGTCCTTTGTGAGCGGTTATAAAACCCACTCTGCAGCCAGAGCGTCTTGTGTTCAGAAAAATGTTACTTTTGCGGGTCATCGTCTGTTACATAACTCTTGCTAAACAATAACTGACGTGTAATGTGTTTAAATTGAATCGCCTTTAGTTTTTGTGTTTGTTTTTGATATTATTTTGCAAATCTCTGTGCTTCTTTATAGGTTGGTCTTTATTACTTCTTGCTTGCCTTCGAAAATGCCGCACTGTTTATTTGAGTGTCAGAGCTTGTGATGCATATGTTCTTCATTCCTAAGAGAACGTAAAATATTGTTTTGATTTGCCTAATGTTCAAGAACAACACGATCCAAACTTTTGATTCTATATTATTATTATTATTATTTTCTTGAAGTACTTTTTCAATCGAGAAAAATATCCTAAAGTTAATATAAGTTCGTGTGGATTTAGCATTGTCGAATAGCGTCCTTATAGTTTAGAAATCTTAAATAAATATGCAATTTTTCACGTAATTTTGTTAAGTTATAGTTCCATTTGATGGTATAAATAATATGTAGAACATAATGCAAACATTTTATTTATTTATTTTTGGTAAAAGAGAAGACTTAATTAAACAGAAATAAGTTTACTTCTGAAATATACAGTTCTCCATGCATCAATGTTTGCAAAATATAGTTTCCAAGCCACGTTTCTATCAGAAGAAAACGCTTTTGGTTTTATTAACGTCTCACTAGAAGCAACACTTGGGCTATCAGAGACGGATCTCCTAATTTTGAGCCTTGGTCAGGAGACGAGGAGGAAACCTAAGCTGGCACCGTCATCTCCAAACTTCCACATCACACCAACGGGAGGACTTTGAGCTTACACGGTGGGTCTTTTGTGGCTTCTGGGCTGGAACTCACGACTCGACGAAAATCGCTGGCCGAGAGTCCGCAATCATTATCACTAGGATACCGCGGCCTCGGGGGAGGGGAAGACTTTTTTCATTTGCATTTTTATACTTTCATTTCATTCTGGAATAAAAATGATTATGTATTGTTAGTTCCTTGCTTTTCTCTCTTACGAGTAAAATTTTTACTGTCTATTTGAAATTATACAAATATTAAGCAATTATGTTTATCAGTAATATATTTACGAATTCTATTGATGATAATGTATATTTAATAATTTTCTCTTACTCTCTCGTACCTCATTAAGTGTGGATGTGTCATTAGCATCATTAGTTTACACATGTCTTTCTATACGTTATGATTGCTGTAGACTAATTAACTGTATTTAAATGTTTCGATTTTAATTTTATTCCTGGTGCAGGATCATTAATTATGTTTTGTTCTTAAAATTCTTGTCACTAATATACGACGTAGCCTGTTGTATAATATTATCGAATGTTTTATTATTGAAATTTATTTTTAGTTTTTAAATAACGTCATTTTGATAAGGTAGGTATTTAAATATTTTGTAATTTACTCATTCCTTCTCTTGCATCAGAAACTATTCATACATTTGTCTTAGAGTTTTGCCGTGCTAACCACCAATAAAGTAGTAATTGACACTTCTTCAGTAGAAACGGAACTTAATTTAAACGATTTTTTTTTCCCAAAATATTGCTTGTTTTCGATATTCTTATTTTTTTCCCGATTGGCCCTTCAACATTCCCTTTCTTTTAATTTAATTTTCGAATTTTTCCTGTACTTTTTTAACGCTTCTAGTGGGAAACTCATCTTATTTTCTGATACATATGATGTAATCACGCGCTATTGATTGACATGAATCATCAGTCTCCCACTCATCCAGATCCGTAGGGGATAATCACTTCTAGACTTTTTGTATGCAGCTAAAATACGTAAAGATCCCTAAATTTAATACCACGTGATCTAAAGAAATCCTTGCTTGGAAATTCAAAATTTCAACCGCTTTCATTTTAGCCACGAAGACGAAAGGACACATTTGGCATCCTCTGATTTGCATTATCTGACTGTTATCGCTCTTCTGACTTTACCGCGGAAGCGAGGGGATGAAGATTACGCTGCGTCCACCGCTAACCACTATGTAACTTGCTTATTAATCTCGTGTAAAGATTAATAAATTTATAAGTTAAGAATTTCAAGTTTCTTCATTATACCACGAACGAGACCCGTGTGGTGACCGGGAATGACAGAATAGTCCCTCTGTAGCTCATGCATGTCGTAAGAGGCGACTAAAATGGATACCAGGCCTCTGGGGGTATAGCCGGACACCCTACCCCTGGGGATTATATCAGGGGACCTCAGGGACTTGCCTTCTACAGGTAAGTACGGGCATCATGTCCCCCAGGCACCCTAGTGATATTTTTCTTTCCTATTTGGTTTACTGTCTTTGGTAATCACTGGTGACGCGCCCAGAGATATCCTAGCGATCCTGCTCTATATTCGACCCTCCTTCTTGTCAACCAATTTTGGTCTTTTTTTCCATTTCTTCTCGTATAGACCACAGTTCAATCTTGTTTGGCGCAGCATAGCCATATTTGGCTTTTGCGCCAATAAGCTTTACTTTCTCACTTCACCCTTCTTGTCGATCAATCTTTTTTTTTTTTTCCCCATAGTTTTAACGTCTAGATCACAGATTTACCTTGTTTGGCGCAGTATGGCCACATCTGGCTCTCTTGCACCAATAAAACTTCACTATCATCATCATCATCATCATATACCACAAACGAATGGAAACATTTTTAAAATGGACAAAAGCTATTGTTTCAAACGTAATTCATATAGTGTGTGAGAGAGAGAACTGGTATATTTGAAATTTTATTTGTGGTTCTTTGAAATGTGTTATATATAGAATATCTTTATAAAAATATCAAATCGTTCGTTAATCTTAATTAAAAACACCAAGTTTCTCTTGCGACAACAATCACATATTCGTAAAGTTTCTTTTAACTGGAATAGAGTTTTCCTGCTAAAACTATTCCTCATGAACTGCACGCATAAAACTACATAAACTGCAATGAACTAAAAGAAGTATTTCGCTGATAAAAGTCGGCTATTTTTTCGCCTTTCTGATAAGCAGGCTGGCGGACGAAATCTTTCCCAATTTAGCGTCCATCTTTCATAGTTATCCCGTTTCTTTAACACCCGTCTTTCAAGAAAAGTGTTATCTTCGTAGGTCCGGCAAATTTAAGACTTATCTCGGTAATGTGTTTCCTCCTGAAGCTTAGGAAACGGAATGTTAAGGGTTGGATTATTCCCACATGGCGGATGAATTGCATTGTCTTTGTTCCGCTCATCTTTTTGAATTTTTAGCTGCACATAAATAGTTGCCGATGAATATGTCACTTATAAATGTAGTTGTTTAAAATAGATGGTAATAAGATACTTATGAAAGGAATTATTTTGTAGGTAAGAAAAGAGAAAAAATTATGTTTTTAGCACATAAGCAGAGTATTTTAAAATTGTTCAAATTATGCAGTTGGTTTATTTTTACTCGGTTTAAAATGCATAGTTACTTTATTTAACCGTAGTTATCAATTGTAATTTTTAGGTTAGAAATTTGATTTTTAAGTTTGGATACTATTTGTCGACTTAAGTTATAATAATGTGACGCACATGTTTTTTTTAAAGTATATATATATATATATATAAGCGAAATACCACTGACTGACTCATCACGAGATCTCTATAACAATACGATCGATTGACTTAAAATTTAGCATAGTTACCCATTTTGCGAAGTAGACGCTCACTAACAACGGATTTTACGGAAGTCTTATGCAAAATGTAATTTTCATCAGTTAATATGCTCTTATGCATCGGTTATGTTATTTTTGGCGACTTATCGCCAAAAATTATATGACCGACGCCAAACGGAATATATATTTTTATATGTATACTGTGTATTATCACCAATTAAGTTTACTTGGTGAGGTTTGCGGGTGCGAAATGGAAAAATACCAAATAATTTAATATCGAATCGCTGATGGAGGATTGACAAGATTTTGGCGAAGGGACTCTTTATGTGAAATTTTGTGCATGTTGAAAATAGGAAACGTACATATTTAGCGATAGGAATAAATCAGTTTGGTATCCCATGGTTGGTGAATGTGTAATTTAGCTCCAAAACGTAGCGGGATTTTGAAAAATACTAAAATGGCGACTTTTTACGAAGTAGCGTATACGCAAGAAAATCTTCGCTTTCTGGAGAACCTTGCTACATGCATGAACGAACTCAAGACACTATGGCATACATCAGACATTTTGGACGTCCCGACTTGCATGACTTTTTTTT
>BMAW01052957.1:2547969-2645014 GCA_019974015.1 Nephila pilipes
GCTCCAAAACGTAGCGGGATTTTGAAAAATACTAAAATGGCGACTTTTTACGAAGTAGCGTATACGCAAGAAAATCTTCGCTTTCTGGAGAACCTTGCTACATGCATGAACGAACTCAAGACACTATGGCATACATCAGACATTTTGGACGTCCCGACTTGCATGACTTTTTTTTCAGGATTGCTGTCACTTGCCATCCTAAATGTTTAGAAATCAAAGATCTCTTAGGCAAGGACAAAAATCTTATGATAGACACGATGTCATTGCAAGGGTATTTCATTTGAAAGCTAAGCACATGATGAATCTTCTGGCAAAAGGTTGTATCTTTGGCAATACTAGGTGTAATTTGTATATGGTGGAATGAATTTTATCCATATTATATATATATATGGGGTGACTTTTTACTAATTTTTTTTTATTTTTCACGTATATTTGAAAGTTGTGGATAACCATTATGACAAACAATCAATTTCTTAAAATTTTAAATTTAGATTATCATTATTGTTTAAAAATTGAAATTTTTTTTGATATTTTGCGTATAGGTTCCAAAATATATTATCGTCTTCCCAGCGAAGCGGGCTGGTATCAGCTAGTATGTATGTATATATATATATATCAAATATCGTGACTTTAAACAAAACAATCGTTTGTTACCACTGCTCTTGAAGCAGGTGTATGAGTCTATTAATAATTTTTCCCACCACGGCAGTGATTGTAACTTCATTTTCCATTAAATAATTACGAAACTTTTAATCATTTATTTATAATTACCTTTTTCGCGATATCCCATGGAACAATTTCTTCCTTTGTGTGTGTGATCCAACTTTTTCTCTGACCCGGTTTATAGTCTGGCTATCGATCCTTTTTAATTGCTTTCTTGTATCCATTCGGCATCGTTTTCACATGGTGGGAGCGGATGTGAGAATACCCCAATAAAGTCGAGTCATCGACTTCCGCCTGCGTAGGTCTCATTAGATATTGGACCCATATAGATATATATACTCACACACGGTTAATCTAATTACGCGCAATTACTGGCAAAGACGCCTTCCTCGCGCTCGATTGTTATTGTTACTGTGGCTCTCGTCATGATTGTAGGTTTAGTTCACTGAAGGTCGGCGCGATTTCTTTTTTGTGAGCGCAGTCAGTATCCGACTTTCAATTACGCCTTTTTCCCCAAAGAGCGAAATGGTTTGTTTTTCTCTTAATCCATTGCAGAGAGAGTAAGAAATGGAGGAAAAAAGATTTGCGAAGGATTTTTTTCGTGGTCAAGCCTATCGAAAGCTTTTGAACATGTCTGGTATTAAG
This sequence comes from Nephila pilipes, assembly GCA_019974015.1. Taxonomy (NCBI): domain Eukaryota; kingdom Metazoa; phylum Arthropoda; class Arachnida; order Araneae; family Nephilidae; genus Nephila; species Nephila pilipes. The sequence continues at coordinate 2,549,278 of BMAW01052957.1, forward strand.
ATCATTGTTTCTCTGAATTCTCCTTGGTTGAATGTGAATGTAAATTTCTTTTTGAAGAAGTTATTAGTACATGTTTGTTGCCAGTTCTTAAATCAGTAAGTTTCTTAAGTATTGAAATATATAAATCTTAAATGAAATATAAGTATACTTAATCTGAATATTTCGATTTGAATGAAAGTAAAATAAATAACAATTTTCTCCGTACAGATTCTTTTCCCATCTTCTTTTAAATTCGAAAGTTCCATTTTCAGTTCAGAAATACGCTTCGGACAATCATTATATTTCTCTGTAATCTTCATTTCCTTATTGTATGTAAATTTGCTTGTCTATTAGAAAATGAAGCTTATAGATTTTAAAAAAAAAAAAAAAACAAGGAAATATCATGCATTAATTTATGTAAATCTGAATAAGAATGATTTTTTAGTTCTAGTAAAAACCATCTAGACTTCATTACACTCAAAAAGCGACTTTTCAGTAAAATTGCTTTTATTTCTTCCGTCCTTTTAAAAGAATATAAGCTTCCAACGGAAGCTTATATTTGTTTAGATGAATTAAAATTTTACCCTGAAAGTTCTTTTGATTTTTTTTAATGTATATATATTTCAAATTTCCTTATTTTCGCTTTAATTTCAAAAGGATCATACATTCAAGTGCAAATAAATCTAGTACGAGTATCAAATTTATACTGGGATGTCCACGGGAGCGAAGGACTGCAAAAATACAATGGAGCATGGACTCCACAGGCTTATAGAAATATACTGCTAGCAAAATATGCCATAATTCTTTCAGAGAGTTTCATAATTTGGGTGTATCCTGATACCTTGGATTTCTAGGTTCGATACCACATACATTCTATCACTTTCAGCTTTTGGGACGGGGTAGAAACAGCAAAATTTAAATTCAAATAGATGATTTTGAAACTAAAATGTGTCGTTCTGACACTTGTGTGGAGATGTCAATCAGGCCCACTCCATACGCATGGATGCGGGACTTGAACCGGCGTATCTTATGCGAAAGAATGGGCACATATTGTTGGCTAGTCATAGACGTTTGAATGCAAATTAAGGGACTATTGATTTCTAGTTAAAAAATTCCACTTTCATAGTTCCTTACTAGCCATTACAGTTCCCTGTGGAATTTATAGCTTGATGGGTTTTGTGCCACCCACAAATCTTTATATCTGCCCCATACAGTTAGAAACTACTTCTTCAGACCAGGCTATATGTTCCTAGTCATCAAGTATCCAGCATCAGTAATACTGTGCATAGCGACTCAGTCATTGGTTTTAAAGCCCATTTCCTATAGAATACGTTGATAAGATGCATATTAAGTCACCAGCATTGAATGCCGATATTACGTGCCGGTAGTATTGCATTTCTATCTCGTGTAACAGTTTTTGACAACCGACGATATAATCATGTTCACCCAGCGTTTTTCTTACGGCCACACTGGTCTACCTCCGAAATAGTATGTTGCTTATATTACGGATGAGTGGTGGCAATGACACTATATTGAAAATCACTTAAATCGTTAATATTTGCCACACACAGTAAAACAGTTCTGATATCTAGTAGAGATATCTTTCGCTTTTATATGCGTATCGATGGAGTACAAGCATAGTTGACATTACTATGTGTTGAACATAGGCTTAGCTATACCAAGTTTTTCAAGCACTTATGTGTTTTTTAAATACCGATAAAGATGAAGTTCCAATGAAGTGGTGAACTGGCTTCACTACTTAAATCTTCTTGAATTGAGTAATTTTCTTTTTTTCTATTTATTTATTTATTTTTAATATTAAGTATGTGCATTGTACAATTTTTTTCTTTTAAATAAAGTTTATTTTAGTACGTATAATAAAATTTCTTCAGCTTCGCATATTAATTTTAATTAAATTTGTTCTAATTTTGGAAGATACTCCTCTCTCTCTCTGCCATAAACCTTCTTTCTTCAGATCAAAACATCTTAAAAATAACTTAGAAAGGCTTATTACTGAGGCAAATTACCCAAAATAATTAAATTTTTTTTTGTTGGTAAACCTTGAAGAGAGTTATGTGATCTTATGAGTTATTCATTTTTTGCGCCACGCATATGGAGGGAAGAGGAATGAAATTGCTGAGAATCGATTATGATTATCCAAAAAGGGTAAAAATAAGTTGCTTCCTCTTTCTTTTATTGACTGTATTAATCATCTGCTATTAACATTTGTCAAAAATTAATCTCGTGGTAATAGAGTGTACCTATAAACCTGAAGGTTAAATTAGTGCGCGGAAATAACATTCGTTACGCGAATAATTTAGGGTTGGGAATGGAATTATTATACATCTTTGATTCTTCTTTCCTGCGGCATAAATTCATTTGTTTCACACACAAAAAAAAAACTCATTTGCTTAATTCATAGCTGTAATTATGCAAAGAGAGAATTTGTTTGTGTGTGCGTTTGAAGTCGTAACTCTTTAACTCTTAAATAACCCAAGATACTCTTTCAGGGTTCTTTCCTATCTAATGACATTATCACTTGCAAATGAAATAACTCAATGACGTCCAGAGGGAAAATCGCGGCAGATTAACCATTCTGTCTTATATTGACATTTTCTGATGGCTGACAGCTGACACGGTTCATTCTACCATTGATTGCGATTAACGTTTAGAGGAAATAGTTTTCCTTTTCGGGTATTGGGCAAATCTTAAGCTTTTCCGTTCTAATTAGTGTATTATAATTGCGTGATGCTGTTCAAAATCAGTCTCATTTTTGCTTCAGGTACAAACTTTTGATATTATTTATTTCTTATGTCAGTGGAAAATTTTAACCAATTCAGTTTAAAATACAACAGTTATCTTTGTGTTTCCTTAATAATGTTTTATGAGAAGGAATAAATAACAATTATTCTTAGATAAGGAAAGCTATAACTCTAAATTCTAACTCATTCATATTTTAATGTTATTGACTGAGTTTGTTTCTTCACTTAAATATACAATAACTGTTTCAATTGTTCTAAAAATCTTTCAGTTATTTAAAAAAAAATAATTAAAACCAGACTGGTGTACTAATTTAAATATTTTACTAATGTACGATAATTCATTTAATATACAATTATTATTATATATATATACTGTATCGTTTTTTTTTTTTTTTTTTTTTTTTTTTTTTTTTTTAATCTATCTAATGTCGTGCGTTAGTTCTTTGTGGCTCATACTTTCAATGTGAATATAATTTAATTGTTCTGTGTGAAATGATAATACAGCATATTGTAAAAACAGGAATAAATGGTAGAAATGTGTTCGACCTACTTTTAAATAATTCTTGTCTTATTAAATTTTGTAAGGTCTTCAATTTAATTACTTTTAAAAATAAGCCCAGTTTATTCAATTTAATGTATTTTGCTCTCTGCCCTTCAACATTATAAATGTAGTTTTATAAAATAATTTATTTTGTTTTCTGATCATTACGACGTGATAAATAGTAGGATAATAAAAATTTAGAGGGGCAAACGGTGTTGTAATGCATGTGTATGTTATTTGGTGCAATATAACTGATTCATTCTTACAATTCTTTCTTTCTTTCTTTCTTTTTTTTTTTTTTTTTAACTGTAATTAAAATACCAGACAATGAATACTTTCCTTTATATGTTTTAATGTTAGAAAAATAATATTTGAAATTCTTATTGTGAAAATAAAAATTTTCTGCTTTTAATTTGTCAATTATTCTTGGAGTGGTTCTGAGCCCTGAGAATTTGTTAAGTCTCATTTAACTGTAATGGTCATATTTTTCTAGTTACCATTTTATGAATTTTTTGCTGAACACACTTATAAAAATTGAAATTAATCTTGCATTTAATAAAGAAAAGAAATCGTTTAATAATTACAGAATACTTCACCCGTTCTCTTTATCACTCTAATTAAGGATGATAAATGAAACATAGTTAATGTTATAACTGGTCTGGTGAGAGATAAGAAAATAATAGTAATTGCAGAATTCAACGCCTTCTGCCTTTTATAAACTCTCTCGTCATAAATTCTTTCCAAGACCTTACATGCTTGCTTTCTTATCCTCCACTCCTCTTCTGGTATGTTGCCATCACAACTTCCAAAATTGAGGGCTTTAAGAAAATCCATGTGTTGGCGTTTTTTTCTCTCTTTCACATTCATTTCTACATTTTAGATTTGGATTCGATCCAACTTTATCTTAGATTGAATTTTGTGGAGAAAAAAATTTTTTTTTCTCTCTCTCCAACACGTATTGGCTCTGCTTTCGTCCAGCAGTTCCATTCTTTACTTTCTTCCCATCGTTCTTTTTTTTATTATTTGCCGCCTTTTGTAATTCGAATACTGTATAATCTCCATCGTCTCACGTTTTCTTACTCCTTGGCTCGGCTGCTTTTTCGATTGCATAATAATCTTTGCTACTATCCTACCTTTCCCCATGGTGCTTACAACTACGTATTTTTTTTATACATCCAATATCTTTTATTTCTTCGAATTTTTTTCTCAACTTTTGGAATTTTACTCTTTCACACGTTCTTCTTTTTTAAAATTTTTTTTTAAAAAAAAACAACCGCAAGGTTTTTGGAATGCTTCTTTAAAAAAATCGTAATTTATTCTGTTTTATACAAAAGAGCTTCCTCTCGAATATGTATTGTTTGTTTAATTTTTTTTATTACATTTAGCCGTGCGCTATCTACTTTTTTTTATTCTTAAATATTGTAACTTGTTCATTTAATTCTATTTTTCAAATTGTTCTTTATTTGATCCTTTTGATTTAATTGCATTTCTCGTCGATTTGAAATTGAACTAACAATGAACCACTGATGTATATTATATTTAATTTCTTAATGTAATAGGTTTTGTACACAGTGTCTATTTAAGTACAAGCTGAATATATGTTAAACATTTCCATGTTTTAGCCGTGTGTATTTCTATATTTAAATATTTTGAACGGATTTCAAGTATTTATTGATATTTCATGCATGTGAATTGAAAGGACCATCTTAAAATTAGATTTCGGTCTCATTTAGCAAAGTAGTCCTGAGTATATTGTTCATCTGTATCTTTGGGTAAACAATATGAATTGATAATTTGTCAAGTTGTAAAAAAATTAATCAAGATTAATTATTCTGATGTCTGTCGGAGCACAGATCATAATGCGATTATTTGAATTTAAGCTCTTACTAAAATTGTTAAAAACATATGTGGAATTTGATTTAAAATTAAGTTTATTCTCTTTAAAATTTTCGTATTTTGAAAGCTTAAAAGTGAAAAGTTTAATGCTTATCCCCTCCTCTTGCTTTAATATAAATTGGGTGCACTAAATATTTCAAACGCTTTAACACTTTTTAATGGTTTCCTCTAACTCTACTATTGTATAAAAATCTTTTCAAATTTTCTATGACATTCTAATACTATGTAATATACAATTCTAATATATTATTATAACACTGCATTATTTATTCATTTATGTTGGATAATTACTAAATATGTCCAAATCGTTGAATAACTTAATTTTTTTAAAGCATAGTTATGAAAAGTTACCCAAGTGATTCCCATACGTATGTTTATAATATGACTGTGTACCTTTTCCCCATATACGCATGCGTCAACCAGGTCTTTGAAATGCCGAAAAGAGAAAGAGAAAGAGAAATTAAGATTTAATTAAAGCTTGAATAATTATACTGAACAAATTTAATTAATAAAATTCAATGATTTAATTCATAAGATATATATCAAATTAAGAGGAAGTATCACACTTATTGTGTGATACTTCCTCTTCTTCAATAAAAGACATCAAAGCACCAGTATTTCTTTTGAAATATGTGTGCGTGCGCGCGCGCGCGCGCTTACATACAGGGAAACAACTTTCAAATATGCACGTTGCGTTGCGCTAAAAGCAGAGGCGTTTTTACACAACATCCTTCTTTCTGTTAAGTTTTCTCCAATATGCGCGGTACGTTGCTCAACAATCAAAGTGGTTCTTATATAGCACTTTCTCATTGAAAGGTTTTCAAACGAGGCACCACGCATAGCTCTAAAATCTGAGCTTTATCAGAGTACACCTTCTCTCCTGAAAGTCAACCCCCCTCCCCATCTCCTTACAGACGCAAACCTTTTTCTTGCGCAAGTTAATTGCGCCAAACACAATAGCTCGTTACCAAAAGTAGCCAGACAACACAAAGTGCATTAAATTGACAGATTTATATTGGTTTCAATGTACAGTTGAACATCTATATCTCGAACTACTGTATATCGGAGAAAATCTTTAGATTGAACTTTCTTCAGGAATTTTGAATTCTCATGAAACGAAACAGTGTCTGTGCAAGTATATCGATCAAATGTCCGTGCAAATATATCGCCGTTTAGAATGGAACAATTTTAGAATTCAAGCCATTTTTACACCTGGATGTGAACTTGATTGTGATTACCTCACGATCATTACGTTATGTGACTACTGCTTTGATTAATATGAACCCAAGGATAGTGATGGCTGCAGCGAAGATAAATTAATTGAAAAACCTTCAAGAAAATAATCAATCTGCTTGACACTGTTAATATCTATTAATTACGTTCCTGAATACATTTTTAACTTTCTGAAGAAAAGGGAACAATACTTTAGAAAAATATTAGATTCAAAAAGACACTAGAAACTACTTCATCCAAATTTAAGTAAAAATTTCCTTTTTTTTTATTCATAAACTAAATTTTTAATATTGTTACAAATTTAAAACATGTATTTGAAGTATTTTTTTAACCGTGAAAAAAACTATTCATAATTGTTTTAGTAAGAAAATAATGAAACATTTCCGAAATTCGTTTCTGTATACCGATTTTTTCCCCCTTGAAACTTAAAATTCTATACATAGAGTTGTATTGTATTTTGCTTAAGCAATTTCAAAAATATAATTTTTGTTTTCAAAATCCCCCTGAAAAGAATGAAACTTTTTAATTATATTTAATTTGCTAACGATTTTCTTTTTTCGTTTGAAAAATTCTCGACAAAAATTAATGTTTTTATGAGCATGATATATTGCTATGTACTATCTATCTTTCCCTCTCTAGTTTTTTCATGACTTACCAACAATGAACGAGCTGATTGTTGGTGAGCGCGAAATCTTGGGTTCGATCTTGTTTGTAAGCAGGTGCCATTTGCAACGTGCGCGCCGTTTGTCCACCTGTGGAATGGTGAGGGTGGAGTTGAATGGCGTATGAGCCATGCATGGCTATGCTGCGCCAAACAAAGTACAACTGTGATCAGAAATATGGAAAGAAAAGATAAAATTTAGGAGTCGAGAAGAAGGGTCGAAACTTGAAAATGATCGGGCACTTCAACTGTGTTCACCAAAGACAATAAACCCCATAGGGAAGAAAAAGATATCACTAGGGTTCCTCGGGTCCCCAAAGGTAAGACTGAGGGGGGGGGGGGTGACCACCGATAGACATTTCACATCTGTTTTTTAGCGCCTTGGTCTCACTCGTGGACAAGTTTTTTTTTATGGGTTTTGTCATTTCTTTTATCCCCGGAACATCATACCTTGATACGGACTGGACTGATCAAATGTTAACCCCCTCTTTTAACCCCTTTTGCCGTGGTTACGAAAAAAAATCAAGAAACTGAAATAAAAATGCATAAAAAAAAGAGAATAATCATTAAAAACCATTTTTACAAAAGTCCTGAAAAAAATATGCGTAAAAGGTGAGATTTGCGCAATATGTGTTGGGCGTAACGGGTTAAATTGAATAAGCGAAAATAATATCTGCGCTACAAAATATTAGTTATTATTCCTAATAGTTTCTCCCAAAATTTTTAATTTAAGTTTTGGTAAAAAAAAAAAAAAAATATCAGAATTATAAATATATAATTTTTGGCAAAGGTAAGTAATGTGTGTAATTTAAAAGCTTCTATCATAAAAACCGCTCTTTATTCCACGCACATTGATGGGTTTTTTTTTTTAATTATCTACTTACTACTTAAGCTTTGTTCTAAGAGGTTGAAGATAGCTATTGTCTCTTAAGCGATGCTTTTTAGTAGGCGCTATCTCTTTTACTGTGTGCGAGCCCTACTTCTATATTTCGTTTTTAGTGTTCTTTCCACGGTTTTAATGTGTCACAAATTTCTTTTTATTACAGGACGGTGAAATCTTATCTGCTTGGTTGACCAGTTTAAAATACGAAGACTACTGTCCATTGTTTCTACAAGCCGGGTACGACATGCCGACCATATCTCGAATGACGCCGGAGGTATGATTTTTAGAGCGTTTTATGGTGATTGTGGTGATACCTGTAATTTATGTTCGACGTTTATTTTTAGAATCAACAGGAATTTTTCCCCTCTCAATTCACGGTACTTGGTTTTTTATGATCGAATCTTCCTGAAATTTCTTTTTAGTGTCGGATTCGGCTGTATTTATGGGCAATCTACTTGCCCTACGGGTCTTTGATTTAATGTAGGTCTTGCTGTATTTTCTAAAAGCTCTTCTTTAAAATGAATAGATTTTAGTGATTGATGGCGGAAATTGAAATATTCAATGCGGCACTTATTTATTGCTATTTTCTCACGACTGGGATTGTTTCATAACGAATTATTTTTGTAGAATTGTCTTTTTTTTTTTTTTTTTTTTTTTTTTTTTTTTAAATTAGTTTCAAGATGCCGAAACCACCAAATATTTTTTCGTCCATTTTTCTAGGGTGATGTAATTTGTAAATTAAATAGAGAGAAGCATTTATTTCCCCCTTTGTTTGGATGATGAAATCATGTGATAAAAATTACTGTGACTATATATTAAATTTTTATTCTGGCATCTCAATGCATTGATTATTTGTCTTTCACAGTAATCGATTTTAAATTAAATGTATCGGTATCGATACAGACAATTGGGGAATATTTCGTGATTTCTCGAATGGTGAGAAAAAATTAAAAACGAACAAATTAAAAGCACAGTTATATTTAAAAAGAGTTTAAGAAAGTTCTGATAAGGTTTTTTTTTTTTTTTTTTTTTAATTCACATTAACCTAACCGTGTTGGTTTTCTGTACACTGAGGCAAATATCTTATTGATATTTGCGGATAGGCTCACAGTCAAGCTCCATTTTGTCATTCGAACGCCATCACTTGGTCACTTTATTATGTGGGGAAAGTTGCATCATAAATAAATCTGCTTTAAAACAAATTTGGTGTCTTCTGATTTCTTATATATATATATATATATCCCTCTTTCAAAAAACTTTAATCCCCATATTACCCCTTTCATAAATTTAAAAAGACATTTTAATGCGAAACTGTGAAATGTACTTCTGTACAAATCCGATTTTGTACCGCAATCAATCACTTGTTTTTCCTTTTCCGGCATTTTTCTTAGATTATGGGCATTAAATTGATCAAAAACAAGTTATAGGAGTCATTTTAATCTGTGTAAAATCCTATCACAGTTGTGTTAGTCGCTTTAATATGAAAAATATGTACAATCTATCGCTGTACAAACGAAATAAAATATTGAAGCGTAAGGCTGATATTCTTGTATATTTCTTGAATAGCACACACAAAAAATCACTCATTTAGAAGCAGCACGTGTGTGAAAGTATTGATTTACTAATTTAACTTTTGATTTATTGTTTATTAACACCGCTCTTAGAAGCACTGTAAGAGTTACTAAAGACACACCTAATAATTTTGAACTGCCGTCAAATGATGTGGACAACACCAAAACTGGCATCTCGTAACTTCCACTCTACGCCAACTTGAATACTTTAAGCCTAACAGGTTTGAAATGCACCCCCCCCCTTTTACACGACAGACTTTAAGCAGCATCAGGACACGAACCAATTACTTGACTGAAATAACGAGATTGCAACTGTGTGAGCTGCTACTGCGACTCCCGACAACTGCGGCCACAGATTTAACTTTGAATAACTTTCTTAATTTTTCATTTCCTTTTCTCTTATCTTTGTTTCTGCCGCTTTTAAATTCTTTCTCTTAACCGGTGACGATATTCTTATAAGATAATTAAGGGTAATTATCTTTCGATAATTTTTACCTTCATTCGAAATCGTATTGTGTAAAAAATGTGCAACACTTGTGACTTTATGCTATTCGCTATTTTCTCTCCATTATCCTCGGGAAATGAATAATAATTTGAATTGCATAAAATTACAATTTCTTCTTAACCCGAATAAAACGTGATTAGGTAAATTAGATGAATATAAGAAGTGAAGTGTGTGAATTGAATCAGAGACAGTGATGTATTAAAAAAATGGAAATGGAAGTAAGAATGAAAAGGACATAGAAACAAACGCCAGGATAATAAATATTTGTAAGTTGTATTGAAGCATGTCAGTTAATCTTTTAGTTGGAAGCGAATCCTAATAGAAGTATCAAAATAAGAATCGGCTGTTTGCGAGAAATGGTTGAATAAGAACTAATGAATTGGTAAACTAAGACTTTATTAGTTGATTATAATTTAGAATTGACGAGTTAAGTGAGATTCGAGAGAGTGAGCTATCTTATCCATTCTTTAGTGATTAATATAGTATTTATCTTGCTCTTATGTGTCTTCAATTGTGATCTTTGTTATTTCTGATTGTGCAATTAGAAGGGAAGAGGGAGATAGCAGTAGAATTAAATAATAACGGACGATCGTCATACTCGTGCTAATTCCAGTTTTGATTTACTTGTTAGCATTCAATAGTGCATTTACTTATCTGTGCCAAATATTAATACTTAAATCATGAATCGATGGAGGCTTTAAAAATATAAATTTTTAATTTAAGCGTGAATTCCTTGCTTCCTCTTATCTTTTAGAATAAATTATTTGAGGCCCGAAAATTTTTTAGTTAAAAGTCACGTGTTATTGTTCGAAAATTGCTTTGTCTGCTTTTCTTTGATATTTCTATGCGTTTTTTAACACACTTATGTATAATATAAAAAAAAATAAGTTAGTGAATATTACATTACTGAAAAATCACCTTTTTTCCCCAAGCCCTGCAGTGCCTGTTCACACAAAAGAACGTAAAAATTGCGGTCAATACACTCTCTCAGATCGTGAACTTATCAAAATTTATTCATGGTTCTCTGGAAACGCGTTTCTTCTTTCAATATTCCTTGCTTTTTTACCGTCACGAACTCTTTTTGAGGTAGTGCATAAAATTCGAATGATCTTATATTTATTATGTTTGCACTTATATTCCATTCCTAGCCTAGAACTGAAATCATATTCTTACCAGAACTTCCCCGGCCCCCTGTATTAGCAATTCATGAAGCCATATCTTGACCGACTTTATATTGCTGCACATTGACATAAATTAAAGATTGTCCATTTATAGATGTTTCTTTTCTTATCTTAATGAAGTTGAAATAAGGTGATTGCAAATATTTTTATTTATTCTCAAAAAAACATTCAATTTCTTTATCGATTTCAAAATCCACATTGTTGGTATTATCAATTATGCTAAAATTTTATTTTTTTTGAAGTCGTCTTTTACAAATAAAAACAATTAATTATAGTTGTATCTATTACAAGCAACAATTGTGAGTTTGTTGTAATGGACTTCTAAAAAAATCTAGGATTTAATTCCGTTAATAAGTCAATATCGGAGAATATGTTGCATCTCTCTGTACATATGGAATTTTATCTTTTTGTTTTATACCTCTACATACTTTTAAAAACCTTTTATGTCTAGGCGGGTTCGCGATAATTACATTTTCCAACATAACTTCGTTGTCAAATAGTTTTTGTTTTCACTTTTTCTTTAACGTGCTCTGTTTGCCCTGAGCTTTCTTACCGGCGCTTTTTTTTCTTCCCTTCTTGACTTATAAATGGATTAGCACAAAGCTAGAGTGAAGAAATTGAGTTGTTCGATATTTGAATTTTTCTTTCAGTTCATATCTATTTTTAGAGTACAGCGCTTTTAAAAGCTGTGAAATATATTTATATTATAAAAGATTTTTTCTAAGTGTAGATCCCCCCCCCCACACCTAATTCTACGTGAGTTAGGAATTTTGCGAGAGAAAAAATTTATTTTTTTAAACACTTGTTAATATATTTAAGATACAAAATGGCTCAAGATTATGTGTGATGATAAATTAAATTTTCTCATTATGATTTTATAAATTGGTTGCATAAGGAACAACTGCTTTATATTAAGTTTTATGAGAAATTGTTAGTTGAATGTTTTTTTTTCCTTAACATTTTTGTGTTTAAGCTAAGTTAAAAAGTTTCTTACAGCTTTTTTTTTTCTCCTTTTGTTTTATTGTATGTTATAGTAATTAGGCGCAGTTAACTAATTTAGATAAAGATGATGAAATTGTTAATTATTTTGAAAATTTATGAAAAATATTTAAGCATCTACTAGTTAGTAGAATGTTTTTCTTGTTAATTTCTTATCGTTTTTGTCAAAAGTTTCTGACAACTCTTATTATAAATTATTACGCGCAGTCAATTAATTGTGATGAAGATGATCACATTGCTAAATATTATGAATTTTTATCTAAAATTTTAAAAACCTGTACTACTTAGTAGAATGTTTTTCTTGTTTTCTTATAATTTTTGTCTATTATGCAAAAAGTTCCTCATACCTTTTTATTATTATTTATTATGAGCAATTTATTGATTGAAATCAAAATAATCAAATTATTAAATGTTTTGAATTTTTATCGAAAGATTTTTAAAAATTTACTGGTTAATATGTTGTTTTTCTCGTTTTCTTATACTTTTCGTTAATTAGATGAAAAGTTTCTTATGATTTTTTTTACTGTTTTAATTATATGTTATAAAGTAATAATACGATATTAACTAAGAGCTAGATGATCAAATTCCTAACTCTGTTTTTAATTCTTAACCTAAAAATTTTAAAACATTTGCTATTACTGTAAAAATAGAGGCAAAATTGGTTTAACGACGATCATGTTGGATGTTAATGACTAGTAGGTAACTTTAATTTTTTTTTTAATTAAGATCTTTATGCCCCTTTCTGTTGGAGAATTTAAGAATGCTCGGTATCAATTTATTGTGTTATTCTCGGTTGCATTTGCTTTTTGTTGGTTGCACTTTTCCATTTTTTCCATTCTGTGTGTAGTTGAAGTAATTCTTTTGTTTTCGGAACGGTATCATAACCTTTAATGGTTTTATTAATCAGAGGTTTAAAAAAAATCTGTAAAGAGTTTTAATGCTTGAATATTTCGGAGATTATTTTTACGTATATATTTTTGGATTCTTAATTTTTTCGTATGAATTAGATTGTAGAATAATATTAATATGCAATTTTATATGTATTTTAGATTTTGTCACGGCCACTTAGTTCAATGGATGTCAAAAAAATGCATGTGTAATTTGAATAAAGGAATTTATCTTCTTCATTACTAGTGTCAGTAATATTTAAGATGATTGATATAATCCCTATAACTACAACCTTAATTTTATTTTAAATTAACATTGCTCTCTAAAGCAGTGAATCTTGACTCATTTTTGTCGAACAAGTGAAGGCAACACAGGCTCCTTTTCTATTAGGTTCCTCTTTCTCTCAGATTCTTTCCCTTAAACATATTCATTAAATGCATATATACATAATATTAAATTTGAGAAAACCTGCAATGTGTACTGAAAAATAATTACAGTAATAATAAACTCAGTGTAATATAGCTTTGTATATTAAGTTATAAACATAAATTATATTTAATATCTAAATAAAAAATACTTTATTAAAGACACATCAGAGTGAAGATATGCTATTAATTATGAGTTAGAATGGTTAAACTGCAATTTTATATTGTTGATAATAGATGCAACTAATACTACCACAATCATACAGTTACAAGGGAATGTAAGGCAGAAGGCGAGATGTAATTGAATTCTAATGAAAACAAATGTTATTATTTTCATTGGACAAACCCAAGCGACCCTTGTATTAGAACAAAACACTAAGGCTATGAATTACTACCTCATAATTTTCGAATTTTTTCGCCCTTGCGAGATGCATGATCCAGCTACGCGTGTTAAATTGAGGCTAATTCGCTTTGTTGATAGTGAGAGACGTAATTTTTCAATAAAGATCAGCCTAAATCTTCAGCAGTTTATTCATATCCTTGAATAATAAATAATAAAAATATGTGAAATATATGTAGATGGTTATTTAAACCCTCTTTAATCAATAATAATAATATCTACTTATTTTGCAAACTCAAAACTACAGCCTTCTAATAACGGTAACGATCAGGCAGATGTGCTCTGAATATCTATCATCTTACCGTTGATTTAACCTCTGTAGCGTTCCTGTGACTCTTTTCTATTCTTTTATTTTCTTTTTTTTTTCTCTCTCTCTCAATTATATTCATTGCGTTTCATCTTAAATAGTAAAGCTCATTTACATGAATCGCGTTTCTTTCACAAAGTGATGCTTCCACACCAAATATCGTAGTAAAGTAACTTCAGAGGTTAGTTTAGAGAAATGCGTAACACCCCCCTCAAAGAGAACCCTTTACAAAACTCTTGCTTCTTCCCTTTCTTCAATGCGTGCGAATTTAAGGAGTGATCTTTTATTATTAACGTCGCACTGAGAAGCAACACGACAGATCTCGTTATTTAGAACCTCGCTTAAGTAACGAGAACAGTACTTGAGCTCGCACCTGCCTCCCAAACTTTCCCGCCATACCAGTGAGGAGATTTCTACCAGATTTAACATGCACCGACCCCTTTACACGATGGGTCTTAAGTATCAGCGAGGCTCGAGACCACGACTCGACCGAAAACAACACGGACCGCGAGTCCATGACCATGACCATTAGACTACCACTGCCACCGCGAGTTTAATTGCTGATAATCTGTACAACTGAGAGTAGATCAATTTTTGTTTGTTATCACAACAATAATTATTGTGCTCATATACACTATTTAAAATTATTTACTTTCTTAACAAATCCTAATCTTTTACTGTTCAACTAACATTAAAAGTTCTATTCAAGAATGAACTAAAAAAAAAATAATAGATCTCGTTCAGTTTCCTCCCAGTTCATTAAATGCCAGCATATGTAATGAATACATAGACTTCCCATTAAGACGTCGTGAATCCGAATATTAATCTTCTAGCATTTAATTAACGGTGGACGATGCAGTGCTTCTGGAATTTCTCCAATTCTCTCGCTCCATTCTTTACCTGAATCCTTATGGTCATCTATAACTTACTCCCACGAGCTGGATTCCGTGTACTGCTGCTGCTGAAGATCATTTAAAAAATTCCCAGGAATTAATTATGAGGTTTTTAAATTTTTATGTCTAGGAAATTTATCACTAAGTGTGTGTGTGCACGCTTAGTTTTTTTTTTCCCATAAGAAAGTAGTGAATATCCATTATTTTAATTTCTGCTGTAGTTAATGTTCAATAAAGTTAATTTATGTTGTGTATTCTGTTGCCTTTGTATTGAAAAGTGTGTGATTGATAGAACCGACAAATCGTATTCTTTCTAAATATAGTTAAAGCGGAGACTGATTGAACCATTATAGATCGCATTCCTTCTAAATATAGTTGTTAAAATAGCTTTGTTTTCAGCAAAATGGGTTGTATACTGAGAATAACATTTCATCTTCTTTCTACCCACGCCTTAATTAAATTGTGGATTCATCTTACAGAAATTTTTTCCTCGGTTCTATTTTTATCGTTAGTATAGTTTTATTTTTTTAGATACGTAGATATGTGAAACTTTCATTTTTAATTTTTCATGTAGTGTTCGCGTAATGAAATTGGTTTTTTTCCATCCGACGTATATTTTAATAACCGAGTTTCTAATTTTGGCAATAGATCAAGTAGTTCGTTCAATCCTTGTTTATTGTAAAACAACTTATTTTA
Organism: Nephila pilipes; assembly: GCA_019974015.1. Lineage (NCBI taxonomy): Eukaryota > Metazoa > Arthropoda > Arachnida > Araneae > Nephilidae > Nephila > Nephila pilipes. Next base: position 2,565,098 of record BMAW01052957.1, read on the forward strand.
ACATTTATTTTGTGAAATGTGAATGCATTTATTTTTTCCATCATCGTGCGAAATTTAAATGCATTCGGGGAGGGGGGCTCTTTTGGGGAGAATATTTTCAGTTTTATTTTGTATTAATAATTAATATAAATGTGGCTATATGTATAATTAACGTGTATTTCAATATATATGAATTAAAGTTATAATTCGCCGTTAATTAAGAAAAAATGCTTTGGTTCCTAATATCGTAAAGTTTTAAAGGGGATTATTAAGAGATTAATAAGAGTGTACATGACGTGCACGTTATATAGTTATTCTGTAATTAAATTGAAGAGAGACATTAGATTGAAAAATATATTTTTTTTGGCATACAACGCCCCCTCCCCCGCCCTATAAATGCTCTATGAAATCATCTTTAGAAACAAGGTTTATTAAGACGGCACTTATAATTGTGTGCATAGAATGTTAATTTTAAAACATGCGCTTTTGCGGGATTTTTTATTTTTTATTTAGATCGGTACTCATACTTCTGGCTATAATGGTCAACAGAAACGATTTATCCACTTCAGACACTTCTCATGATTGATATATATCTCCAAAATGAATATTAAAAAGACATAAATAGCAAAAACACAATATCTTTCACCCCCACGCGAGGAAACACTCGCCAAATTAAAACTGAAATGAACTAGTATAAATATAAAAGTCTTCCCCGTTGTACAGATTGATGAGTTGATTCTCTATGATCTTGATGATACCTCCATAGGGAATGCCGTGGATGAGATAGAAATCTCTCTCCTTTTAAATCCATTTTAGAAGAACCGGAACTGGACTTAATCATTGTGCTGTGTTAAGCCTTTATCTTGTCTTTGATTTTCTGTATACCCGCTTTGAATATGTCGAGATTCCAAATCCGTTGGAGTGACGTCGGATTGGGTGCTAGCTCATTTATCGTCTTCGTCACTTGACTGAGCTCATTCTGTCTCCAGTAACTCTCGTGTTACTTCTAAGTACAATGTTAATAAACAATCTATGAATTGACTTTCTGAAAAAAGTTTGGTATACAGTTTTAATCCTTGCTTCTCTGTTTTTAACTTCTTAAAAATTTAAATTTTGTTCAATTTTATATTAGCACTTCACGCTTTGAAGAATTTTTTAAAATGTGATACAATGTACAATAGATTTAGTGTCCCCCCCCCCCTGCGTCCATTTGGTTTTAGCCTTATTAGCTTTAGTGACATCAAATCCTATAATTACTCACTGAACCTGCAAAGGATTCAGAATTAGATTTGTGGAACATTAATTTCGTCCAGCAAGCTTGATCTTTCCCGCATATTTTTAGAATTCTCTCCTTCCCTGCGGATAATCTGTTTTAAAAAACACAATCGGATTATCTCTGTAAGATTTTAACTTCCAAAACAGTCTTCTAAGCGTGATACTAGTATATCAAGAGGCTATCAACAATTACAGTTATTAAAATGAAATTATTATTATTATTATTTTACTCTTTAACAAGGTATAGCTTGTTATTCTACGCAATAATTTGTTAAACTATTGTATTGTACATTTTAACTGATTTCATCCCTTATTTTATGAAATAGCTATGTGTTTCATAGTTCAATACAAACTGTGTGTGAAATATTTAATTACATTACATTAAGCCTAAATTATCTACATCAATTTATCTGATATATTATTAAATGATTTTGGTTTTATTAACATTTTACTACGGTAACTCGAGGTGTATTGGCGATGGATCCTTTAATTTTAAACCATGGTCAAATGATGAGTTGTCACCTCACTTACTTAAATTTCAACTCCGCGGGAGACTTTGTTCGTCCAGCATCTCTTCTTTTTTTCCATAACATAGATTTAGGGTTGTATCCGGACTCGACCCTGCAATTTAATTGAAACGTCATCTTCCACGAATCCCTGGACCATGATCATTCGGTTACTATTACTGAATGGACGTATCATGGTTATATAATTAAACATTTAGACAGGAATGATAGAAGAGAGTTAAGTGCATAAATAATTTTTGTGTCTAATTATATATATTTAATCAGTACTGGTAGCGACATTTTGGTTATCTTACCTTTTTTCTCAACAACGCAACCATTTTTTAAAACAACTAAGGAAAATTTTTCAAATGCCATTTGTTATTTACGTTGCATTATTTTCATATTAAAAAGTGCCTTTTAAATTATCAAATATATTCCAAGTTGTTTTATGTTTCAAACAATATCTCTCCTCCCCCCCTTTCTGTGCTAATCATTATACTAAGGTTTTCTTTTCTTTTAAAATACTTCAGCCTGATATTCAGGGAATCATGACAATTAATATAAAATATCACATCAGCCATTGTAGCAAAAAGAATTTTTGGTAACATACTTGAAAAATGTTTCTGCATTCCTGTAAGATTTGTTCGAAATTTTATCCTTATACTGTACAGTAGCTACGACTGTGATTCATTTGTATTCAAAAGTTAAGCTCAGTTGTCTTTGTAATCATTTTATCTTTTAACATAAACTGTATTCCTGCAAACAGTATGAACAAAATTTCTTTCTAAGCGAGTTCCCTTAATGAAGGGCTGACATTTCCCAGTGGAAATAGTCACTTCGTTTACATTTTAAATTCGCTTTCTGCGACATTACGCCCCAATGTTTTATTTTAATATGCCACGTGAACGGACCGCTTTCGTAATGAAATGGGGCGCCTCGCGGCCTGTGGGGGAAGCGCCCCTTGACGACAGTTGTCGCAGACATCACTGTTGCTATGGAGACGCAGGATTCCCGCCACTTCCGGGGATTTTTTCCCCCTTGAATTGTTTCAATTGAGAAATCGCCTCCCTCGCTAAAAGTGCCTTTATTGTATTTTTAGAATGCTAACTTGAGATGCGTCCTTTGTAGCTCTTCATCCAACCTTTGATTCAATTTTGCATTCTCTGAGTTCATCTTTGGTTGAGTTTTGCATTATTTATATTCATATCTCGTTCACAAAGTAGAATTTTGTTTTTGTTATAGGCACGCTTTTGGATAATATATTCAAGAAACAAGAATGGGAGTTCCTGAACAGTTTTTTCCCCTCTTTTTTGAAGTTTGCTGTTAGGTTCTGTTTTTTATAAATATGTCATTCTTTGGAGCAATGTTTCTCGAGGCGTGATATATGGACTCCATAACACTCCCCCTTCCTTCCTTTTTTTGCATAAAACCACGAAAGTCATTCTTAATAACAACGCAATCAATATAACAATTCTGAATGAAAATTTTACAATTTTTTGTCACTATGCACTCGTATGCAAAATTTAGAGAATTTGCACTCTATGTCGAATTTCTTAAAAACTAACGAACTGATTTTTATGAAATTTAGTATGAATTCACATTTGTATCTGAAAAGGAGCTGTAGCATTCAAACGTCATTTTATATACACGTGATTGTCTGTAAAGCTAATGATGTAGGGTTGTCCAAAATCCATTTTGTGATATCGAACTGAAATTCTGCCCCTCTCACAGCCAGACAAGTCGCACAGCGTGACGACATACTTGACGAGAGGCAGTAGAGGAATCCCTGGGGCAGTCGATCCCATGCTTGCAGCGGCAGTTTTTAGCTCCAGGATGGCTCACCGAAGAGAATGGCGAAATGGAACTGCTCTCTTTAGAGCATCCCAGACATACTCTGTAGGGCTATGGTCAGGAGATCTGGCTGGCCAATCGTATGCGAATATCCTTATTTTCCAAATAATCGTCGACCAACTGAGTCCTAATGGACGAGCGAGACACCCAGGACCAACTGCCCTCTTGAAATCGGCTCTCCTCATTACACCTTAGCAACCACCGAGCATTTGTTAAACACATGAAGAAATGTGAAGCCACTCAACATGTTGTCAGTTTAAACCATTTAACCTCCACCACCTTAATGAACCTTTTTCCTGGTGAGAGTAATGGCATCGTGTCCCAAGCTCTCTCCAGATACAGGGAGAATAAGTATCCAGGCTGAATCTCCAATCATCTTTAAAAAACATGGTTCTCCACTGAAAACTGGTCCAAGGTACAAGATGTCTTCACCATTTTAAATGCGCTCTTTTGTGTGTTACAGTGAGCGGGAAGTAAACAACGGTTCTTTTGGCATGCAGCTCTCTTTCATGAAGCCGTCGGGAAACTGTGGACCGTGAAACCGAAGCTCAAGTGGCGCATGCAGCTCACGTGAGAGCTATGGTGCTGTAGCAGTCTGTATTGCCGTACTGAAAGTACCAAAAAACGATCCTTATCCATCAGTGTGAGTCTTGATCGACCTTGTCCAGGTTTTCTCGATATTGATCCAGTGTCCTGAAACCATTTCAGTTTACAGATGATACCTTATAAAATTTGTCCCAACTCTTGAGAGAAGCATGGCGAATGTCGTGAAGAAGTACGAGCTCACAAAACGCCAACAATCCTTTCGTGCGCTTATATATCCTCTCCACTGTCGCAGCTCCCCAGATGTGCCCGTTTATGCATACGTATTCGACTCTGAATATTTGTATAATTCTTCAGCGGCATTATTAATACCTTTGGTTCAATACTTTTTGTAAAGATAAGATAAACATAAATTGCAAATTCTCTTATTTTTGCATACGAGTGTACATCTTGTTCGAGTTTCCAATGTATTGTATAATATTTTAACTATTTTATTCTAAGCCTATGATTATATTTCTGTTTACTTGAAATATTTGATACGTACGCATAACCAGGGCAAACATTGAAGCTCAAAAAGTTGATAACTATTACATTTGAATACACTTTCTTTATCTCTTTCAAAAGACTTCTAAGAATCAAAAATTTATACACAAATTGTACTGTATGATTTTTTAGAAGAGGTTAAAATATCGCCTTTTTAACTTTCAAAGAAATCGTGTTTGTTTGTTTTTTCCTTTCCCCTCCTAATGATTGAATCGATATCAATAATATACTTCTTTTGAAATTCAAACATTTCTGCGAAATCTTGCAACATACCGCTGTTTTTATCATTAACTATCCAGTTGTGATCTTTCCAATGTTCATAATCTTCGGAAAATTTATCGACAAATACTTACAAAGCCGACTTGAATATCAGCTCCTTTATCTTGCTTATGTAAACTTCTTTACATTGCGAAAGTTAAAAATTTGATTTCCATAATAAAGGGTAATAATTTACTTTGGTGTTTCAAATATTTGATCGAATCTTTAATGTTTCTCTAAATGTGTAAAACCTGGATATCGCAGTTCATTATGTGTTAATGATAATGTGTTGTCAGATGTAAATAGTTTTATAACTATTTAAATGTCATATTTATTTGTTTAGTACTCTTTTGTCACCTAATGTATGCTTATAAAAGCGTATGTTCAGTAGTATCAATACAACATTAGTTTTGTCTTTTTTTTCCCCCCTAATCTTTCGAATACTTATTCCTCAAGAAATATGATAACAGTAAGAGATTTTATTTATTTGTCATTAATCGAACATTTCCTTTTACATAGTTAGACTGTATATCGTTTGAATTTTAATATATATCTCTCAAATTATTTTCGTTTGGAAAGGGAGGTGCAGCTCAGGTGTCGTCCTCGTCACTTGCCAGAAGCTCAGAATTACGAAGTCCGTCGGCAATAGTCCTCGTGTTGCTTCTAATTGCGATGTTAATAAACAATCGATGAGTCATCATTATTTTTTTAAAACTTATTTTTCTCTCAAGTATTGAATAAAATTACGTTTTCAGAAAATAATTTGAATTTCAGGAATAATTTAAAACTTATTTTTCTCTTAACTATTGAATAAAATTCCGTTTTCACTCAATCCTATTTTCGAACTAGTTTTTATCTCTGAAATGATGAAACACATACAGTAATAAATAATTATTTATGCACCTATTTAAAATCTTTATTATTATTGATGAATATAGGTTTATACTTAAATAAATATTCAGTGAATAAAAATTTATTTGTTAAATATCGTGGAATTTTCTCCGTAAAATTAATAATAACCGAGCAGACTGCTTGGATGATTTTATTGTCTAGTTATTGCAGTAATAATTTGAATTACATGTTCATATAAAAATCTTTTTAAAATTATTTAATTTATTACTAACAATGGGATGAAAGAGAATTTTTAAAATTGAAACACTTTGGTAGACTTTATAAAATTTTGTTGCTTTTGTATAAAATGCGGCGCAGAAAAAGAAAAATGTGCAGGGAGAAAAAAACGATGATCATAAAGAGCTAACGTATGAAAAGACGCTTATTTACTTCTGATAATGCTATCTCCAATGTTTGCTTTGAAGCAATAAAACACTCTTGAAATTTTTTATGTCATCCAGAAGTACGTCGTGCGTTGTATGAAACTTATCTTTGTTTTCACTTCTTTTTCTTTGTGAAAGCATTTCCTGCTAATTTGCCTTTTTTCTTCTTATTATTATTTAGAGTTTAACTAAATTTTCAAAGGGTTATTTATTTATCTAGAAATATGAAAGAAGTAACGAGATGTTGACTTTTCATATGTGATATTTTAGTTATTTGAGTGTGTATATAAATATTGACTTTAATCTTTGATTTGTTTATAATTAGTTCTGTCTGAATGCTGATATGTAGAAAAAGTTACGAACTTTGTAAACATTTACAAATTCTTTAAATAACAATACACCTACTTTTGATTTAGACGTTAAACTTAGATTTTATTAAGAAAGGTTAAGGTTTTTTTTTTAAAACCCCTTAAAACATGTATTTCAAAAATTCGTTGTATCTTTTCTCTTTATTTCTTAAAATACATAAGACCGTTTCTTGGGTGGGAATTCTTCATTTGATACATACGAAATAAAAATTTTAATACGTATTTATTAAGGCATATTTCTTAGCCGACTCATCTGTCATCTAAAATATTAGTCTAATCACAATTCAAAAAATCAACGTAATTTCAAGTACTGATGAAGTAATTAAAATAAGCACACAAATACAATTCAAGAATATAGTAGATTACTTTTCAAAGCCTTATTTATTGTTTCTCCGAAAAGAGGAATACTCTGTACTAATTCACTGTCTCTCCTCGCGGGAACTAACAACTTCTATAAAATATCATAGATAACTGTTACCGGGATACGATGCAAGTAAATTCACAACGGAGAAATTCGACTGCGTCGCGCTCTGGTCTATAGATTACAGACATGCAATCTTCCTGTTACTGTAATCTTTCTATCCTCAAATTCAGTTCTCTGTCCCTTTTATACGATTTAACTATGTCTATTCACTACTATTCTAAAGCTAGCCGTATTTGCCTAATTATGTTTCATTTGGTTGGAAAGGAGCTGGTGACTTAAATATAAAGCCAGAAAAGAACCCCCGAACATTACAAATATGAATACAAATTAAATATGTGAGCATAAGATAATGGATGAAATATAGGTAGAATTTGAGGTTAATGGGCGTATGAGGTTGCTCTGTAAATAATATGAAATTTCGGAAGTCTATGTATTGCATGTGAAATAATTTTTTTTTAAAAAAAATCATTTAAAATGTACAGCGTTTATGCTACGTTGCATAATATTCGAGGCTAATTATAAATATTGTATTCAGAGGAATTTTTTTTAAAAAAATCTGAATAATAATGGTAAAATAAATACTAAAACATTCCATTTTATAATTCGAAAGCTAGTAAAGAAGGAGAAATTTCTAACTATTGCTTTTTTGTGTTTGTAAAACTTTTCTTCCCTCTCCCACTTCCCTTTCAAGTCTTTTCGTATTTTTTTTTATCGCAATTAAAGTTTTATTTATAATCCCCCCCTTTTTTATTTATACTTTTTCTTTTCATTCCATGTCATTAAAAACCATCAACGATTTTCCTGAGGGATTTTTTGCTTCTGAATCATTCTTATCGTTCAAATTCATCTGACCGTAATGACTTCCAATACTTAATACTTTTACCGGCTATCACACACTATTTAATGAGTCACCTTCGCTAGACTAAACAGAAATAGTCTGGTCGTTAAGTCACCACAACAGCCATTGGCAAACTATCTAATTACTGCAACCTCCTACTAGAACTAGAATAGGACATTCTTCCGAAAAGCGGAAACACCACGTCCCCCTCTGTCGTCCCTAATGGCAATTTAGAGTTTTCGAACAAGTGCATAAATTAAGTGCTGCTCTGCATCCGATGTATCATTCCACTTTCTCCCGGTTTGGGAAAATAGCCCGGATAGCTCAGGATAATATGGCGAAGTCCGGCCGGGATCATTTGAGCAAGGAAATTTCACTTCCTGTGGAACCTTTTAGAGAATCTGTTTCGTTTCCTGGTTGTGCATTAGTTCGGAAATCATTGTTTTCATCCTGGACATGGCCTTTTTGCCGTATGCAATACTATTATCGAAGTTATTTGATTTTCTATAGTGAGTCAACTTATCGAATGGAAGTTATTTGCACTTCCACTTGATAAACTTTAACTGAATATGTATGTTTTGAAATTAAAGCTTGGTTGAATGAAGGCAGACCATTTTTATTTGCTTAAGAAACATTTTTTTTAAAAAGAACAACAACCGTTTCCTGGTTTTAACGAAAAGATAGCATGAACAACTCATACTTAATGTCGAGCAAATGTTTAAAATTCATTTCAAAGCAATAATAAAACTGCTCCCCCCCCCCTTAACACGCCAAGAAGGAAGAGGTGTAAGTTATAATGAAAATTCATCAAAAGTTTTGGAACTGATTTTCACTGCTCTGACATAATTTGAAAATTTGTTGGAAAATTACATATTTTTCATTCATTCAATTTATTTCAAGCAGCACATTTTTAATTTTAAGATTTAATATTAACGATTGACATTTGTCATTTTAAATTCCGAGAAAAAAAAAAAAGGAGGGGATCACTTTTCGAAGATCAGTGTGTGTTTGCTTTGAAGTGTAAAATTTTAAATATATATTTTATGTCAAATAAAATTTTGCCACCTTTTTCTGAAAGGGGGAAAATTGTTTAATGGATGTAGAAAAAGCAAATTGTGTGTGTTTGTTGAAATAAACGTTAATTTAGTGAACGGAAAATCGTAACAATAATGTTAAGGTCAAATAACCCGTTCGCTTCCAGAGTATCACATGCGATACGCTCGTGTTTGCTCTCCTGTGCCCAGCGTATCTCAGGCGATACGCTCCGTGAGTGTTTTCTACGGACCAACGTATCAATAGTGATACGCTTAATGAGAACGTTTTATTTGATTTTTTTAATGTTACTATATGGCGTTGCAATACCGCGAAATCTATATAGATAGGTTATTTGGAGTATTGACCTTGGTGATATGGGCTTCGGTTTCACTTCTGGCTACCAGGAGGGAGGTAATTGTGCACGTTGTTGCTCTGCGACTCTTTAAATGTAATGACATGATTTAAAGGGTGCACTTGCTTTCATTTTGCTTTCCCCCCCCCCTTGCTTGCTTCTTAGAAGTAGAAGGATAATTTATGGCTCTTTATGGGGTTAGGGATTTCGATAGCAGATGTCTCAGCTGTTCGTTTCATTCGGTCGGTTTTTATTCGTAGCGACAGTCATGACGAAAAGAAAGTATTTATCTGATACTGAGATTTGCGAACTAATAAATGAATCTGACAGTGATGTTAACGAAAATAATCCAAATCTGTACATAGACATTAAAGTATAAAGGAGGAAAAAAAGACGAAGAACATGTGCCCTTTGCTCAAAATCTTGTGTGAAGCGTCAAAATATGTGTGTAAGACATATGACGTTGGACTATGCAATGATTTTTTTTATATATATATAAATATACCATACAGCAAAATAAGATTTTTTTATATCTATATGTTCCATGTAATGGTACATAATTACACCATGAAATTTATGTAACAAATGTTAATATATTTTGTATTTTCTTAAAAGATATGATTTTTATGTAATTATTTTATGTAAAAAATATACAATTTTCGATTAAATCTTTTTTTCTTTCGTATTTATTAAATTTAAAGCATTAAATTTAAATAATATATGTAAATACCAACATATTTTAATGAATAGCCAATTTTAGAGGAATTTTTTTCGCGAATTAGGCTTAATATCTAAAATCGTCTGTGCACAGTGTGACACTCCGCGGTAAGAAACCGCGGACCCAGAGAAGAATTTTTTTCTCCCTCCGGTAGCGAAAGGGATAAAGGTCAATAATAATTCCATATTATAAGCTTAATAAAACACATAATAATGGTTCCAAAGCAATGTTTTGGGCAAATTCCTTGACTTTTCCATAAATTCAAAACAAAAGAGAGAGAGCAAGCATAAAATAAATATAATATATATGAAGCAATTTTTGTTCTACCCATTGAATCTTCGGTGATGTTGTGATAATACGCGTGAATTGAATTCATTGGTCATTTTGGACTACTTGATTCATTCTACGTAGGGAAAATCAATATGAAACACTTAGCCCTGCTGAGCTTTGATCTCCTTATCAGACAGTGGAAGTGGTTAAAAATAGAGTCCTAGATGTGACCTGAACAAATATATTTATTTGAAGTTAAATAAAGGCTTGTCAGATATTTTATTCAAAATAAAAATGTATATATTTCTTTCTTTCTTTGAATATCAAAACAGAGGCCGGGCGTGATCCGCTGTTGTCACGCGACAAATGCAATTAGTGTACCCGTTTGATTTTTGAATTGTTGTCTCATTGTCATTTAGAAGAACGGTGCAGCGTTTATATTGTTTATTTTATAATTTGATAAAGTTTCACGAGTACTGAAATTTGCTAGTTATTGTAAAGTCAAGTTTATTTGCTCAAAACGATCCGTCGAATATTTTTTGAGTGATAAGGCAAATGCTTGTTTTGTTTTTATTTTTAAACTTTTGAATGTTTTTGCGCTTTTACCCGCGTAGAATGTTATTTATTCGTTTTGGCGTACTTAAACTACAAGTAATTTAATTTGGCACGCACAAGGAATTCATTATATTATTATTTATTTCTATAGAGGGTGGCTAATTTAGGATTAACACCGTGTGGCAGAAATCCACACTTTGCTTTTTAATAAAGTATTCACTTCTCAAGTTTATTTTTTATGCGATTGCTATCATTATAAGGGACTGTGTTTTATGTTATGAAACATTTATTCAACTGGAATATATTATTGACTAAAAATATCTATTTTTTTATTAGTAATAATGAAAAAACTTTTTCTCCTGGTAAAAAAGTTAATACTGTTAAAATTTTAATAAATTATATTGTTTTTATGCTTTTTATTTGTCAAATATTATTTAAAAATGTATATCTGTATTCACACTTGTATACTTTGTTTTTAAATAAAGGATTTGACAGCAATTGGAATAACAAAGCCGAATCATCGAAGAAAACTGAAAGCTGAAATTGCTAGATTGAATATATCTGATGGAATTCCTGATTACAAACCTGTAAGAATTTTTGGATTACTATCAGTGCTTGTATTATAATTATGCAATGAAAAAAAATATTTTTTATTTTGAAAAACTTATAAAATATTTTTAACAGAACTCGCTATTGGAATGGTTGCATTTACTGAGACTAGAAGAATACTATGAAACTTTATGCGATCAGGGCTATGATACAGTGGATAAAGTTACTGAGCTTACTTGGGAAGATTTAGAAGAAATAGGCATTCAAAAATTAGGTATAATTTCTTTTTTTGTTTTGTAGGCTGGTTTGATTTGTACAGAAAGAGAAGTTCTTGAATATTTATAAATTTAGTAACTTTCTCTTGTAAATTTTATGAATAAAAACATTGTAATTTTTGTCAAAATATATTTGTGTATCATTTTTACAATGATAATATTCTACAGTTATAATGATTTCAAAATGATGAGGAAAAAAAAACAATGTCATAAGATTATTGAAAATAATTATTTTTATTGGATAAACTAAATTGAAGCCTCATTTTATATGTTTAATTTTTATCTTCATACACATTTTTTGTATTAAAATTGTTTGGTTCTTTTCTTGCAACACATTATAAAGAATCAAGTCATATGAAGTTTAATAATTTTATCATCATTTACATTTTATGTTAATCTATCAAACATCAATTGTTGTCATAATCTTTCCTCAGTGATTTTGCCTTTTCTTCCTCAAACTCACATTTTAAAGAGTAAAATGTATATTCCTTTTATAATCAATCAGGATAGTCCCAATCTTTCAATAAGGCCCTAGGTTTTCCGATATTTTGGACTCCATCAATACTTAAGACTCTAGAAATAATAGGCCTGTAGGCTTCAGGCTCACATGTACTGTCCTAAACTCATTATATGATATACAGTAGTATATTATTTTTAATGCTGAAATATTTTGGATTGTATTATCCTAATCTGATTTAAGATTTATTTGATTTTTAGTTATATATTTAATTTATTAACTATAGTTTTATATAATTTATCAATATTTTTTTTTAAAGTATGTATAATTAAATGTTTGCACATTAGTAAAAGAAGATTTCTGTAAAAATTTTAATTATTTTCTTGAATTATCTATAGGTCATCAAAAGAAAATTACTCTAGCCATCAAAAGGGTGAAGGATATCTCTAATGGTATTAAACGTGCTAGCCATGTGCCTGAGCCTCATGAATTGACTGGTAGTACTATGAACACAATTTCACGACCTACCACTCTAAGTAATTCACAGATATATTTTCTCTCTTAACTGTTTTATTTTTCGACAATGTGAATGTAATTTATTATAAACTCTTTTTGAAATATTTCTTGTTAATGTATTGTTGCTTTGCACTATGTTTAGCTTTCTTTTAAGGTCAATATTATTATAAAGATCGTTTACAATGACTGAAAAAGTATTGCGAAAAGCAAACTGTGAAACATTTTTTGAAAGAAATTTGAACAAAATGCTTTTCTATATAACATATCTGATAACTAAATATAAAAAAAATTATAAAGTTCAAAATTAACTTAAAACATTGTTAAATAATTATAAAATTATGCAACCTCTAATGTATGAACTAAAAGTAGTAATCAAAAAATTATTAAGGCATACAAACATTACTTTTTATATAAAAACTCTATAAATACCTTAATATTTGTTTGGCCTCCTTTATGTTTCATGACTTCAATCAGTCTTTTAGGCAAGGATTTCTCCAGATTTTCACAAAGATTCCCTTCTATATTTTTGCATCCGTGTATGAGTTCTCACTTATATTACAAATTTTAATTTCATGGATTCTGTTTTCTTAATGATCCCAAATGTTCTCAATATGACTGAGATCTACATTCTGTGCAGCTGTTCTGATTACATGAAGACAATTATACAAAGTCCAAAATCTGCAAATATGAGCATTATGTTTTGGATCATTATTCTGTTGAAGTCAGAAATGTGACAAAATGCTAATTTTTCTTTTTGCTTAAAATTTTGTTTCAAAATATTTGAATTAACAAACATACCCATTTTCCATTAAAGAAATGAAGATTTTCAACATCTGCAGTACTCAAATAGCTCTAAACCATCTGGCTACCTCAATTGTGTTTCACAGAAGAAGCAAGATTCCTTACTTTAAGCTCAGAATTATTTTTCCAACATATTTTCTTTCTATTACCTCCAAAAATCTACAAATATAACTGATTTCCAAAAATCTGGAGCTTTTGAATGTAGCTTATAGCAAATTGAAGTCAAGCCTTTTGATTTGCTTCACTAATGAATGGTTGTTCCTTATCTACTTACCAATAAAAATTATACTATTTTAAAATGCTTCTGTCTGTTTTGCATTGATTTTAGAATTGAAAGTAACATTTGTAATGATTCACCTTTCTGATCATTCAGTGAAACACCTTTGGTGCCCTGCACTTGACTTGTTTTCAGCTAAAAAAAATTTCTTGCATTCTAAGTAATATAGTGACCTGTGAATTTATTAACATTTTATATTTCATTTATTTTTCTAACAATTTTTCCATTACTCCAATGATGAATTATAAATTCTCTTATATCAACAGGAATTTCTTAAATTTTTTGATCCATGTTTGCAATGTAGCTCTAAAATACCAAACTTTGAGCTTTAAATCAAACTTAAAATTAGGTTATGAATCTCTTAATGCAGCTATATGCCAGAATTGGCTATTTATAGCCATTTCTGCCCTAATACTTCTTAAGTATTACTTTCTATATATACACGAGAAAGGTATGATTTTATAATTGTTTGTTTTTTTTATCAATTTTGAACTTTTTTTAAAATTTTATTTAATCATCAGATATGATATGCAAGAAAAACATTGTTAAAATTAAATAGTTGATTTTTCTTTCAAAAAGTCCCCCCCCCCTTCAATACCTTTTTCAGACACTATAATTTTCTTTTTATTATTAACAAAGACAACTTTTTAACATTTTGATCTTGGGAAAATTGTCCATTTTAAATAACCAATGAGAAAAAAATAAAAATTGTAAAATTTTACAAAAATAATATCTTAATGACCCATTTAAATTTCTCTAATGTTAATATCCTAATGACCATTTTTTATATGTTATTCACATTTACTTTTCTGACTCGCTAGTTCTTTATAAAATTTATGTGTTAATTGTATATATATTTATATATTATAACCTATCTTATTTAAAATATGGAGTACCTTTAAAAAAATTCCATTTATAATTTTGAACTGAAAATTTAACATTGAATTGTTAATTTTTGTCAACTTATAAATCAGTATTTCTGTATGTATTTTACATGTCATATTTCCTAAATTCAAAAATTTGTGAAATTTTTTGAACTTTAATAAACATTAATTTTCTAGCATTTCTTTAAAAAAAAAAAGGAAATAAAATTTACACACATACTAACTTGTAACAAATTAAGTGTTTTATGTAAAAATGTATGATCATAACTTTTGACACTGATTGGATATGTTATTTCATATTGAGCAACTATTTTTTAAAATGTAAACATATCGGTTATGTATTTTGAATGTATTTCAATCATTTGTTTTATGGTATCGAAATATCAAACTATATTATTTTGCAGGCAGCATTAAAGGTGTAGATTGAAAAAATCTCCAGAAAGAGAAAAAAAAATTCATAACACTTAACTGTGTTCGTTTATTTCATGTATTATTCATGCTTATTTAGTCCTAACTTAAAAATAAACTAAATATTAACTCAGGTATCAAATTCAAACTGAGAATTAAAAACATGTAATACATTAGATAACTTAGTCCTGTACTTAGATGCAACAAACAAAAACAACAAAGTAAATACTTTTAAATTTGGTTGACATTTTCTGCTGAGATATGTCTGTGTGTGAAATTGTGATTGAGGAGATGCATGCTTATCTCCTGGTTCAGGAACTGGACCAATATGTACATAAGTGAGCAATGACATTTTTTATTATGAAACAAAGAAAACTCATATTTAATCTGTGTACATAAGTCGTAAATACATGATGAAATGTGAAAAAGTTTCATTTTATCAATCATATTTTCCGAAATGTTAAAGTTATTTTGTTGTGCTTTTCTTTATTTTGTTGCAGTTGCATTATTTTTTATGGTTTAAGTCTGAAATTTCATATTTTCCTAATTTGTTTATTCATTTTAATAGATAATGTACCACCATATTCTTACCATAGTCAAGAAATAGCTATTACCACTGCTCGTTCTAGAATCTCACCAACTTCAGCTGATGCCAATCTAGAGTTTAAAACATTCCAGCAGTCTCCTCCCAAAGATGAAATGTTTCAACATTACATCAACAATCGAGACTGCAATTCTCCGTCCCACCTCAGCAATTTGTATCAACCTAATGTTGTTACTATACAGGTATTTTACTTAATAACTTTTCATTTTGCAAAACTGATTTCTTATGATATTATTTCTTGATAATGAAAGTAAAAATATTTAGTTTGATTATGTAACTTATACAATGAATATGAGTCAAGCATTTTATTTCATTTCAAAAGTGTAGAATTTCAAGAAGTATTTTCAGTCTCTGATTCTGTTTATTTATGAATAATTTTCTATTTTAATATCCTATTTTCTTTGGAATACTTAAAGCAATATTCATAACTACTTCACATTGTTAATTAAAGCATACTTTGACTCAAGCAAAGTATTATAACCATGGTCATCAAAAATTTGTAAAAAAAGAGTTATGTGAATATTTGATTTTTAGTTCAAAAAAATATTCTTATTGTTAATACTATTTCATAATTAAAGTGTATACTGTAAATGCTGAATAAAGATACAAGCACATTTAGCAATGAAAATCAATTTATACCCTTTATAATATGACAAATAAAAAATGCAATGCAGATCTCCTTAAATTACTAAGTAGCCTATATCATTCTTATTTTTATTAAATGATGCATTTCTTTTTATATTAGTGTAGTTTAATGTATTGAATACATCTATTATTTGTTCTACCAAGTATTATTTTTTTCTAGATAACTGTAGTTTTAATTTTCTATGTTTTACAAACTGTGGATTAGTTATTCATTCTTGTTCTTATAATTTTCTGCTGTATTTTGTAATGAAAACAAATTGCTTTATTTTTTCAGTTGTCATATCTACTAATGCTATTTTTATCACATGCATTTATATAAGTTTTCATTTATCATAAGTGTCGCAAGTAATCTCACAGTTTGCTATTTATATACTAGTATTGAATATTAATATATTTTCCTTTGGTTTATTTCTTGTTAAATAATTAGATAAAATAAACAAATTTTTCCATTGTTTTTATTGTACTCTTAACTTGGCCACAACATTATGTTATTATTATTATTGCAGAATGTTCTATTAACATATTGTTTTTATTTTAACTTACATTAGTAACTCTAAAACTTATTACATGTATCTTTATAAAACATTCCATTGTCATTCAATAAAATTAAAGGTTCTAGATGTCAAGGTTTGGTGTCCTATGATATGAAATTTACTCATGCAATTAGTTTATTATGTTATGCATTACAAAATACAGTTAATGATATAAAGCTAAAACAAAAACAAAAAAAAATTCATAGTTGATGGACTGCATTGTCATCATGTCTTATAATTATGGTTTAAATTGAAATTTTTTACTTATTTTTCCATAAGGGCATAAATAAGGGGAATAAGTGAATTTTACTCAATATGGATCTTTGCAATTTCCTTTTAGTGATTTTGCATATTTGTAAAATATTGCTTCTATTCAGTGTGTGAATCAGATTTTAAGTGTAGAAGTATTGTTTCAAATGCCAGATTTATGTATTTCTAATTGATTCATTCACATGTATATAAACAGTAAACACCATATAGCCTTATGGCATGATGTAAAAGTAACTAATTAATTAAATGAATCAATTTTAGTGTTAATGTAAAATTTATTTTCTTATAAACTCCCCCCCCCCCAAAAAAAAATGTACATAAATATACAAATACACCTGTCATTATGAAATATACCTATTTTTAGAATGAGTCATTTTCTGTAAAAAAAAAAAAAAATATTGAAGGAATCACTCCTCAAATATTTTATAAATAAACATTAGAGGAGAAAAATATAGGCATTTACTTGTCAGTGAATTTCACCAAGTCCAACCAGATTCTTCTTCATTGGAATATTTTTTTTACAATATATATATTGATTTATCTTTTTTTTCTTTCCCTCTCAATGACACAGATAATCCTACAAGGGTTTGAATCCATTAAGCAAATTTCCCAGACGACCACTATTTCAATCAATTAGAATAAAACAAAATTTAAGGGAAAGCTAAAGGGAAAATAAATTAAATATCCAGTAAATGAGAAATTGAAAACCAATACCATTTTTTTAAAAAAAAATCTAAAAGTAACAACTTTTTAATTAAGAAAAGTCTTTGCTCGAGAATAAGTCCTCTAATTGTACTGCAAACAACAATACAATCATATAACCAATTAACATAATATTTTTACATAAAATTAGAGATTAAAATAGAAAAAGAAGAGTAAGGTAGAAATATTTTTAAAAATTCTGGATGAAAAGAAGAAAAAAAACATAAGAAAATATTCGTATTTAAGAGGAAATGGTTATAAGAATACATTAGATCATGATCATAAGATAGGATGCTCTGAAATTATTTTCAAAAAATTCTGATACTCATGCTAATGTTAACATGAGTTATTATATTTTCACCTACAAAGAGAAAATAATTCCTTACTTGTTCATTATAATTTTCAAAATATGATAATTTCTGGAAAGCAAATGAAATATTGGAATTTAAGTGTAAAAAAGAGCAAATATTATTACAACTGGCAATTTTGTATTTTAGCAGTATTTTGAAGTTTAAATTTATTCACTTTGTGTTGTTCACTCGCATAGTATATTAATTTATTAGTATTGGAAAATTCATTGTATATGTATTCATGCATGCATATGTGTGCTGTAATTTATATATATTAAAAATATTAATATTATTTAAAACTGTATGAAAAGTTATATTGTTTTTTTATTAATGATTTTTTAATAAGAAATTAATTTTAGAATTATATTGAGAAATGGAAAATTTTTGTGGTGCATTAATTCAAATGTGGTTAAATATTATATTAGTTTTAGTACTTATCATGCTTTTCAATTTAACATAACAAGCAAGAGTAAAACATAACAGTTTTCTATTAACTGTTAGAGTTATTAATTACATATACTAAAGGGAATAGAAAAAAAGAGAAACATTGAATGAAATTTTTTTTAAAAAAAAATAAAAGTGGTGTAATTCATGATTATATATGATTAAATCGTCTATGATTTAATAAGTAAATTAGGTTTTTTTTTTTTTTTTTTTTATACAATTAAATAACTTTTATTTTACTATTACATCGAAACTTATCCTTACTGTTTTATGTTTTCAAATGACTTTTAAAATACAGCTAAATATAAAGTTACAAATTTATGGATTAAAATTAAGATCATAAATTAGATTTATTTATACCTGAAGGTGATAACAATAACGAATATGTAACTGTATATGATTTAATGGATAATGATAAATTGAATCTGAATAGTGTTAACCATTTTGCTTATTTAAGTAAAAGAAAGTAAGTTAAATTTCATGTTGTTTTAGTCGACACATTTTAAAAAAGCAGTTACTGATATTTACTTTCTAATGTTATAATTATATTTATTACTTTGAATTAATGTATATGATTTAGAGTTGCACTAATAAACAAAAGCTGTATTCTTTCCATACTGTTTACTAACAAAACACAACTATTTTATATTTTAATCTTTCTAAGAATTGAGAAATATATTTCTCTAATATGTAATCTGTGTTTGTTGCATAACAATCATAGTTAACATCATAAAACATCTAAACCTCTTGCATAATTTCATTAATTATATATGAAAATACTTCCCCTCCCCTTTTCTGAAATAATGCAATATCATAAAAAAAATTTCTTCCAAAAAATTCTTGATCTGTTTATAGAGTAGAATCTCTGGTAATTTATACTTTAAATTACATGAGTAAACAATGCATCTTCAAAAATTTAAAATATCTTGGCTCTATCATCAATATAGTAGCATGCCTGTGAAATACTTTAAAGTTATTTCAATTTGAAAATTGTAAAAGTGAGAGCACAGATAGTTTTCTTTCATCATCTTTAAATTCATTCTTTCTAAACTTTAATTTTTCCAGGCATAACATTTAATCATAAATAAGTCATGTGATTGTTTTGTATTAAATTGTATTTTTTAAAGTTCTTATTTTATGTTACATTTGAAAAATCTTAATATCCTTTAAAAGTAGTGAATGCATAAAATAATACTGATTACATAACATATGCTATTAAGGAAAAAACTGTTATATATATACATACACACATGGAAAATAGAATGATCATTTGCTTTTAATCTCACAACTGGTTCTAAAAGTATTTAGAAATTGTATAACTAACTTTGCTGACTTCGTGATCTTTAAACAAAATATCTGGGTCCAGGGGTTATATTTTTCTCCTGTGACATTTATTGGACATCTGCACATGTCAGCAGAGAGGACAATTAATGTTCTGACTTGTTTGCCAAGGAAGCCTGAAATATGAACCATACTTTTCCTATTTTCACACTGAATGATGCAAACACTGTGGCTAACAGCAAAGTTTTCAACCAATCTTTGCAGAATCTCCTAATTACAAACCTTTACTGCTCCAGAGCTACAGCTTCCACATTAGCAAGGCTCAGAATAATTAATCGTTACAAAGGCATGAAAATTTACACTGACAACACTAGATCATATTTATAACTGCCCAACCATTTTACTGAACCTTTGTAAATTTGACATAGCCTAGCACTAGTTTTTATTTACACAGGAAATTCTCTATAGCTCTAAGGCACCTGATCTAGCAGTTGCTGCCTTTCAGAGCTTTGGGACTATCTAAAATATACTCTGTGTTATCAATGGACATGACAACAATATTTGGTTTTATGCAAATATATGCATTTAGAAAATAACTATCCACAAAGAGGATATGTTCATCTTTCTAATAATTTACTTCAAAGTTTTAGGGATTTAAAGGAAATTTACATTTATTACTGTTAAACATTTTTTTTATATATGTGTGTAACTTAGTATAATATCTTACATGACTGCTGACAATTTAGGAAGATAATTACTTATGTTCAGAGAAAAGCCTTTGTGTTTGTCAATCTCATTGCTAATAATGAAGTTGAATGTGTATGTATTTGCATAATGAATTTCTATTATTGTATTTTTTATTGCATTTCCTCTCCATATCTTAATGAAATTGAATTATAAGAAACTTTTTGTATGATTATTTCAACAAATAGACATTATTTTATGAAACAATATTATTGAAAGTTCAGATTTTAAATTTTTAACTTAAGTGTTAATTTTTTATTAAAATTATTGATATAACCTTTTAATATATCTATCTTTTATTATTTATATAGGTTCGATCAACTAGTCGAGGTAGGTCCCTGGAAAGTCTAGATATGGATGACTCTGTTTCCACTGTGATGCATCCCCCTTACTATGGCAACTCTGACTGCTGGTATGACACTGTTAGTGCTTGGAGACATAATGGCTATGACACAGACAGTGAACTTAGTGTACATGACCACTATTCTTATGAAACTAGTGGCACCACAACCCTCAACCGACCAAAAGGCATGGTCAAACCCAGACCTGTTGCCAAAATAACTGCCAAGACTCGTCAGTCTGACCCCGAGATCAATTATGACATTGATGATGACCCCAAAAATCTGAAGCTAGCCAGTCAAATGATTGATAGTTGGTCTCCTCAGCACAACTGGTCCAATATGAACTCCTCTCAACTCTATGGTACTTTAAGGGGGAAGCGAAATCCTCCACCTCCTCCCAAACGAACAAATTCTATAAAAAATGAACGTAGCATTGAAGCTATGAAGGATGAAGCATTTGCAACTTGTGTCAAGGGCTTGGCATCACGGTTTGTGACAGACCTGCCACCACCCCCAGGAGACTCAGACAGATCTGCGTCACCTGCATTAACTGAGGATTTCCCACCTCCACCATCTCCCTTGTCTGCCTCTGTTATTGACTTGACTGACTCTTCTACAGTAAGGGAGGATGTTGTACGTGCCAAAGATTCTCAAGGTTCGAAATTCCGGCAGCGTAGGAAAGATTCTGCTGACTCCAACATTTCAACTTCCAGTACAGAATCCAATTCCTTGCCTTTTGCCAATGAGAATGTTGGGACTATTAAGCAGAGAGCTGCAAAGTGTGTGACAGGTGACAACTCTCCAGCAGCTTCACCCTCATCAACACTCAGGAAGTCTAACTTGCCTTCAAATCAGGGTAAGTATATGTTTTGTATACATTAATACAATGTAATATGTGAATAAATGCAAATAAATTTTATTTTGTCTTATCTATTATTGTGAAAAATGAATGATTATTTTTTTAAAAAAATTCTGAAGTGATATGCCTTAATATTCTTTTCTAAAAATTTGTATTCAATATGTGATTTATTAATACATTACAATAAATGTTTTTATCTTCATTTGTATTTGTATAAAATTAATCAGTAGTAATTCCTATCTATCACTTTTGTATTATAATAAAATAATGAATAGAATATGTTTATTTTTGACAATATAATGAATCCTTTTTGTGTGTTAAACTTGTACTATATATCTTGCAAAATTATTTCAAATACAGGAAGGGGATATGTAGTTAAGAGAGAATAGTTTCTGCAAGCTATTGTTAAATTTTCCAAATCTTCTATCAAGAGCCTCTAGAAAGAAAAATGCTATTGAAAACAGTTTATATATATTACATTAATCTTATATTTTGTATATAAAGATATCAATGAAATGACATGTTTGTATGTTTTTTTGAATACTGAGAGAAAGTGAATAACTTTTAAGACAATTTTCTCATAAGTAAGCAAATTTCCATTCATATTTAAAAAAAAAAAAACTCGGCAGTGTATTAGACAATATTTCTGTTTTCTAAATTATTGATATCTAGAAAACAAAATAAATGATTGATATCATTTCCAACTCTGATCAAAATTCTTCAAAATACAAGTTGTATGTTAAAGAATCTGAATCATTTTACTTATTCTGTTTCATTGTGTTTTTAAAAGTTTAATATCTATTAAAATATGAAACCGTGTATTATTACACAAACATGTCATACTTCATAGATTTCAATTTTGAAGATAAAATAAACAGTCATGACAAGAACTTTTCCATTATATTTTAAATTAATATATCTGGTTTACTTAAAAATTATTTATTATTATTGAAAATCAAATATAGAATTTGTTTTTCGTATGTAATTTTTTTCATTTTCTATGCACTTACATAACTTATAGCTTATATTCTACTAGTTGAAGTGACTAATACTTTACTATTGCTAAATTTGAGTATATATGTGCATTGAAGTGTGTATTTGAGATGTAAAAATAAATATTTTTTTCATGACTATTTTTTTAATATTGTTTTCTCTTCTTCAGTTTGTTAAATTTACTTGGTTGCACATGGAAATCTAATTTTGTTGCATTTCATTCATTAATTTTTGTATTCAATGTCTCATGACAATTTTTTTAATTTCACTGGAAATAAAGTACTATTAAAATATTGAGACATAATGATAGTAATGAATTTTAGAATTATTTGCTTCTTTTCATACATATATATGTGTGTTAATATTTTTATATATGAAATATTATGTATTTTATACTTGATTCTACATTAAATTCTTATTACTTCTATAAATATCTAAAATATTAACATTCTTATTCAATAATATTAAATTTGCTGATTATCTATGTCACATTTTTTTTTTTTTTTTTTTTGTTAAGTTTCAGAATTTTGCAGGTTTTGAATGTCTGTACTTTACATAGTGATAGTTTGATGGCCTATTTTAAAAATCCTCAAATTTAATCACCATGATCCTCAACTTGCATCTAATACTTTGCTTTAACTACACTACATATCATATTTCATTCAATTCTCATTCATATTAAATGCCTGGTATTAGTAAGAAGAAACTAAAAAGAAAAATTATCACCAACTCACACTCAATACTTTGCTATTTATCATGTTTCATTCAAATGACTTTCATATTTACACTCCTGGTACTATAAAAAAAAAAACTGAAAATTTTAGCAATATCAGTCAAGTAGTTTTTGAGTTTATAGGGCATACACATATGAACATTGCCTCTTATTCCTATAGATTTGAAGTTTTATGTCTTATTTTTATTAAGTTTTATTTATTTTTGTACATTTATTTTTAAATATTAATGAATTTAAAATTAATACAAACATATATATTAATATATCTATGAAACATTTTTTTTTTATGTTTACAATAATACATATATTCTTGAATATATTTTTCATTTATATTTTGTATTTCTCCAGCATGCTTGTCAAGTAAACGAACCACTCTAACTGAGAAGAAAGTGGTGAAAGAAGGAAGTGGGCGTGCCATGGAACAGTAATTTCTTTTCCTTTTTTCTTAATGTATTTTTGTCTTTCAGATATTTTTCATAACAAAGGTCAAATTATTGTTTATCAATTCTTTTTCTTCATAAAAAACACATTTTTTTTTTTTATAAATTACTTTATTTCACCTTTTATATCAACTGCCTAATATTTTCATTGAAAAAGAAAGTTTTCACTAAGAATTAATTATATTTATCATATTTAACTAAAGTCAATGCTTTATTTATAATTAGAATGCATTAACTTTTCATAATAACAAAGGGCCACTAAGAAATACTTATTTTAATTTATTTTACTACATTATATAAGATTATTCAAAATCATTCATCCAATTCCAAAATTCAATATTTTCAAAAATAAATGATCCAGAATTATTAATATAAAATGAAATAGTGGAAGCTTTATATTGTGAAAAATTGGGGGCCATCATGTGTTCTTCATGAAACTTTTTCACAAAAGCTGTTTTAGAAGCTTTCATAGAGCTATTTCACAGTTGTATTGGTTGCAGCGGACCAGATGACTTGATGTTACTTAGCTGGCCACCAAAGTCGCCTAATAGCGATTTCCATGTCCAATCACTTGATACCCCTATGCAATTTCTTCCTTTGGCGGTTTGTTATAGATATGGTACATGTGCCGCTGGACCACAAATTTATTTGAACTTAAACAATGGATTTTTTCTGCTGTACAATCACTTACCAGTGACACTATACAATATGTTTGGCAGGAATTTATTTATCAAATTGATATTTTACATGTAACTAAAGGAAGTTATATCAAACACACACTTGTTAAAAAAAACCTACTTTATTTTCACTTTGCATTCATGTATTTCTTATTATTCTGTGTTGTTTATTTTTGAAAATTTGAACTTTTAAAATTGAATGAATTGTATTGAATAAACCTGTATTTTATTTGTGTATTATTGAAATACATTTATTGAAGAACTATAGTAGATTCTAATTAATTTCATTTAATAAAGTTTGGTTTAATTTTTGTAGTGGCCCAACTTGCTGATTCTAAGTTTTCATCAGTAAAATGGTTCCTACATTTCCATATGTTAATATTCATGGTTGTAAAAGGTTTATTCTTAATCAGAGAGTTATTTGTTGATCAAAGGAACATTTGCTGAATTATTTAGCAGTGATTTATAAACATATTTTAACACTATGTAACACTAGAAGTTTCATTAATTGTCAGTATTAAATTTATTTCAGAAGCTTTCAATCACTCATACATACATATCAATGAGTTCAATCTCTATCAGGATAAATTTAATTTGTTAATGATTCTACTGATGGGTTTAATTTTTTTTAAAGTTATGTATAAAATAAATATTTTAAACATATATTGTTATTAATATTAAAGTATTCAGAAACTGTCTTGTAATTAGGAAAAAAAATTATATAAATTTCTGTACTTAAAATTATTTTTAAATGCAATTGAAGAAACAAAAGATAATGTTTAAAATAAAGCAACTTATGGCGATGCAGGCCTTCATAAAATGTGTAGAATGTCTGACAGGAAAAGAAGAAAAAAAATTAATGCATTTTTTTAAAAAAATTTGATGTTAAGATAAAATTTGTAATTGAAAAGTGTGTAAAAATGGAATGCATTACCAATGTGTCATATTTTTTTTTTATTTTAATTGCTTAAAAATGTTTAATTGTATTAATCACCTCTTAAAATCCCATTAATAACTATGGCTTGCATATCAACAATTCATTTATAAGAAAATGTGGCTTGCATATCAACAATTATTTATAAGAAAATGTATTTCAGTCCTTTTTGCTATGATTTAGTTTCTGTTCAAATAATATAAAACTATAGATATTATAATTAATTAATGTAATAAAAATATTATGTTTAATGTTCTGTAAAAGTAATTTTGAAACTTGATTAATAGCAGTGAAATAATTCATACACACATATTACCCTCAAATTTGTAATCTTTCTTTAAATTTGTAGGTGTGAGGAGAGTTGCTTTAATTGCTATTGCATGATTTCCATTCTATCCTGTTTTTTTCCCTCTACATTAATCTTTAAATTTAGTATGTGTTTAAGGGGGAAATATTTTTGTTATCAAACAAATGTTTTTGTTATCAAATAAGTGACACATTCCTCCTAACATGAATTTTCAATGCAAACTAGAATAATTTTATGCTATTCAGTTTTTATTTTTAGTGTTTTGTGTAAAGTCATATGTTATGTGTTTCATTATGTAGCTAAAGTTAAACAAAGTAACAATAAAATAATCAAATAAGCTCTTATGTTAAGGGAGAGATTTTTTTAGATCAATAATAAATATTAATATTACGCATCATTGTGCAAGTAGTCAATATACAACTTACACAGAAGATCAGCTTAAAGAAGTGGATCCTTGATTAAATATAAAATAGTACATGGGACTATGAGAAATAAGTCAGCATAGGTTTGCTATATTTTTAGATTGATAGTATTCTAATGCTCTATATTATAACTTTCTTGAATATATATGTAATCAATTAAGACTCGGTGATCCATGGTGTCGAGGAAGTGCCCATAATATCCATCAGATGTTATGAACACTTTCCAGTGCTTCATTATCAATTTATGTTAGAAAATAATTATTAGAAATTACTGACATGCCCTTATCACTGTGAGAAGTTTCAACTCTTACTTTTTATATTATCTAATTATTCAATTATGTTTTATCCTTAAATGATTTTTTGAATGCTGTTGAGTATAGATCAACATGTAATTATTTATTTTATATTTTCATTAGACAACAACAATAGTTACATTTCTCTTCAAGATATATTTTATTTAATAATTTATTATTTACTTGCTTTATTTATACATTTATTTATTTTTTGTCTAAAGATAACATTTAGTACTTCAGAAACTTGCAAGTTTTTAGTATAGTAATACGATGGTGATTAAACTCAACTTTCAATTTTTTAAACTTATTTTTTATGTAGGCAAACATTCACATTTATAACAGGATAGATAAATTTGCAACTCTTTATGAAGAAACTTTTTCAGCTTAGGCCTGAGTGGCTAGGCGGGGTTGTCTTACTTTCTCTTCTGTCTCTCCTCTCAGAGCAGGATCTCAACAAACATTTCTACCCCACTAGAAATACTTGGGGTCTGTGTTCATAAGTGAAAGCCATGAAATAAACAGTTAAGTGAGATTAATGGAAATAGTCAATTATTTTAGAAATCTTAAGAGAATCATTCAAGACAGCTAATTTTTTATGAGTAACAGTATTACAACATTTATAAACCCATTAGGAAGCTTTTTATGATTCAACAAATACTTTTTTTTTTACCTTGTGTTAAATTTTATAATTAACTAATAGTCAAATTTTTAAGAGAAATATCATTTTTTAATATAAGTTAAGCAGATGTGCATGTATGTCATCAAATAATTTCTTTTTCTCTCTCTCTAATTATTGTATTCTGTGTTTTTAAAATTTTTGTTTTTCTTCCTCTAGCTCGTCTGGTGCCACCGATGTGATAGTTGACATTGAAAACATGCTAGCTAATTTATCAACTCAACTTGATGCCATGTTGGAGTACCAGTTGAATGAGGGCTGAAGATTTTGATTGCAGCTCTTTGCAAATTTTAATCGAACAACATTTTTTATTCATGTTTGGATGTTGACAGATGTATAGTGACTTTTTTAATTATTTAAGTAGGAGCTGTAGCTGGCTGCAGTGATACTATGAACCTTCTTTTCATCATGCAGTGGATAGGTTCAGAAACTTGTTAAAAATGGTACAGTTTCATTTCAAGTAAAATTTTTAACAAAATAGTTGTTGATCATGAAACTGAGCTATTTTCATATGAATAGAAAAAGGATGTGATTTCTATGTTTATATCGCAAAATAGAATTTCACTTCTCTTTCTCCGATTATGGTTGTGTTCCTTTTTTTAATTAATTAATTGACTACAGCATGAAGCAGCTGTTGTTGGAAATGTTTACAAATATTATTGTTCCTTTTTTTCAACCTCATTAAACTCTACATTTTTTTTTTCCATTACCACTATTATATTTTTAAATCTTTAATTTTACAATAGTTTTGTTTGTTTCAAAATCAGGTAATTAATACTTGGCAGAAATTATTATAAAGGTATTTTTTTTAAGGGATTATGTTATTTTTTAGTTGTCAAATGTGTTACTTAAGTTAATTTTAAGTATTAGATGTATTGTGTTCCATATTGTATTTCCATCAACAGCTTTTATTTTTCTTTATTCAGTATAAAGTATTATTTTATGATTTTGTATATGCCTTGCTTTAAATTGAGATGATATTAAAAGTTCTATTGAAGCAAATGCAAATTGCATGCATACATTAGCAATACTTTACTTTGAGTCTAATTCTTTAATAATGCCATTTGTACTTTTATATTCATTTTCATATGTGATTGCAGCTGTGTTAATACAATGGAATCATGATTGTTGTCTGTTGTGTAAATGTGCTTTGGATTATGACCCATTATAAAGTTTCCCGCGGGTAGGATACTGTTCTTGACAATCTTTGTGTTCTCCAAACACAAAGTGATTTATTAATATGATGACGGATGTTTCTTTTTTGTAATGTTTGGATAAATTTTGCTTTAATTTATGTAAGATCAACTGTTGTAAGGCAATTGTTCCTTGTATTTCCTTTTCTAAGGAGATTTGATTATGTAAGCAGCAGATCTTAAAAGAAATAAATAAAAATGTAGAATTTTTCTGTTTATATGACTTTCCTTTTTTTGTAAAATTATACAGTATTTGATATTGTAAAACATTGATATTTACAATTAACAGCAACTAGAACCAACTTTTTTCTTCCAAAATTAAATCTTAACTTATATTTTAAATAATTACATAGTTGAAATAGTTGTAATAAAATAATGAAATGCATTGAAAAATGTTTCTGACATCTTAATTCTGAACAATGAAATAGTTATTTACTTCTTAAAAATTCTTACTATCAGAATGATTGAAAATTTCATTGAAATATTCTTCTAATGTGATGAATACTAATTACTTAATATCCAGATTCAAAAATAATTTGTTTTCTTTATCATTACTATAAAACTGTCTCTTGCATAGCTTTATTGGTAATTTAATTCTTCATTCATTACATAGCATTACCCGAATTGTCCATGAGTAATCGTTTGATCATGTTTGAAAAAGATAATAGCTTCCTTCAAAATATTTGATGTTAGTTTCATTATACTTATTCCATTTAAAATTAATATATGACAAAAACTTTTAATTGTATGTATGAGATTTTTATTTTCTAAATATAGAATCTTATACATTATTTAAAATATAATTATTTATGCAAATAAGTTTCCTCATATCTGTAAACATTATTTAGCTCTAAGTATTTAAAGATATGTTTATTTTTTAGTATATGTTTTGATCAGTTTTGTATTAGGGTAGACATCTGAAAATTTTGAATGCATTTATTTTAATTTTTAATCAAGATATGTTGTCTCTGTTTTATTAAAAACAAAAAAAAATGAATCATATATTATTTAATATTAATTAAATAATTGCTTACACACCAACGAAAAGTTAAATTCAGATTTTCAGATCAGAAAGAAAATTCAGATTTGGATATTTTTGAACTTTCATAGAGAATTGTTAGGGTTCACCAATTTTTCAAACTTATTCCTTGAAAAAGGACCATAGATATAATGAAATCCCAAAGTAAAATATTGCAATCTTACTGATATTCTCATATTTATATCATATTTTAAATTAATTTTCTTATTTTGATGCTGTCACTGATAGCCTAATTATTATGTACACATCATCTGTTTTTTAATTCTATTTGGCATTTCTTTTCCCCCACTGTCTTAAAAAATAATTTTTCTGTTAGATTCAATATGAAAATTTTTATTACAAAACTAAATATTGTATAATAGGACATTGATTTTCTCCATATTCATGGATTAATTAATTTATTTTGTTATCAATCTTTTACTGGATGATACAAATCATGTTACCATATGAAATATAGTTTCAATCTAAATTTACAATAATTTATGTATAAGTTTGTATGATGTATATCATACAATAAAATACATATTTTTTAAATAAATGTATAATGGTTTATTAATTTTTACTAAGAATTTTAATGATAGAAACATTTACTTGTTAAATTACAGAAATGGTAGATTTTGAAATTTGTAGATTTCTCCAATAGATGACTATTAACGGAAAACCATTGTCTAATTATTCCCGTAATCTGTTATTAAAAGGGGTTTTTTTTATATCAAACAATAGAATTTCAAAATTAAAAAATGAGGAAGGAAAAAACTGTAGAATAAAACTTGAGACCAAACGTATGGTGTTTTATTCACTAGGTTGCTAAGAATTGCATTAAAAGGGGGGGGGGGAAAAGTATATGAAGAAGTATGGAATTTAGCCAAATAATTTTCGAGGATAACCAAAACTTTGCACCATTTTACTTTTTGGCTTCATTATATATATTGTCCTCCATCAATGTCATAATTTTGAAAAATGTTGATGGTTTGAATTTCTGTTATCTTCTCTTTGATAGAATCGAATAACTTAAGATCCATTTTGTAAATAAAAACTTCTAAGTATTGTAATACATAATATTATTAACTTAATTATTTGCACCATGTTTAAATGTTGAAAACAATTTTTTCATATTTTAAAGATAAAATTGTAAGAAATCTTCTAAAAAAAAGTATTCAATACAAAATGTAGTGACTATCATATTGTTTTATACTAATGTCAAGCTCACATTTTGTGAATGAATTTATACCTTTCCAATTGTTTCATTTCTAAAATTCTCTTTTTAAAATACGAATGCATAAAAAAAAAAAACTTGTTATATCAACATTTTTTAAACAGAATTACCTTTTCAAAAATCTACTAAATAGTTATAAAATTAAATGTTGTATCTTAGCTTTTAATTTGTGCATTAATTGATTCTCAAGAATAAATGTTATAATACTTTGCAATTATAAATTCTGTTATCTGTAGATTATTGCATAGTTCTTTGAAAATGTAAATTCATTATACCTCTTGTATTAATATTATAGAATAAATAATATTAATACAATGTACACAACATAGCTGCTTGACTAAATAACTATTCTTGCTATTATATGATTATACTGTTTATTAATTCTGAAAAAAAATAACTAAAACTGCTTGAGGAAAGTAAAACTTAAATTAAATTGAAATAGAACAATGAAACCTAACTGGGATTTGAATTATTGATATTTAAAAATCAATGAATAATTGAATTAATCTCTTTGTGATAAGTATTGCAATAATGCTATCATTCTGTATAATTTCGTTTCATTCTCATTGGCTGTTTAAAAAAATTATAATACTGCATTATCATCATCTTGTCCCATTCCTTCATGAAACCCTTACATAGTAATTAATTAAATGTGCATAAACATTTATGAATTATATCCACAAGAATAGATAATGTACTAAAAACATATCTAATGATATATGCATTTTTTAATATCAATTTACTTTACTAATTTTCTTTAATCACTTAATTTTTTTTAAGAAATAAATTACTTTTGTAAATTTAAATTAATTTTTAAAAATACTTAATTTGTCTGAAATGTAAAATTCTTCATAATATAATGAATCATAATTTAATGTTCACGTGAAATTTGGTTTGATTCCTTTTTTAAAAAAAATTAAAGATTTTATAGAATGTAACTATTTATTTTATTTCAAGCTGTTGAAATGTCAAAACATCTTTGTATTGAAATACTTTTTATTTTAACAATTAGATAATAATGAATACTATTCATATTTTGAAAATAAATCCAGATAATTTAGCTTTGTTTATTGAGACATAATGTTGAGATTAAGAATATATTATGGGAAATTTGTGTGGTAGTTTTTTGTGTTTCTTGTAGGCATCAATTTCTTTTTATACACTTTTATGTGTGATTCTTATGGCTCTCAGAACTACGGTTAAGGCTTATTCCCTCATTAAAAAAAAAAAAAATCAGAAATTTATTTTTTCTCAAAAGCAGTATTGTGAAGTTCCAAAATGAAAATAGAAGTAACATTCTTCTTTATTTGTTTCAACTTGCTATTCTTTCATTTTAATTTCGAACGTAAAAAGCTAATATCAATATGACATGTCAATATTACAATGCGATTTCATTATTATTATTTTCAAATTCATTTTAAATTTGAAGTAGTTTAAACTCGCTTCAATGACAAAATGAACATAGAAGTTTACCAAACATTACGATCACAAGTAAAAGAAAATATTCTTTTAAGAATTTAAATTTGCATCCATTATAAGACAGTATACTATATAATAGTTTAAAAATTATAATTTAAGAGTATTAATTTTAATCCAAATAATACCGGTAAAAAACGAGTTTTTTTAACTGGAATTTTCTTTCAAACGTAACATTTTGCGTAACAAAATTTTTTTATACCTTAAATTTTTGAGCAAAAGAGAACGTTGAGACAAATTGAATTTATTCAATAATTAGTTTTAATAATTTATTTTATTATTTGATGTTTATTAAATTTATCATCTAAAATTTCGTGGAAATTTTTTAACTCGATTAAGTATTTTGTTAATTAATTAAGCTACATGTAATTAAAATTTTAAAGCAAACTATAAATTATCTAACGACGGGTTTGGCGACTTAGCGAAAAATTTAATTCTTTAAATAATAAGTTTCAATCAATTAATTTTTATTAATTATAATTTAATTATCGTATTGTCATCCAAAACAATCGTGTATAGAAAATTTCAACTCAATTGAGCGCTTTAAAATGTGAGAAAAAAGCTTTTAAAGTTTTGACCCAGACAAAGTTACAATGTGAGTTAAAGAAAACCCATTAAAAAATTAATGAAAGCGAGAAAGTAAATAAGATTGAAAAATCGTGGAACAGATTCCGAAAAAAAAATGAATGTTTAGCTTTAGCTGAGGAAGAGGAACAAATAGAAATCTAAACTAGTCATTTCTATTAATTGTTATCTAATCAGTTGAACAGAAAATCTAGAATTGGATTCTATAATAAACAGGAAATATGTTTCTTGATTTGAAGGGAGGGAGATTCGAAGATCTTTTATTTTATCTACTTTTACTTAAAAAATTCTTTAAATCCGATTCTTTGAAAATATATTTATTCAATAAACTAATTTCAAATGTTCGTGTGTATTCCTATTCTTTGGTCTTAGATGTTTGTGCTACCGAATATTTTGAATAACTATGGTCAGCAGAAATATCAACAAGCTCATTTCCTCTAAACTAGCAGTAACATTTTTTTTTTTTTTTTTTTTTTTGTTTCATCGTACCCTCTAACAAAATTTAGATCTAATACGCTCAAGGCAGATTTTCTCAAACAGTGAATTTTAGTAAACTACATATATAAAAAAAATGTTCGGTGCATTGAGGTATCTTTTTCATATGTGGATTGATTGACGTCACACTAGAACAGAGATGTCGAACTTGTGGGCCGCATGTGGCCCTCAACGAATATATTTTCGGCTCAGCCAACAAAATAGCATGTAAGAAAAATTTTATCCACAAAATAGTAGCTCTATTTTTAAAATTTCTCATGTACATAATTATTGATAATGCACCACAATTTTCGCCAATAAACAATTACTATTCGTGTTGAATCGACGCACCACTTTTTCAGCCAACAGCAAGGAATGTAACAAAATAATAACTATTAAGGTTTTTCCGAGTGTGATGTTTTTTCCACCGCATCGGGAACGAGGTCGGTTGACTTTGAGCGACGGGGATTATATTAACTTTCGATCTGTCGATCCAGAGAAAACTTGTCCGGTTGCGTTTGCTATTTTTATCAAGGAAGCCAAAAGCGATTCTTCTCGGGCTAGTCATTAAGATGTTTTTAGCTTCTGTAGTCATTGTTGAAAAGAGCCCCCGCAAATTCCCCCTCCAATACCATCGTGTTGATACGAAGAGAAACACTCTGAATGATATTTAAGAGAAGGTTATTTTTCCAGCCAATACTGTTATTGATATGCATTCCCTTCCTATTGTATTGAGTTTCGCTTTGAACAATATCCATTTGACATCATCGGTTGTCTCTGCTTGAGATAGCGTTTCTGTTTTGTTACATGTGCCGTAGCTGATGTATCACTAGTTGGGATTTATGTACAGTTGTCTTAATTAGATTCACAATGACGTGTTTTTAAATCGGGGGGGGGATTTTCTTGCTGTTTTGGGGGAAGGATATCGGTTGACCTAGAGCTATGGGGATGATTTTAACCCTCGATCTGTCAGTCCAGAGAAAACTTTTCCAGTCGCTTTTGCACTGCTCTTATCAGTTAGGACAAAAGGGATCCTCCCTCGGACTAATTTTTAAGAAGCTTTTAACTGCTATTACCGTTATTGAAGAAAGCCAGCACAATGTCAATATTCTTTTATTGCCCTGTTTGGTGTGCCTAACATGAAATATTCCGTTTACAGAGAACAATAAAAAAGCTTATTTACTTTACGCTTATTAATTAAAAGTACGAGGAGAATCACGGAATACTATATCTTAAATTCCTTGTCTTTGTGGTGTATATCTTTTCAAATTATTAGTGGAGCTTAGATTTCTTTTTTTGTGAGCCTAACAATGATATTTTATTCATTTTATAGAACTACAAAAGTATTTTTTTTAGTCAAAATGTTATTATTTCCTTCTTAGTTGAATATGGATATGATTTTTAGAAATATTTGAATTTAGGTACCATTTTAAAGAAAACTGTTACACAATACGGCTCAAAATTTTTTATGGTTCCATAAAGGTTACTTATGCATATAGTGAACCTAAAATATTTTTTTCTCTAAGTAATTCATAAGTTTTTAGAAATATTTTTTTATATATATATATATAAAAGAGGGGGAAAAATTAAATTTCCAAAATTTAAAAGTTCTTCACTTCTTTCAAAGTAAATATATAGAATTACCATTAAAAAAAGTTAGTTTACTTAGTTTATGCATTGGTTTCTATATGATGAGTAAAATGTTTTGTACATTTATGGAACATTATTATTAGAAATGGTATCTAAATGCAAATATATCTGAAATACCATGTCCATATTCAACTCAAAGAGAAAGAAAAACTTTTTGACCAAAAGTTTTTCTTTTTGAAAGAAAAACTTTTTTTTTTTTTTTTTAATATTTGAATAAAATGATTAAAATATGTTTTTTGGGAACACAAAATCCTTAAGCGAATAATTTTTAAAACATAAATGTCACAAACTGAAGGAATCTTAAATTCGGTATTTTGTCCTCCCCTCCCGCATATCCTGGTACTCTCAATGTGTAGTTATTCCATGTCTGGTAATTTACTGTTCTAGAAAAATATTTATTAGTATTACATTTTTTGACAGCGATTACTTATTCATTTTAAGCTGTTCCATTAAGCTCAGAAACGAGGTAGAAGACTGAACAAAAAATGGCTGACGAACAATAGTATTGCCACCTAAAGGGAAAACTTGAGTACTTTTGCTGTGACATAAAAGATAAAATTATTCTTTTGATATGGAGTAATTAGTGTACCAAAGTTATATCAGAAAAAAAAATATTCCATTAAAAAGTGTAAATACACACACAACTATGCAAATCACAAATAACAGTACTCCATTTAGAAGGTTAAGTAATAAACTTTATTATCGTAAAAAACTACTCATATAGCATGGCCCGTGAGGCATTTACTTGTTAGAAATTGGCTCGTTCGTGGATATAAGCTTGACATCCTTGCACTAGAACAATACGCGAATAAATGTCTAGAGACCCCAAATTTGAGTGCAGTCAAGTGACGAGGATGACATTTGAACTTGCACCTCATTATCCAAACTTTCACATCACAGGAGGTTTCAAGGCTTGTTTCAATCATCATTATTTCAGGCAACGTATATTTATTGGAATCGAGATTCGAACTCGTGGGTTGATTTGACCATTGCCGAATAAAAATTCACGACCAGGACTATCCGTATACCGTGGCTGCTACCTACTAATAATTGATTCAGTTTTTATTGATGTCGTACAACAGCAGAACTTGACGACTATTTTCACTCATTGAATATTGCTTTTATATTAAGAAATTCGAAAATAATATTGATAACTAACTGAAAATAATAAAACAAACTTTGTGTCATCAAATTAAGTTTTTTTTTTTTTTTTTACTTCCTTCGTTCTAAAAAATGAAGGGGGCCTCAGACACTTTAAATTTGTCGCAAAAAAAATATTTATGTCTGAATAAATCGTATTTACTACTCAAAATCATGAAAATAAGTCAATTATTAACATTATACAAAAAAAAAAAAAAATCAAATGATTTGTTTGATAAAAAATATTCTTACTGTATTTTTTAATAGTTCATTTCACAATGTAAAAACACTGTTCGATGTCAAAATTCTAGAACAATCAACATTATAAAAAAAAAAACACCGAATGTTTTGCAAACCAATATCAAAAAGAAATTTATAAGATTTTGAAAACGCTGACATTCCTTGCAATACTCTTATCACTATAAAAAAGATAGTTCTTAAAAGTTTTCTTCTGAATTTTCTGCGCTTTCACAAAGGTCACTATAAATAGTCTACTAGTTACACTCGAGGGTAATTACGTTTAATAATTAGAATTAGCGAAGCTACACCATAGGGGCTCACTCTTATCTTGATTATCCCATCCATCAGAGTTAATTGCTAAGTAATTAAAGAGAAGATCTTTAAATTTATTCTTAGGTACTGCTGTGTTGTCTTCTTTTTTTTTTTTTTTTTTTTTTTTACTTCCGAAAAAGTTGGCATGTCCCTGAGACGTATGCATACAAAAGCTTGAAAACCACTACTTAAGTGAGGCATAGTCTATCTTTATGAAACATTGAATTTTTGACTTTTTTACGGTAGAGAAAATTCTGAGATATCTTCATATATCACAAACAGCAAGAAGTAATATGTGTGTTTGTGTGTGTAAATATATATATATATATATATTGAGGGGATAAGGTATGGACTAGGTTTAGATTACTCTTATTAAATTTCAATGTTCAACTAAAATGAACATGGAGGATGCTACAAACAATAAGATAGTTTTAAAAATGAAAAAGCATAAACAGGGTCAGTTTACCGTTTATTTTCAATTAATAAAGTCACTCGTAAACACCACATTCAGCGTCGGAAAGTCGCTGCATTCTCCAATTGGTTCAATTTTCTTCTTCCTCTCTGCGGCATTTGTCACGTGTACTGGATTTCCCTGGTGGTTAGCGAACGCTTATTGTTGCCTCTAATTCAGGAGGGAATATACTACACGGCTGTCCTAGAATATCAGACGTCCGCTGCTGAATTGAAGTTAAAGGGTAAGTGGACAATAAATTTGGAAAGACAAAAAGAAAAAAATTGTTCATGATGTTCATCAAGTGCACCACTGTCACTTTTATCAGCGGCAATTGATGTTATGGTTGGACTTTCATGAAATCTTAACTTTCGTACTTGGCAACGATAATTGGGATGAATTTTCGTAATCTCATAGGGTCTGAAGAACTTGAATCGAAGTTTCAAACCGGTTCCAAATTGGGCGCATTGTAATGTCATTCGGTCGCCAAGTTTGTATTTAAGGATAGTTTACGGCGTTTAACTGTTACTGTATATATTCTTACTTTAAATGGAAGATGTGTTGTGTTTAGCTTCACTACGTAACGCATCTTTTTTTTTTTTTATCAAGAATTCTTTGTTGGTGTTCGTTAAGAATTTGTTTAATATGCAGTTCCTCTTGTTGTTTCATTTTGACACTTGTCATATTTGGCGGGTCATACTTGTCAGGTTCGAAAAAGTTAATCTCATAAATGAGGATGAGTATCAAATTGTATTTGATCATGTATTACGAACGTTATCTGGTGAAACTCATTTAGATACTGATTTGCGAATAAAAATATCTCTGTCCTAGGAATACAAAGGTTACTAAAAGCGTTAATAAAAGGTTTACAAAACGAATTAAAGAGTCTAGAAAATATGGGAGTATAAAATCGAAAATGATTCGATGCCTTGGGTCAGTCATGTTGAGATTGTTGAAAAATCAGATCGATCAATTCCATTGAGCTCAAACACCTCATTACATCATGTTATCATTAGAGGAAGTTCTGTATGAAGGTAAGCACTCTACAATATTTAGCAGTTTAGACTTAAAAATGCTATTGGCATGTCAAAATGGATAAAGAATCTAGTCTCATGACAACGTTTCAAACACCCTTTGGAAGATATCGCTCGATAAGTTACCACTTGGCTTAAAAGTATCAGGAGAGATATTTAAAATAGAAGTAAGAGAGACGTTTGAGAACATATGTCTCATTAATAATGCAGACGACATTGTAACATACGGAGAAGATGAGATAGAACTTAATAAATTTTTTACAAAATTCCTAGAAAGTTGTAAAGAATTGTGAATAAGGTTAAACAAAAAGAAATTTGAACCCAAATGTGATGACATTACTTTTAAGGGTTACAAAACCTTGAGTGCTTGAATTCGACTTGATCCAATAAAAATGAAAGCAATCATTGAAATAAAAGAGCCATCCAATGTAGATGAATTACGAAGATTTTTAAGAATGTGCTACTTATTAAAGTAAATTTATTCCCAGATGTACTAACCAAATCGAACTATTAAGGCAGCTTTCGAAACAAATTGCTTATTTTGCAAGGTACATGATTCCTAACATAGTTATGACAAGTGTTGATACTCAATTTCAGTCGAAAGGATTCAACTAGTTTTGTAAAAATGGGGATATTATATACAACCACTCCCTATATAATATCCCCATTAATACATGAGAACCATGCAACAGTAAATCGAATGGATAAGTTGAATTAGATTAAACATAGAAAAAAATATTACGAAAAAGGCTGTAACAGGCGATAGAAGAACTCTATTTAGGATTGTTAAATGACAGGAATATACTTCTTGATAACATTGGTAAGAGTCCAACTCGATTATTATTTAGAAAATGGACAAAAAATAGTTCCAACCATGTTCAAGCTGTTTGGATTTGGTATATATAATTTTCAAAAAGTGAAAGAAGTCAAAGGCGAAAATTTCACAAAGGCATCCAATATCTGATGTTAAGATTAATGCACAAAGTTTTTATGCGTCTGTAACAGAAAAGACAGCCCAAAAAACAAGGGATTGTTACAGAAGTAATAATTCCTAATTGATGAAAAAAGAACATACGTAAAAATAGAATGTTCATTTAATCAAATGCAAATAATGAAGAAAGGAGTAAAAATAAGGAGCCCACAAGGGAGACACCCGTTGAAAATTTACCCTGAAAATGCAGATGTACCATCGATTGAACTTTCAACAAATCGTACACGTATGGAAAGACTGTCAAGAAGCCTTAATCTATAATTTTATAGAACTATATTAATTCTGTCTATTCCTTTCGATTGAATGTTTAACATTAAGTTTTGTTAAAGGGGAAGGCGTTAAGTGTAATTTATATGGCTACACTTATTACTTGTAATATATGTATGTTAATTCTGGCAACACTTAATGGAATAAAAACGTAAATAAAGTCAGAGTCGAAAAGATACTCTGCTGTCTTCATTAAATAATAGTTAATGATCTAAGTGACATAGAAGCATTATAACAAGAATACGTTCCTTTTAACTTCTTTTATATTTTATTTAATTTAAAAAAAAATATCAACGTCTTTAAATTTTTTTAAGTCATCGATTTTCCAATAGATAATTTTAACAAATTTCTTTTTATGATTCTATTATTTTTTGTAATTTTATTGAGAAATTTACAGACGATAAAACTAAGAAATAAATATTTGAAAAATAACCTCATTTACAAATGGATCAACATGGTTAGTAAAAATTCATAAACATTGTTTTAAATATTATTTAAATGTTTGTTAAAATTTAAGTTCGAAATTTTGGTCTATTTTCTTGATTAGTTCCTATATTCAAATCCCGGAACTTTTCAGTTCAATTAGCAAGTGATTTTCTATAAATAGAAATTGTATTAAACAGCTGAAAATACTATGAATGGCATATGCTCGTTCATGATGTTATTACTGATAATTACTACGGTTATTTTCTTTCTCAAAATCATTTTCTGAAAGCTAACGGCTTGTACTTCCTCTTAGTATTCATCAAATTAAATTTGAAGAGCTTTAGGAGAGATAATCTCAACAATTATCATCATACTACCGAGTTCTTTTCCCTTCCAACTGAGTAGAAATATTTACGAATTAAATCCGTAAATGGAATGTGTTCTTTTTCTTTCAAAGCAACTATAATTAGGGATTTAAGTTACAGACAAAAACTTTCTTTATAGACAGTTCTTTATTATAAGCTGCGTTATGATTACTTTAAAATCCATGACATTAAATCAATTACGTTAAAATTCATCAGTTATTAGCTACCTTCACTCTAATCTTTTCGACTTTTTTTTATACTTCCAAAAATTATACAAAAAATTTGTTGGGTGTTTTTCCTGTTGGTAAAAAAAGAGTTCATCTCATACTAAGAAAATTATCAATACTACTTCAAGTTTTAATTTAGATAGGAGACTTTTTCTTTGCTCTCGAAAAATGTAAAATTTTCTTTCTGAATCTTGTCAAATAGTTTTAATATTGCTTCGATAAATAAGTTTTTTTGGTACTTAAAATTTACTAGAATATTAAAAATCAATTTCGAAAATTAATTTAGAATCCTCGGAGAACTTGGTTTACTGATTAAAATGAATTTTTTTTCTATCTTTTACATCACGCTAGTGCATGACCTGTTTCCTTTCCGAAAAAGTTTGGTTTCAGCTATAAGGAAACATCAAGTTAGTTGTAATGATTTCGTTCCGGAAAATTTAATAAAGTTTTTAAGAGACGAGCAATTCTTTCATATCCCAACATATGGGACACGAACTAGGGTTCCTTTTTTTTTTCTGCAGAAAATTGCTTTAAAGCTGTATAAGTTACATTAAAGGAATTCGAAATCACAAATGAAAAAAAAAATACGTTTTTTTTTTTATTTTTATTTATTTATTTTTTTAAGTACTGATGGTGCTAGTATAATGATTAAGTTTGGAAAAATAGCGAGTCGCTCGTGAGTATCACCTATTATATGCACATACACACATATGTCCTTCATAAAAAGTGCATTTGGGAGAAAGCACTGCTGAGATAGATATTATATCATATGAAGAAGATATTGATGAATTTAGAGGACCTAATTGAAAATTTTTCGAATTTGAAAGCGGTTTAGCAATAGGTTCTATGTTTCATATTGCTTATTCAGAAAAAATTCTATGACTAATATAAATGAAACATAAGAAAGATAAAGGGTTATTATAAAACTATGCAGAAAGTCATCTCTCAAGAATGATATGTAACAAAATTATATTGAATCATAGTTTGGCTGTGAAATGATGGGTTTTTTAGATATGAAAATACACTGGAATAGTTCGTTGATAATGCTTGAAAGATTTTTAGAGACAAAATCAGCAATTTCAAAAGCCTTAAATGGTATAAAGGAAAAACAAATCTAGTTCGTGTAGAATGTGAAATTCCAATTTTAATTGTAGCAGGCTTGAAGTTAGTAAAAAATTGGCGTAGAAACACTATACAGTTGAAATGCCACTTTGCTAATTGCCAAATGAGAATTTGGTTTCTTTATTGGAGAGTTGAGTAACAAAGTT
This sequence comes from Nephila pilipes, assembly GCA_019974015.1. Taxonomy (NCBI): domain Eukaryota; kingdom Metazoa; phylum Arthropoda; class Arachnida; order Araneae; family Nephilidae; genus Nephila; species Nephila pilipes. The sequence goes on from BMAW01052957.1 coordinate 2,606,656, forward strand.
AAGGATTTTCTGTGAATACAGAATGTTCTTGATCCAAATAATTAGTGAGAGACATAATGTTGATATAGTTGGACTAATGCAATATCTAAATTTTGGAAGAAGTATGATGATGCATTTACTGTTGATCTTTCACGTTTACCAAATAAGAACTCTTTGATTTAACAAGCTAAAATAATTATGATAAGGCCTTTTTGCAAGGGAGACGAATCATTTCCCATCTCTTCGCACTCAGAAAAAAGAGAGAGCGGAAACTTCAGAAGAGAAATCTTTAATGTTGGACGAAACACGAAAAAGTGATCCACTCATTGTATGTCTAGCAAGAGTTCTAGCTTGTGTAAGACATCGAAGCAAGAACTGCAGTTATTTGACTCAACAGTAAATTGATTATCAAAATTATAAAACTTGGAAACAATGCCTGCAACTTCAGCTGAAGCTAAGAGGGCATTTTCTGCTGCAGCGTTGTTCATAACAAAGCTAAGATCTAGACCGAGTGATAAAGGCTTAGGCTGCTTATATTTTCTTAAACCATACTTTAAAAATGAATAATTAATATATTTTATTTGTGTGTGTGTATTTTGAGGCAATATATAAAAGAGTATTAATTTTTTTAACTTTTGATTAGAGGAACTTTTTATTTATATCCAGAAATTCCTGTTGTATTGTCGGGGTATACCGGGAAAGAAAAAGAGGGTGAGAAATCTGATCCCGACCCCGGACGTGATCGAGTGTTGTTTATCCGTATTTTGTATTGTTAATATTCAAATGTGAAGTATGGAAGCTTTTGAAACAGTGAAAAGCCAGTCAGAGAATAATTTGTGAAAGCATTTAAGGCCATAAAACTTATGTTAGGCTTAGAGACACAGAAGGTTGAAAATATGAAAACGAAAATGCTATTGTTAAATGTTAGATTTGCAAATACTTTATCAGAAATACGAAAGCGATGATGAGTATGATCGTGAATTTTCAGATATTGAAGAAGATTGAGAAAAAATCGATGAAGAAAAGAAAAAAATTAGAAACATTTTTAATAGTCGACAGGAGTTCAGTATTATCGCCGCATTAAATAATACGTCGCCAGTTTTGAATAAACGTTAACTTAAGCTATCGAAAATTGAATTAAAACAATTTTGGGGTGACGTCAAGGATTGGTTGACATTCTGGAATAAATTCAAGCGTTTACGTGAAGATTATGAAGCAGAAAAGGAAGACAAATTTCATTATTTGTTCCACGCAATTACACTGAGAACCAGAGCACGGGATATAGCAGAGATTTCCTGCAACCGCCGAAAATTGAGACAAGGTTATTGAGTGTTTAAAATTAGGTTCGGAAAAAAAATTTGACTAGTAAAATTCCAGGTCAGAAAATTGCTAGGACTTGTAATAAGAAAAGGCTACAGAATTTAAAAGAAAATTAAATGTTTCACAGCTGTATGATAATTTAGAATCTCATTGAAAGCACCAGAATCCATAAGAATGACAAATAAAAAAATAAGCAGCGGTGCTCTTCCTACTATTCGAATATTGCATTCCTGAAGAAATATTGAGAGTTTAGTTGAGTTACCTTGCGGACAGTAATCAGTTCGCAAGATGGCTCTTTTTGTGATAGATTAAAGTAATGACTAACTTTTCGGAAAAACCTGCCTTTTTTTTCAGAAAAGTTTGGTTTTAGCCATGGGGCATCAGCAAGTTTGTTGTTATGATTTTGCGTAAAGGAAAATTTTCAGTAAAGTTCTTAGGTAAGAGGAGAACTCACAGCTCTTTATTTTTTTTGATTATTTTATTTGGAACTTTTTTTTTTTTTTTTTTTTTTTTTTTTTTTTTTTAAGTTGAAAATAGATTCTCATCTTCTACTTATTCAGAGTACTTCTATATACTTTACATAGCGAAGAAAAGTGGAAAAAAAAATATAGATCCAAAAAATATGATATTGGAAAATATTTTTAAAATTATAGTTTTTTCGTTAGAATTTCCGACATTTTTAATGTTATTATAATTCTAATATTTTGATTTATCTTACTTTTAATTCTACAACACAAGTTCAAATTTTTCGTACTTAAATCGTCAGGAAATTGTTTCTAGATTACTTTTGTCATTACCATAACTAAGAAAATGTAAATCCAGTGAAAATTGGGTGTAAAAATCTCATTTGAATTAAAAACAAAACAAAAATTAAATTTCCATCTAAACTTACTCAAAATGAGACACTTCAATTTCTGATACAAATTATCACAGAGTTTTAAATTCTCTGTATTTTCAGTATTTAGGAGGTAGTAAAACAGACAGCTTTTTCTTGAATTATTGAAGAAATCCACTTTAGAGATTTATTAAAAATATTTATGTCATTAGTCAGCTTTAATTTCGTCTTCTGACATTTAAAGATCGAGCAAATAATCAATAGCAATCGAAGTAATAATTAGTACTACATTCTTAATAATTAAAATTTAGTCTCTGTTCAAGTCTCTTTCTGAAAAATGATTTTGTCCTAGCCAATTTTACATTGGCAAGGCATGACAAAAAATTTTAGAATTGTATTTTACATAAAACTGTATAAGTATTATTTGAAACTATATTTAATTAAAAATCAAATTGGGTATAAATATTTTTATGTCTCACTGCAATCCCCCAGTATTACTTCCACCTCCTGTCATTATTATTCTTATTCGAAACAATTCCGAGTAAATAGTCAAATGAATATAGAGTCATAAAAAGGGTGATAATAACCGTTATTTTATTTAGATTTATGAATATTCAATCCCTAGGCTTCTCTATCTGTACATACACTCCATACGCGTCAAAACCTATAATTTAAAATAGTATTTAAGTAATCTGTACAGAGACGATCGGGTTTGAGTTCTTAATAAACTTAGAATGGAGGGTCCGATTCACTGAACTAAAAGCAGTTTATTCCTGGCTTTATTCTGATCATTCGTTACCCTTGTCAATACAATTACTTTTTTTCATTTTTAACTTTTTCCTCTCACTCTCTGTACTAAAAACTTCAATTTTTCACTGGTTATCAATGCGATTTATCAGATCTGTTCACTATACTTCAATAATTCTAATCTAATCTACTTCTCTCCATTGGGAGAGATTTTCAAATAAAACAGTATCATATTTAAGTCATAAAGTGTTGGCTGGAGCGAGAAATGTGACAGAGTCTGTGCTATTTGAAGAGGAAAGGTGCAAAATAAAACTTTTTTTTATTTTCAGTCCATCAAAACATTTCCTCTATCTTAACAAAATTATCCTTCGAAACGCTTCATATTTTATCATAATAACGGTTAAAATAAAATGAAATGTTTCAAAAATATTTAAGTTGGTTTTATAGACTATTCTAGTCCATTAGTTCCCAACCAGAGGGTCGCCTTGGCTTTTTTTTTGGGGGGGGAGGGGGGAGGTCATCGGTTATATCAATTACAAGAACCAAAATTGAGTTTTAAAATTTAAAATTGGTTAGTAAATGCTTGTAATATATTCAAAGCGTTGATTATTCAAAAGAGAAAGGCCATCCATTTCAACATGTAAGTCACGTTCAAGCGTTCCCTTGTTGGCCGTGCGATTTTGTGCCCCTTCTACGTTGGGCGAACACCATATCAAATGACCACACGGGAGTGTTTTTCTCTTCTGTCCTCTTTTTTTGGAGCGGGATCTTAATGAGTATCACCCCAGTCCAAAATCTCAGGAGTTAAAGGTGTTGGGTTCGGTAGGGTAAATATTTTTTTTTGTGCATTTCTAGTTCCGAGTAACTTTTGAGAGTAAACTTTATGAATTCAGGAAAATTTATACAATCTACTTATCAATTATCTGGCTTGTTTATATCATTGTATCACAATATACACCGTCATATATATCAAAAGATCAATTTAAATCAAATTGTAATAAAGGTGTGTTTTAGACTCTAACTTTTGGCTTACGTATTTTTGATCGTTAAAAAACTGGGGAGGGGTTTAAAATAAATAAACGAAAAATTTCACTATTTATACATACTGATCCAGCGGATGGGAAGGGTGGGGGGACGGTCGCGATCATTTTAAAGATTCGGAAAAGGGTCTCGATTGAGATAAAAAGATTAGGAACCACTCTGTTCTAATCGCATAATAATATTTTCAATACTTTTTTTAACTTATTTCTGAAATTATACCCATTAAGAGATCAGTGGCATATCGAGTTAAAAATTCAAAGAAATAGGAAAAGTTTTTGTATTATTGTTATCTTCACAAAAATTATATTAAAATTTTTGTGTCAGAGCAAATTTTGTTAATTCTAATGACAAATTATTCGCACAAATTTATAATTACAAAAAACAATATTATAAAAACAGGTTAATAAATTTCATCATCAAACGATGGTATAAAATAAATGAATGCATTGTTATATCATCCCTTACTTTAATGAATTATGTTATTTATTGTTTTATAGAACTATTTTGTAAATTGAGAACTTTTTTACAATGATTGAGAACAGACAATATATACCATATCATATACATCTAGGGAAAAAGTGTTTTGTAGATTTTTCTGTTTAAAAATTAACATTCCTATTGGTATATAAAATTAATTAAATAAATTTGTTTTTAACGTATAACATATTTAAAATCGCAATTGAACAGTAAAATTGAGATGTAAAATTTAAAAAACACACAATTTCAAAGTGCCAAAAAAAAAAAAATCATTAAAAAAACCCAATTTGTTCCAATAAAAGTTAATTTTTATAATACAGAATTCTAGGAAAATATATATTTGTTTTATTTTTATTGCTCTTTAGTTTTGTTATCATTATTTCATGGTAGGGGATTTTACTTGATTGAATGTTTGACTAGCTTTATCTATCTTTTTCAGTAAATTCTGTAAAATAAATGTCGAACTCCGGTTTTATATTACCCTATTTTCAGATTTCCCTCGGGGATTTTAGGTCATCTCTGTTAGAAACTACCTTCCCATAAAATTTCAGTTTCGTCGGTCCTCTGGGCTTAGAGATATTTTTAACCAAACACTGAGCAGATGACGACATAATATTTATGTATGATTTTTTTCCTCTACTTTTATTAGAAGATAACAGGAATTTTGTTGCTCCGTTGTTCTCGCTTACAATGTAATAAATTTTGGTGCGGATGTTATAATTTTTTATAACCTGTAATAAAAAATAGTTTCACTTTTTGTAGTTCATTTACTTCAAATGAAAGGAGGACTTACAAATTTTATAAAATACGCTTCACTAAGACAACGTAATATTAAAAAAAAAAAAAAAATTAGAATCGGATAAAATATCTTTTATTAAAGGAAAATACAATTGCCAATCGACTAACCATATTTCAGGCTCTATTTCGGTATTTTCGAGAGCAATTCTTTCTATGACTATATATAAATATATGTGTGTGTGTGTCAAATTCGTCAATAATTGGCTAATTAGCTTACATATTTGAAATAAATCAAATAGTTTTTAAATATACAAGTTCTCAGATGCTGTTAGAATCGCAATTTTGTGACGTTTCTTACACCATCATAGCCCATAATTTCATTTACAATTTTGAATTTTGAACTAAATTTGCAAATTTGATTGCTGGGTCTTTGCACTACGCTGTCCACACACACATATATGTGTAATGTGTGTCTCTTTACATCGATCAATAACTCCAGGACTATGATGTGCGCTCGTAGTAAACCAATAACCAGGTCTTTCTAATTACCTGCTTGAAACGTGTCAAATTTGGAAGTCAATTGGACCAGGAAAAGGTTTTGAGTATGAAGTGAAAGGTTTTCAAGTGGAATGCCACTTGCTCGATGGAACAAAACAGCAACGAGTCAATGAAATGAAGCTGTTTATCACTATTTATTCATAACAAAAATTTCTTGCAAAAATGTGAGGAAAAAGACTGGAAAGCGTTGAACGGTGTATCACCTAAAGTGATTAATAAAAGTGTTATGTTGATGAATAAAAATTTGCAAAATGTTGTTTTCAATTTTAAACTCAGGGTGGTATTGATCGATGTGTTATATATATATAGTGATGAGAAAGTCAGCTAATGCTCACGTGTTATTGCAAGTTCAAAAGTCGATACATATAACGAAAGAACAGGATAACATCGAAACTTTATCTTCTTTGTAGAGAAAAAAATTCTCAATATTCCAGCAATTTATGCGTTTATGTTTTATAATACTAAAAATTTGCCGAAGAAAGAGTTTACTCATTTCCTTGATGTAACGATTGTAGTTTAGAATACCTGTAATTCGAAATATTTGCGATGACATATGAAAATTATCTTTGTGAACCGTGGGAATATCACCTTAAAATGCAACCTTTGGCAGGAAATTCAATTCTTGGAAAGCAAATGTTTTCATTTTTGTTAAAACCTACTGGTTCATCTTTGATTCATCATGCTGTAGCCCATCAGAATAGGGCGACTTATAAGAGACGAGTGTAAGATGTGAACTTAACACAACACCCCAGTGAGAATGTAATACCCCAGAGAAAGAGAGACATGTGTTAGGACTGCAAAGTGATGCGCTAAACGTAAACTGCGCTGCTCATCAAAGTAACACGATAAAAATACAAAAGAAAAAAGAAGTTATTGTCATACAACCAAGTTTGTACTTTGTCAGAAGCTTGGAGACAAAAGTTAAACAAGAGTTAAATGAGTGAAAGTTATTAAAAGTAAAAAGAAAGCTAATCAAAGTAAGTTAATATCTCAGATTTCGCGTAAAACCAGAAAAAGGAATTTATGCTACAATCAACAGAAAAAGTTTTTGTATTGCCGCTGCATGGTAAAAATTATAAGTCATCAATATCTCTTATAATGCAGTGTAAGTTTAAAGATTATTTTGCCATATACTATGGTTATTAATTCATTCTAATGAAGCTCGAATAAGTAGAATGTTTTGTACATCTTTGAATAATGACACTAGAATATGGAACTAGCCAATTCGCAAGGTAAAGTCAGAAAACTAAGAATAAGATTATTTTTAAATGTAATATTATGTTGAATTTTACAAAATATTGTAATTTTTTCTTAAATATTCGTAAGTTAAATTTCTGAAATAAAGCTATATTAGAACAAAAAAAGATGGATTGTTGTAGCTCTACAGCCTCTCCCTAAAAATATGCTAAAATAACTAGTAGTGCTTTCCACACCTTGAACTTAACCATATTATGGGTGTGCCTCTTTAAAGACACACAGTGCATATCATATCACAATCTAATGTGTACGCAACTCTCTTTACAGTACAATTACAATGGGATTCATACGAAAATATTTTCACGTGGACATTATCTGTTATCATTTATGTTAATCGTAAGCGCTGATACTAGAGCAAAGGAATGTTTGATCTCTGCATAGCAAATGTCATTCAATTGGTGAAACACATGTAATGCTTCTCATACAGCAATTTTTTAAATATGTTATAAACTCTTCATAAAAACAGTCCATCATCGCCTCGTGCACTGTATATCTTTCTTTTCACAACCTGATGTCTCAAAGTTCACTACTGGAACCATGCGGGTTTTTTTAAAGTCTATTACTTCAATTTTTGTTTCATCGTCAAAGCATTAAATATTATTCGAACAGCGATGCCAAAGTCCTTTTTTCTGCTTCTTTCTTGAAAAAAAACCCCTCTTGTCGCATAAATTATAACCTTTAAATTCCAACAAGGTATAGTGGCCGCCAAGATAATTTTTTTATTTCACCGATGACAATTCGATATTTATCTCATTCTTAATCCTTTCTGTGAATATGACTCTCTAGACAATGGTGATGAGATATGACTGATATGTCCTCTTTATATTTCTAATTATTTACATTCTACACTCGGCGTTGCCATTTCTGTACATTGCACTTGTAATCCAAATAGCTTGTTTATTGAAAATTTTTCCAGCAGCAGCAGCCCATTTCTGTCTGACTAGGTCAACTAAACACAGCCAAATACTAATCGTAATTTTGAATCACGTTCAGATGACGAAATCAACACCTGAGCCCAACTTGAAGGCTTCGAACTCCATCAGATTTAAAGTGCAGCAGTCCCTCTGCCAGCCATTCCCAACCAGTGGTAATCATACCCCAGGAGATTCGTAAGGGTAAAACGTCTCACGAAGAGGAAGCGATAATGATTGATTCGCACTTAGGGCAAAAACAAACGGACCTCGTAATTTTAAGCCGTGGTCAAGGGATGAGGACCACACCTGCGCTGGCACATCCCTCTCCAAACTTCTGTATCACGCAAGTAGGATGACTTCGGACTCGAACATCCTACTTGGATATAAAGTGCATCAGCCCTGCTACATGATGGGTCTTTGGTGGTATCAGGGCTCAAAACCATGAATTGACGAAACCAACGCCTGTCGTGAATCTGTGACCATAACCACTAAGTTACTGGAGCCACGGGAGAAGAAGGATGCTTGGAGGAATTGGGATCGGGAGTGCAATTAATGGTACCGAGTCAGTTTGGGGTACCAGAACTGAAAAAAGGTTCGGGACACTGCTCTTCTAGACTGATCTTCATTAGAAACAAGGCTCAAAACAGCTGCTCGACAAAAGTATCTCCGACCACGAGTTCATACCATGTTCACTTAGCTACAACGACTACTTAAAAATTGAAGATTTATTCAAAATATTGCATTGTTTGTAAATGTATATCATTAAATAACTTTTTTCCATCGGCAATAAAACTAGTTCGTCTGTCGAATTGTTCAGATTTGTATTAGTTATATGGTTCTGGATTTTTTTCCCCCACAATTTCAGTTCTGTCCTAATTCTTACATTTTCATTTACTTTTTAGATCGTTATTATTTAAAAGCATCGAATAAAATATTTTTAGAACTATCGCCAATTTCGTTAATAGTTTTTAAGTATAACAAACATCCAGATGAATAACTTTTCATTTTTAAATTCAGTACAATGAGTTCAAATTAAAATATAAAGATTTCGTCTATATCATCAGCTTAAGATTTCGTAAGTATAAACAATTCATTTTATTGCATATGTTTATTCATTTTATAATGAATTGCTTATGCTTGCGAAGTTACTGATTAACTATCTTATTTGATTTCAATAAAGTGTATTCCAAGAACGAGAAAATGTGCTTCCATTTGTTTATTTATATCGTCCTATTTTTAGAAAACGTTATGTGATCACTTAGATAATCGGATTATAATTAACCATCATTTTTAAGAATTGAAGAAGATGCGTGGTTGAAACTCTTCAGTTTGTTCTAGCGTGTAGTATATCCTTAAAGATGGTAGAATATCTCATTAGCTAATTACTGTAAATATATAAGAATAAAATGTTTCTAATTTAATACAAAAATGCCAGTATAAATAATTCCTCGTAGTTTTCCTGTATTTTTATCCTTATATTTCTACGAATAGGAATAATAAAAAACCATTAGTACGAAAAATTATCTCGGAAATGAATATATATATGTAATGATACTTTGGGTTGTATGCTTTGTATTATGGATATGTATCACGCTATAAGTAGATAAAACATTAATGCCAAAAGGTTTCAGAGAATTTTTAGGAAACTAAAATTATTTCTTATCGAAAAAATGTTTTTGTTCTTATGGAAATTTTACAGTATTATAAGTCATTAAACTTACTTACCAAATACAAATTTTTTTTCTTTTTCAAATTTGTAAAATATCGTCATTTGATTTTTTATCTGCATAATAATAAAATGCCACATTTGATTTATTTTTATAAATCAACGAAGCTCTATGTGTGTGTGGAATTGTTCCAAAACTTTCATTTCTTAGCGATGAATACATTTTTCATCTGACGCACATCATTAAAGTGATTAGCATATCTTTTTTTACACAGTATGGTGTCTATGTTATACGTGACCGAATTATCAGAAGCATCTTTTTTCTTTAAGAATATTTTAGGCAATAAATCTTGTCTTTCATATAAACTGGATTCTGTGAAGATTAAACAATGTATTAAATTTCTTTGTTAAGCCTAGAAATAGAATCAATGTTCATAAACCTGGAAATTTACATGTTCTATATAATTGTACTGGACTTAAGTATTTGTTTATTTGAACCAGCAATAAACATTGATTTATGGGGTCAAATGTGAAACACTTGCTGGGATTCTTTATTTCCTTAATTTGAATTTCAATATTATATATTTATAAGAAAATCACAAAATTTAAAGTTATTTTTGTCCTGATAAAATTGAAAGAAAAAGCATTTTACTTGGATTTTTTTTTAAAGTTTTTTATCGTAAAATATCCTAATTTACTCAAAATTTTACTTATTTCGAATTAATATCCCTTTATTCCATCAAGAAATTTAACAAAAATATAAGTTGTATGTACAGATAATAATAATAATAATAATAACAATAATAAGAAATTGAATACTAAAATGGAAAAATGCGTGCTTAAAGACATAAACAGAACCATTCCCGCCATGAATTTGGGTATCGATTTGCAAGAACGTTAGTCGATGTGATTTTTTTTTTTTTTTTTTTTTTGCTAGATGTTATGTAGTTTCTGACATAATTTTTCACATAGCTGATTTAACTAAGGTCCAACATGTAAATAACACAATTCAAGGGAAAGCTAAAATACTTTTCAGATTTTGATGTTCGTTGAAGGTGGATCACGTTAAACATGTTAAGACAGTTCAAGAATTGAAGTTTATCTATAAAAAATAATTAGTTGTAACGGCTCTCTTTTACCTGATTAATCAGTCACCTTAAATCACAGTCTAAGTCTAAGCACAGATATATCCAGTTTCGATCAATTAACACAATACTATTCTAATCGCTGACTTATTAATGCTATTAAGAGAAATGCTCTTTGTCAGTTCACGGTCCTTCAACCCCGTTTTGCTCAAATATTAAATATTAAGCTTATCCTGGTACTCGTGTCCAAGATGATGTACACTCATTACCATTAAAATTTGCACACCGAGGATTGTTATGAAACTTGGCGTGAAGGTACGTGTCAGACAAATATATAAATGATAAGAAATGCAGCGTTATTGCACATTGCGTAATGCCATCAAAGGGCGTTGAACTACGTTCTCCTTGGTTTATAAAACAGGTAGGTAGAACTTATTTGAGTGTATTTAATATGCTGAAGAGGGACACTTTATAACTAGTAAGGCCCATTACGCATCCATCGGAGACTATATGAGCAACTATTAGAGTTCGAGAGGGGAAGAATCACAGGGATGATAGACACCGGGTGGTCAGCTCGACGAGTAATTCGTCACCTAGGCCGTTCTGACTTAACTGTGAGGAGATGTTGGAACCAGAGGACAAAAGAGAGGTCTGTTACACGGCGACCAGGCTAAGGACGCCCTCGACAGACCAATAGTCGAGAAGACCGTCATATCATACGACATGCCCGCATAGCGCCAATTTTCTCATTGTCCACCATCATTACACAGACAACACCTTTACTACGGATCTTTGTGTCAGTCCGTACCATTGCAAGGCGCCTGGATAAAGGACAGTTGCTATCGCGGTGCCCATTACGAGTACTACCATTGACACCCACTCACTGTCGCCTGCGTTTGGAGTGGTGTCGTCCTCAAAGGGATTGGACTGCAATCGAATGGAATCATGTCGTCTTTAGCAACGGATCCAGATTCTATTTGGGCAGTGATGACAATCGTATACGTGTGTGGAGGCCCCGTGGCGAGCGTCTCAATCCTGTCTTCGATGTAGAGCTTCACACCGCTCTCACAACTGGTATGATGGTCACCTCTAATATTGATCCACGGCGTAATGACAGCCCAGTGGTATGCGTTCGTGCATTCTTCAGCCACATATGTTGCCAATCAGGGCAGGGCTCCCATGAGCCATATTTAACAGGACAATGCGCTCCCACAAACAACAAGGGTTTCACAGGACTGCCTGCGCTACATTTCCACCTTTCCCTGGCCTGCTTGATCCCCTGATTTGTCACCGATCGTGCATATCTAGTATCATTTGGGACGGTAAGCTAGATAGCCTACGAATTTGGTCGAATCAAAGGCGCGTTTACAGCAACTGTGAAACGAGATGTCGCAGGACATCATACGGGACTTGTATGCCTCAATGCCGGACCATATCACATCATGCAATCTTTCTAGAGGTGGCCTAAAGGTTTCAGTACCTTTCTAGGGTACTGAAACTTCCATTAATTTTTAATTTTTCTTACAATAAATGATCATTTAGCTTTGATTTTGTAATCACTTACTTACATCACGGCTGTACTTTTGTATGTAAAATTTCGTTTTATTCTGACAGCTCTATCTTGGTGAGCAAATTTTTATGACAATAAGTGTAGTTACGGCAAACTTTACCTTCAGCTTCTGCAAGGAACAGACCAATATATGCTCTAGTAAGGATTAAATTACATTCAAACATGCATATTTCACGCACATTTTAATTCCTACCCAATCCTGCTATTTTCTACTAACTTCGGCATATCTTATATATCCGTTTTACTTCTCTAGTATAACGTGTTTAGGACATGAGGGGAGGGGATGACATACCGAATTTAAGAGTCTTTCTTTTTGTCACATTTATGTTTTAAAAATTATTCTTAGAGCTCAGGATTTTTATGTGTTTTATTATTATATTTTGATCATTTAATTGAACTGTAAAAGTATTTGTTGGTTAAAAAGTTTTTCTTTCCCTTTGAGTTGAATATGAACATGATTTTTTAGATATATTTGCATTTACCTACCATTTCTAAAAATAATATTCCATAAATATACAAAATATTTTACTTCTCATGTATAAAATAATGCACAAATTATAGTGAACCTTCTTTTCTTAGTGATATTACGGTATATACTCTATTTAAAAATTATAGAACTTCGCAATTTTGAAAAAATTTAAATTTTTTTTCTTGTTTTCATATACATTATTATTTCTTAAAACTTATGTATTTCTTAGAGAAAAATTATTTTAGGTTCACTACATGCATAATTACTCTTTATAGAAAATAAAATTGGAATCATATTGCAAAATAGTTGTCTTTAAAATGGTACCTAAATGCAAATATATCTCACAAATCATGTTCGTATTCAACTAAGAGAGAAAAAAAACTTTTTTTCAAAAAAATTACTTTTATTGTCCTATAGAATGATTAAAATATGATTATTAGACACAAAAAACCCTAAGCTCAACTTATTTTTTGAAAAGATATATATCACAAAATCAAGGATCTTTGATATGGTATTTCACGAATCCATATCTAAAAGACCCTGGAATCCTTAATCACGTATCATTTGGTTGGGCTTAAGTTTCATTTTTGGTAATTTGAATTATAAATAATTCCTAAAGTAATTAATAGAACTCAAATATCTCATAGTTACGTAGATGTATGATTTTCATGTGGATTATTGTTTAAATTTCCTACATTCATGCTTGGACTAGCGTTCATATCGCTCATTTCACTGCAATCGAACAACCGATAAGTTAAGCGAAAATCCATAACTATTACTTGAATTCAAGAGGAATAGACGAAAGTCTTAAGTTTTTATGATATATATAATACATTCTTGTGTTGAAATCCACGAATTTCTATACTTCGTATTTTTCAATTAAATGGATTCAAGAAAAAAAATTGAGTGTAAGTAAACGTGTGTGTTTTCACTTAAACATTGCGATGGTTTCGTCTCAATGTGATGAGATACTCATTTTACTATTTGATGTTAATTTCTGGGATAAATAAGTACATACAAATGAACATTTAATTTATGATATACATTTATTTATTATGAATAAGCATATGTCTGGAATTGTGTTTATGCCCCATTCTCTACCAAAACCTTGTCGTGAAAATAAAAAAAATGAAAAAAGTGTATGTTATAGATCTGCAGCTACTATTGCAGTATTTATTTTAACCGTAGTATATAATATTTCATTTTACCGAGTTCACTTTAAAGTGCTTGAGCTGTCAGAACCCATACGTGATCACAATGTCTTATATGAAAATACAGATTTGGGAAGAACTAAGGAAATAAATGATAATAATATCAAAGAGTATGATTTTCACAGCCTACATTGCTCAAAAACCCTCTAGTTAAAATTTTCGTTCCTATATATATATATATATATATCCTCTTGAGTTCCAATGTCTATTCTGTTTGACATTTTTATTTTACATGTAGAGAAAAAATTTACAGTTTTATATCCTAAGATTACCATTACATTGGACAGTCCAGTATTGTTACCTATTTAGCAAAACTTGAAATAATTTATCATGATCCTTTTTCAACAGGCATTTAGAAATGGCGGACAATAAAAAAGCAACAATTGATGATAAGTCAGCAGTTTGAATTTAGTTTTATTATACTTTTACATATTTTTTGAATTGAAAAAAAAACTGATATACAATTTCAGATGTGTGAATAATGAAATTATGTTGTATATTGAATCAGTAACATATGTTTTTACTAGATTAAGACCCAATGTCCATTTAAGGGACAATAGACTGACCAAAATTTGTATTTTTTTTAATTTAAAAAAATGCCTGTATGTATATATATATATATATATAATGAATTTTTGTAATTCCAATTACTTGTTTTTTTAGGTGCTGTTTTCGTAAAATCAGTTACCTGCTAAAAAAACCCTCGTTCATCGAAAGTGTACTTAAGTGTTCGCGCAAAACTTAACTTTGTTGGGAAAAATATCAGTATAAATACTGATGCTGGTATAAATACCGATCGTGAATTAGAGAATGGCCTAAACAGACCATATTCCAAATTTCATTCGAATCCGAATATTAGTCCCAGAGATATTCAGAATTAATTGTCATGGTGCCATATACTCTATTACTTCGTGCAAACGATTGATCTGCGAAACATTTGGCTTACTTTTTTAATTTATGATCTTTCCCGTTTTCTCTATGTAATTTTTGCATGAATTATTTTATTAATTTACTGAGTTTTAAAAAGGAAGGGAGGTTTCTGAACTAATATTATTAGTTCAAAAATAAATACAAATTTCACATAAATTTTCTTGTTCTCGAAAACCTGAGATAGATATTTAACAATTGTAAACTAGTCAATGGTCTCTCAAGGATAATCATTTCTCACACATTGTAGTTTCAGCAACAAATATTTCCTAAGCTATTGACGGGAATGGCAGGACATTGTTAATGTACGATTTCAAGATATATGAAATCCAAATATTTTACAATTTTAGAGTATTATAGTGAATTTTTATATGTATTTAATAATTAATATTCTTTAAATGAAAATATACTTTTTTCGATTTTTATTTATTTATTTATATTTAGAATTTGGTATAATATCGATCATTGTAAATACCTTTGAAAATTCTTCATAATAAAATATTTGAGCCATTTTTTAGCTTATAGGAACTCGCTATTTAAATACTAATAACTTGGCAATAATCCCGAGTTATTTCACAGAATAAACTTTAGAATCGAATAATTTCTCCATTACACAAAATATAATAACTCAGTCAAATTGGGAGAACTCAGTTTTATTTTACTTCAGTTTCAGTTTCGAAGAAATATTTGGGCGTAGTCCACATCCTAAACGTTATTTTATCTAGACATTTTTTCCCATCAACTATATGCGTTTTACGAGAACGTTCAACAGCGCCACCTGTCGTGACGACTGAACATGAACTTTTGAGTGAATTACAAGGATTTTGAAATTTAGATTGATTTTAGGATGAAAAATAAAAATTAGCATCATCCGTAAAAAGAAATTTCTTTTTTGGGTGTTAATTAACTATGTTAATTGATCAATACACTCAGACTATAATTTAATTATCCCTTGAGCTTTCAATAGAAATATTTTGTCCAGATGTGATAAAAAAATAAAATTACCGAAGGTGTTTTATTTATTTATTACAGTTGATGCACTCATGACAGTACTAGATCTCGATTGGTGTTACAAGGTAAATGCTTCCTAAAAGCATAATTAGTATATATAACGTTTTAGCAGCTATAACTAAATTATATTTGCTATATATTGATCATAATTTAGAGCACAAAATACATAGTTTCAAAACTTTACTTCTCAGATAATGAAATAACTTTTAATGTATTGCCAAAGTATGCGAAATTTATTGCTACATTTTTCTCTTTTATTTATTCGTAAGTAATTTTAAGACGACGACATAAAAATTCGAGTACATTTAGTTTATATAACATGATTTATAAGAAAAACAACAAAGTCACTTAAGAAAGTTTTTGCATTTAATATTTATCGGGCCGTATTTATAATATAATTATATTTCCACGGAACAGGCCTTTTCCTAAGTATCTTAAGTCCCTGCCCTTCATAAAGAAAATGCACATTTTTGGTTTGCTTTCTCATTTTGTTGAAAAGGGATGTTATATTTAAGTTTAGGGCCAATGCCCGATTATTTTTCTTCGGATATACTAAATCGGCTGTTTTCTTTCATTCTATTTGCTTGAATCGAATGAAATTAGCTTTTCATGTTTAAAGAGGTACATTTTCTATTTATAAGGCAAACTTAAAAGATCAACAGATTTTTTTTCAAAAGAATATCAGTCTCTTGAAATAAATCTTCAGAAAAGAGATTTAAGGTGGAGAAAGGGATTAAATATGTTTAAAAAAAGATTACTGAAGTGTCAGTAACATATTTTTTTAGTTTCTAACCATCTTTTAACCTTCTAGAATGTCGTCTTTAAATAGTTTTCTTTGATTTAATTGATTTTAGTTATTTATTCTTACGACTATTAGTTTCTTTCCAGGTGCAGGATTAGTTAAAGATAAAACTTGATTTACTGAAAACTATTTATGATTCTTACTTATCTTGCACGAATGAAAGATTAATGTATATTTAGTTACGTTATATTCATAATACGGATGAACCATTCATAATTATGATAATATGAATTTTCGAAAGGAAAATGGAGGTCGGACAATGTTCAGTGATAAATTACAATTTCGGTTGAAAGATATTTTCTTGAACAACATAAATACTGCTCCTTCTGTCTGAATGAGGATATTATGTATTATATATATATATATAGGGTGCGATGTCCTACCTAAACCTACGTTCTTTATTTTCTTCATTTTAACTTTTTTTTGCTTTAACCCAATAATCTATTTTATAACTTCACTCAAATTAATCTTCCGACAAACACCTCAAGATATAACTGTAACTGTCGCCTTTTAATTACGAGAAACCACGAAGCGGGGTTAAACATCTAGAGCCTCAGGCGTATAAAAACTGATGCAATCTTTTCTCGCTTTCACTTGTTTCAAACGCCGCTGCTCTGCGCTCCTATGTAACGTCTGCTCCCGATGTTTGCTACATATTCAACTACGATTTAATAATGTAAAATATCGTCCACAGAAATAAGGTTTGCTACTTACAAAAAGCCTGGATTCTTCCCAAAAAGCCTCGACACCAGTTTACGTATTTTGTCTGAAATAGTCGGCGAGATTACTTTTGCTTTCCGTTAAACAATATGTCTGTTGTGATTTATTTGGAGAAAAAGAATACCAAGCATGCAAATGTAGCCTGGGAAAGAAGAACCTGAAAACAAATCTATGTTGTAATGAATAAAAGGCGCCGATGGCTGCCCTGTTAAGTGTACTTTAACCGTACGACTGTTCTAACAAAAGGTATAATAGCGCACTTAAATATCACTGAAAAGAACAGACAGGCATTTCCTTTACAGAGCTGTAGATGGAAGCACCATTGAGGCAGCACGAATGTACGGTGAATGTTTTCCCCACATGCGATTTCCCTTTCCAAAAACGTTTGCACGCATGCATCGGCAGATCCACGAAACGAGATTCTTTCTTGCTTCCCGGTCTGATGCAAGTCATATAAGGATTGCTTACAATTTCTTTTTCTTCCCCTAAGTTACATTTGCATGTATGGTGTTCTTTTTTCTCAATCAATCACAATGGAAATACTGTTTTAACATTTACGGAACTGTCGTTTCGAAACGCCCCTGCGCGTTTGCATTTCATTTTGTACCATGACTTCTTGGAGGAAAATTGTTTACATGGTTATGTACTATCACCTGTTTTCTATGGTAATGGAAAACCAGTAAAGATTTGCTGGTTATACTCGAATCAATGTTAGTAGAAATAGTTAAGAGGTACACAGATTCGAAGACAGTTCGCTCTAAAAAAAAACGAGGCTGTTCTAAGATGAAATTTTTATTATGCTAACATTAAAAAGTGCGTCAAGCGAGTAATTAACAATTGCATTGAATGTATCCAGATAAACAGAAAATGTGGAAAAACTGAAGGAGTTTTGCATCCCGTACCAAAAGAAAACTTTCCTTCAAGAGCTCTTTGCTGTTCTTTTATAGGACCTCTTCAGTCGACAAACAAGAATTATAATCATATTTTTGCTACATTTACAAAATTTGTATGGTTTTATCCCTTTAAATCGACGACTACACAAGCAGCTATGGAAAAATTGAAACTTTAATAAAACGCTTTTTGAAATCAGTAAGAACAATTTCTGACTGAGATCCAGCATTCATACATCGAAAGAATTTATATAATTTTGTAAACAAATTTTTTTTAACACATCATCATCACAAATGGTATACCAGATAGAGAGAATACTGCCAGATAGAGAGAATTCACTCAATCTTGATTCCTGTTCTCGCTAAACTTAGGATTGAAGATATCACGAAACATTATAAACATATTGTCCTTTAAACAGACAACCATCACCGGCGCAACAAGCAGAAACACAAGGAAATTTACTTTTGAACTCTTGACCGGGGTGAAAATGAAGAACAAAGATTCGAGAGTTGCAGACTATTTGTCTGCAACTAATTTAGCTAATTTCACATCCGTAGGGAAATCTCCCTAACCAAAGAAAACGAGATTTATTGCACTTGATCACATCAATTAGATGCTCAAAAATATTTGTTTATGAAAATAAAATGAGCCTCTCACTAGATTCGTTAAAAGTATAGGAAAAAAATTAGAAAATTAAATTTAATTTAAAGGAAATCATTACACACGCACACACACACCTATATATAAAGAGCAAAATTTTATAGACAATAATAAATCCATTTTGTTTAGATATATTGATGACCATATAGTTTTTCAAAATAATTTCAACTTATAATGTAAGCTGAATTTATCATTCTATTTATCGGATATCTGAAAACTGCGTTTGTTATCAAAAATGGTACTTTTGCATATACCCTCATGCTTTCGGTTTGTCGGGTACTTTTCAAAGGATTATTGACACCATTCTCAAACCTATTATTGGTAAATTTGTCTATCTTCTCATATGTCACTATAGCTTAACAACCTTTTAGTGAGCACGCAACCCATCTCCTATAGAGTTTTCACACTATTACAAAACATTGCACTAACAATAAATGAAGACAAAATCATTTTGCACGAGAGGAACTGAAATACCTCGGATTATTAATTAATAAACACGGCGTACAGACCTACCCAATAAGGTCAACTCAGTATTAGAACTAACTAAAAAAAAAAAAAAAAAAATGCGCGCGAAGTTTCTAAACTCTTAAATATAATAAGTTGGTATCAAAAATTCCTTCCCCATTATACGGGAATTATTAAGCTATTGTACGTTTCAAAACGAAAAACTGTTACATTTCATTGGTCTCCTATCGCACCAGAAGCCATCGATTCAATCAAAGCTACTGTAACATCAGTTCCAATATTACATTTATCAGATTTCGGTATCCCTTTGGCAATGCTGGCTCAAAAGGATGAACCGGAAACTTATGCATCGCGAACTTTCGGCAGAACGCAACTGAACGATTATTGAAAGAGAATGTCTCGCTGTTATTTGGGCGCCACAGAAATTTCGATTCTACTTCGGTCATTTACCAATCGCCGTTATTACAAATCATTCTGCTTTAACTAAATTGAATAACGAGAAAAATCTTTCCAGCAGAATGATCAGATGGGCGATTAAATCAGCCGAGAATAATATTAAATGGGAACGTGGAACTGGAAATCAAAACTTGGTTGCAAATATGTTATCTCGAATCCGAGGAGAACAGTCTACGGAATCCTTCATTTCTTGCGGTATAATAAGTTCTTCTGTTTTAAGACTCTAGGGAACAATTAATCCATGAATATAGAGAGGATCAGGAACTGGGGCATATTTATCGATTCCTCGAAAATCCGAAAGCTATATCAGTGAACACAGCTATTTGTGAAAATTGGTTTCAAGATTTTAAATTCATTGTCGGAATTCTTTTTTACGCTCAGTATTTAACTTTGCTGAATGAACTCCCTGTTTATTATATTAAGAATGTCAACTTTGAACGCAGCGCAAGCTACGTCCATTAGATTCCATGAATTATATAGATGAGCAGCGCGGGTTCGACTATCACGGCTGAAGCGGAAGAGCCAGAATTTTACATTGTTGTTTTAACAAATCAGCAGAGCAGTGCATGAGCGACCAAAGCGAAAGAGAGTAAATTTTTCCTCGCACTTCTTTTTTGCAAGGGATTTTTCTCTTTAGATCTCGTGGTATAGGTGTAAAGATTCTTAGGGACTTTAGCTGCAGACATTAAGTCTAGTAGAAAAACAGCTGACATTGCAGGTTGTAAGAGCGCATGATTGCATAAATTATAGTTAAAAAGGAATGGTATCAAGAAATAAGAATGGGTGCCTTACTTTTAAGTGAGAGAATGGAAAATATTATGAAATTAAATTATTATTCAGTGACATTAAATCATACACACACACACACACACACACACACACACACACATATATATATATATATATATATATATATATATATATGTTTGCTCATATATATATATATATGAGCAAAACATCAAATTTAAAATACACAAAATAACACAGAAACTACATAATTAAAGAAATAATTAAAAAAAACTAAAGTAAAACTAATATAGCCGATATGAAAGAACCATAATTAATTAAACTTAAAGACGGAAAAAAAAATCCATTAAGTAACTGAAAACGTACAAAAGAAAGCCTAGTGAAAGAAAAGCAGCAATTCAGAATAATGGAAATAATGTGTAATTATTAATGTTCCATATTTTTAAATGGAATAATGTGTGTTTATAACGTTATTACTGATCAAACCATCACACTTCAGTGAATTACGTTACAATAATATAGGGTAACAAAACAAAAATCGGCAAAATTCAGAAAATCAATCATAGAAAAAAGAAGAAAATAAACATAGTACTTCGGCGTTAGGTGATCTTTTCGCCCCCATGGAGGTAGAGAGAGTTGTTGATGAACTTGGGTGTCTGCAGCGGTTGTTTCGAACTCTGGTCCAGAGGTCCGAAGAAGGAAATTTAACGTTCGCTTTTTGTTGCGCCTTTACCAACCAGGTAAAGAGAGACGATTCCCTCCGACTACTTATTACGGCATTTTAACTTCTGGAGTTGTTGCTGAAGAAAGCCTCTGCATACAAAAAAAAAAAAAAAAGAAAAAGAAAAGAAAAAAAAAATCAGATTCAAATAAACAGCAAAAATAAACATAAATAAATATCTAAAAAAATTGTAAAACAAAAAACAAAAATGTAAAAAAATATATTAATTAAACAAAAAAATCAAAGAAATAAATTATTTAAACAAAAATAAAAACCTACATAAAACAAAATACAAAAAATACCCAAGCCACGTCATTATAAATAGTGTAGAAATTTTTCAAAGATACCTACCAAAAGCTGAAATTAATAATAATTATATAACCACTTCAATAACTATATAAACATTTAAACAAAATGCAAATAAATAGTAAATCAAGCATTACTATAAACAAAGTCTTAAGAATTAGTAAAACATTACAAAGTTCATTCGTAAGCCTACTACTTCTTTCCGTGAAAGAATTCACCACCACAGTGAACAGTGATTGATTGATTTAAAAGAAATCATACCAATAAATTCGATTTAAATAAAACAAAACAGTTTTTACTATTAAGATTAATAATCAAACATTAAAGAAAATATATAAAAAAAACAATATCAAACATACTTAAAACACAAAGTTAATAATAGATAAGAAAAGATAACATCTTAAAGAATTAAAATTAGCTCAAAAAAAGTTGAAGGAGATTCATCAACCGGATTAAAAAAGCATATTTATTCAAAAAGTAATTAAAATTTACAAAAGAGAGAGGGAGAAATGGAGAAAAATAGAAATAGTAACAAACAAACAAAAAAAAGATATAGAGAAAAATATAGAATCAATATACAATAGAAAAATATCTAAAAAAGACATAGATATAATTTTTAAACACACATTTACAATTTTTATATTTTAAATTTCTTTTTTAAGAAAAACTAATAGAATATTCAGCCTTTGCACATGTTATATAGAAATTATTTATGTTATTTTAAAAATTAACTAATTTGATAATTCTGATTAATTAACAATATAAAATATTTCTAAAAATATTTATGCTTAAATTATGATCAAAACAAAGCCCTTTATTAATATGGAAATAGTAGTTATCTTTCTTGTCATGAATATCCCATTATTAATTTTTTTTAATTAACATCTAAGAAATCTGTTTCATGAGAATTTATATTGGTTTAAATCAAATTTAAATATGTAGGATATAGAATGATAAGTCAGGTATATAATCTATTTTAGAATTACCTTGGAAAACAATAAGATCATCTATATATCTAAATAATTTGAAATTATTGTTATCTTTAAATTCATATTCAGAAAAATGTAGATAAATATTAACTAAATTTTGCTAGGTGGATCCCATTGAGCTTTACCATTTATTTCCTTATAGTGCTCTCCTTTAAAGTTGTTTTTGAGTTAATTTTAATTCTTACAGATGTTGTCTCTTCTTATTTATTGTTAACTTTTTTTATATGTTTAATATTGTTTTTTTAAATATTTTCTTAAATTTTTGGTTATTAATCTTAATATTAAAAAAAGATTTGTTTTATCAAACCTAATTTATTAGAGTGGTTTCTTTTAAATCTCCTTAAGTTCATGGCTTAAGGTATGAACTTTGTAATGTTTTATTTATTTTTAAATTTATGATTATAGTAATGTTTGTTTCATTATTTATTTGCATTTTGCAATTCCCCTTTGGGAAAAGAAAAAGGACTACTTCACCGCTAAATGCGATATCGCCGAGAAAAATAATATTTCCGCATGATCCCAGCTTAAAAGAGGACCATCTTCTTCCTTATACCCTCCAAAGATAACCAAAAAATCACAATACGAGTTACGTTACCGCAAACTGGAAGCACAACTTCCAACAGCCAACGACCTCTCTAGTGTAAACATCCCCAAATACAACAGCATATATGGATATTGCTACATTCCTGCAATGACGCTTCTATTCAATATTACTCTAAAAAGATGAAAGATATTTACAGAGGTTTTGTTGGATACCGAGGAAGAGTTACGCATTGGCCCCGATCTTGGCAACAAACTTGGCGACTTGAGCGACAAAATAATTCTCGGAAATGCTCAACTTCTTTAATATCTCTATCAGGAGAGAAGTCGCGGATTCATCCAGAATTTTCTCTTTGACTTTCCAACTGGTTGGGATTGCTAAAAATTCTCAGAGGAAATTAGATGAGCAATTTGCTATTGAAGTGCAAACAATCCCTTTGGAATTTTGTCATATTGTGAGTTAATAGGCTGGTGGGCTGAACTTTATTGAAATCTCTTTTATTGTTATTAATAGTGATTATCTATATATTTGTGTTGCTGATCTGAATAAGTATTGTTTTTTCTGTTATGCTGATGATCGGTGAAATTTCTTGTACCTGTGCTTTTTCTTCTTTTTCTGAATATTTGTGAATAAAACGCTGTTCTAGATTATCCTCCTTAATGGACTGTTTTCAACGTACACTTACAGGATGATGCTTTTATAATAATATTAATACTCAATGTGAGTAATTTAAAGGCGTGTATTTAATACATAATTTAGTAACACCATCTTTCGTTATCTGGCCTAGAATTCAGTTCTATGATGGTTAAGAGAGTTGTGATAGCACAATACAATAAAATATAAGAAAGATAAAATGGTTGAAGAAGCAGGATACTTTTACATAAGTAAAAGAAGTGAACCGATGATATTGTTGCCACAATCCTTAATGAAGTCAAAAAAATTGTACAAAGAATAATTAATAAGATTTCTTAATTCTTAGAAAAAAGATTTGGAGAATGAAATTAAGTGTCCCTTTTCTGTCTGAAATGCAGTTTTCCAGACTAAAATACGATTAAGTGCCCTTTACGACGAGAACTTCGAGATCAATGATAAAGCACGCTCGAGCACGCTTAGCATTAAGCTTTCTGCGGAATTCCCATTTGTTAAAAGAGCTCATGAAAGCGCATAGGGAACAGAATATTAGTGTTTAATAAACAGTACATTCAAAAAGAAGATTTGCGACTAAAAATTAATAAATATTTGAAGACTTTAACATCCGTAAACAGGGGTTGAAATGTATGTTAAATGGAGCTCAAGAATCTTTCAAAATTAGAAAATAATTAAAGGATGTTCTTTTTTTTTTTTTTTTTGACTTAATGAAAATCAACAAACTTCAATTTCATCTATTCTGAATCACGCCTTGAATCAAAGTTATTACATTTGTTAAAATTTATTAAGGATATTTTTTCAGATTTCGAACATCAGATTTTATAGAATTGTTTGTTCATTGTATTCCAAAGAAAATTAATAATGTTCGTTTATAAATACAAACCGAGTCTGAATCCAATAAAAATAGCTTTTCAGACTGTAGCATCAGTTGTCTACAAGAAAATCAGAACTTTTTATAGACAACTGATGTTCCTTTCATTACAATTTTTCCCTTTATTTGAAAAATAAGTACTAACACTTCTTACATTTACTTCATTGCTAGAGGATGATTGATTAGATATCTTAGGTTTGAATCATAAAAAAGGAGGTTCATTAGATTAAATTATTGATACTATAGGTTACATATGTATATGAGTGCGTGCATGTGTGGAAATGCGTAGAGAGTTGAAATATTTTCAAGAATAAAATTTAAAAAAATACTGATAAATTACTTTTATTTGATTTTATATGCAATTATGAAAGAATGTAAATAATTGATTATTCAGATTTTATACAATTTCAAATATAAATAATAATTAGAACATATATGATAAATAATTACTAAATAGATGATATGTAGAGTATATAATATAAAATCACAGAAATTGATGTTATTAATGTTTCAACAAAAATAACAATGAAGATAATTAATTAAATAACATGAAAAATGCAATAAATATTAAATATAATAATTATATTACCCTAGTATGTAAAATTAATTGTATATTCATATACATAATAATTATATTTCTTAAAATATATTGATTTTACGTAAATTTCTGAAAAATGAGCTGTGAACTATCAAATCAAATGCGATCTCTTTTTAATCTGGAAAAGGAGCTTTACGTCATGTGCAACCAGGACCGTTTCTAGCGGCAAAGCCACCTTCATGCCATTGAATTTCAACCGCCCTGTCATTCTGCAATACATTCCTTCGTTTTCTAAACCACAGTGTATTTAAAATTTTAAAAAAATACTTCCTTGATGTCAAACAAAACTAAAGAAAGCTTCTTCGTAAGTAGAAAAAGACTTGATCTACACATTTAACGTAATTGTTATTTATATTTCGGAGGTGTGATTATTACATAACGAAATTGACTTTGTTATATTAGAAGTACGAATGAGCCAAACGCCAGCGACCTACAGTGGTTTAGCGTGAAGCGTTCTATGTAGAACGCAGTATCCCTCGTTTCTATAAGAAAATCCGAAAAACTTGTAGTCTTCGTTCGTATTAGAATTTTTTTTTTTTTATTTCGTTGGAAAAATGATAAGTGAGTAACGAATTGCGAAATTTCACATGAAACTTTTAAGAACCGCTTCTGAAACTTATCATTTTTGGAAAAAAGTGCATGGCAATGAATGTTTATCGCGTACACGTGTGTCTGAGAGGTTTAAGCGTTTTCAAGATGGCCGAGAAGACGTTGAAGATTACTCACGCCCGGGTCGTTCTCTCACGTCAAAAATGGATGACAATATCGAATAAATAGGTAATCTGGTACAATCTGACCGTTGGTTAAGTATTCATGCGATTGCTGAGACTTCAGGAATTGACAAAGTATCTGTTCGGCAAATTTTTCCATTAAGACAATGCGCCGGCTCATTCCACATTGACTGTCCAGAGATTTCTAGCCAAGTACAGCATCCCAGTGTTAGACCATCCACCTTTATTCACCGGATCCTGAGCCATTCTACTTTTATCTGTTTACTAAGGTGAAATCATGAAAAAAGGAACAAGATTTGAGTCCTTTGAAGCTGTTAAATAGAAAACGGCGTGCGTCCAGAAGGAGCTGAGAGAAGATTTCCAGCACTGTTTCGAACAATGGAAAATTCCCACAGAGCGTTGTAGGACTAGAGGAGAGGTGTACATTGAAGATGATAATAAGTAAATACTCGAAGGACATCAAAATAAAAAAAATTACAGCGTCAGCCTCGTTATTTAATAGCCACACCTAGTATTGTGTGACAAATTTAATTCATCAGTAAAATTCCGAATACAAAGGAGTGCTTATTATACACTTCTATTTTTTTTTTGAAAAAATGTCGTCTCATATTCTCGCAAATGCAAAATTTAACAAAAGTTTCTCTACATCGCACCTGTGAAAGATATTTTTAATGAAAGCAAAATATGAATAAACATTAAGTTAGTAATATAGCAAAACAATTTTAAAAGTAAGCGTTTATTATTAAATTTAGTAGGAGTATTAACTATTTAGTAATAAAATGAGGGTGCTGAAGATTTTTGCGAAAATTCTCGGAAGATGAATTTCATGAAAGGAACACTTGACGTGATATTCAATGAAGTTATCCACTTGAAGCTGTACAAGTTTGTCAAAGCACTTTTAAAAATGTTCCTGTTAATCATGCCAGAATTCTGTTATGAATCAAACGATAATATGGTTTGAAAATGTTTGACCGTTAACTCTAACATATTACAAAAATTACAAAAGTTAATGCAATTATGATTCCAAAAGCAATTCATAGCTGACAATTAATTTTGACTACCTCTTAATATGACTTTAATAAAATTAGAGGTGAGTTGAAATTGATGAGCCAAAATTTGAATTTAGAAAATATCACAGAGACCATAAAGTAATATAGTTTTTTCGTTTCTGATCTTGTGGGGACAATTTTGTAAAAGAGAGGATTTGCTAAGTTCCAGTTGATCAAATAAATAAGAATACATTAGAATAATAACATTGCATTAAATAAACAGTGGTATTGATATAAATAAATGTGTTCATAAAGAATTGTCCATTCATTCTGATTGGTGATGATACTATAATGAACTAAAGGAATACATTAACAATCGTTGTAATGTTAACCATTCTACAAACATTATAAATCCTATTGATCGAACTCATATCAACACCATTAAAGAAAATTAAGGAAACATAAAGAATTCAATTTATTCTCTATCCCCCCCCCTTTATTGTTTGTCTTCTCATTATGGAGAGAAGACTAAGGATATTTCCAAAAAATTTCAGATTTCAATTTTAAAACCAAACAGCTAATAGTTAGGTTATTACATGCATTAATATTATATTTCAACGAAATAAACTGTTTAATTAAAATGGCCCTTTTCTTGTTTTCTTACTTGCAAGTTCGTCAATAATGCCATCTAAGTTAATTTCTTCTGACAAATATTTCTCAATTGCAATTAAACCCAAATTACTCAAATACTCTTGGTACATTCATGATCTTAAATAAGTTGTAATAATTTTTAGCTTAGCGAAATTATTTTCCCCAGTTGCAGCTGCTTTTTTCAGGGTTAAAAATATTCTCAAGGAAAAGTTTAAATGATGAAATTAAATTATTTTTTTCAATAATTCCAAATTTTAAAGGATCGATAATATCCTTATTAATGATTGTGTCCATCATTAATTCATTGCACTAGTCACATCATTTTCATTCCTAGATATTGAATTGCCAGTGGAAACTTGTTAGGAAGCATCAAAATCTACACAAGATTTTTTTAAAGTCATAATCGAACATATTCCTGAATTTAGTTACGAACTTAAATAATATGTAACATTCATTTAACGAGATATATCTTTCTTGTGTTTAGAATTCAAAGCAGTATCCATTGTTGGGAAGTAAAAATTATTGTAAATAATAGTTTTGGATCTTCGATCTATTTATCAGTGCATTCATAATCGAAAAGACGAGTTTTTTTCCTGTGCTGTTTAATGGAAAACTCTATGTTAATATCAAGATTAGTCGCTTCTGATTCATTAATATATTTATTAAAGGCTAAATGAATTTAGGAAATCTATATAAATTTAGGAAAGAGATAATTTTACTGATCAGTTTGATGGATTCATAAATTGTTGATGTTCACGCACACATCCAAATAAACGGTTTCTTTCTTTTAATCACACACAAAAATTAAGTCCATATGTCTCTTTTTAAATTCCTACTATTAGCTCACACTCTCGCTATATATATTTATATATCTTGTTCAAATTATCAATCGTTAATAAAATACTTTTTATTCATCCATTCAAGTTCAAATACATTTTTTAAACTTGTAGTGCATGACATATATAAAAATGACTTGAGAGATATGAGAACTAAATGTGCAGCAAGTTAATATAGTTTTTTCAAATATTAATTAATTAATTAAATTTAATTGGTGAAAATGCCGTTCCCCCCAACCCCTTGGGGGTTTTTCAAAAATTTCCAAACTTGGGGATTTTTTTTTTTTTTTTTTTAGTTGAACGTTAACTCCTCGAGTAGGACCAGGGTAGCCACATTTGGCAAAATACCGTCAAATAATTTCTGTCACCAAGGGTGGTTGAGCTAAACTGTATTCCAACCATTTAATTTACCGGATGAATTAAGAAACAAGCCAATGCTTCTGCTGTGTCATTTGTCTTGCAATGGCAAAGTTGGTAGATCGTCGGCGTAGAATTTTCATGCCTTCGGATCGAATCTCGTCGAAACATAAAATTTTTTTATTTGATTTTCAAATAATTAATTTTAGTTTTATAAGGGAAAAAAATCTCTTATATAAGTTATTTAGCAGGATATAAATTTCGGAATAAATACCATCAGTGACGAAGCGTGTATATCGCTGGAAAATTTTTTTCTTTTGTCACTTAATATTATGATTCTGTCATGTGTGTATATACATATTTATATTAATTGTAATTGTTTGATAAAAATTAACTAAAATAAAAAAAAATTTGTTGACCTAAGTAGGAAATAGACAATTTTTTTTTATATCACTTGTTATATTTATTTCTCGACACATTCACATCCACGTAAGTTCTTCACTCGCTCGCAATACAACTAACACTGAATGTTTTTTTTTTTTACATTTCGCCGCAAAAGGGCTATTCATAATGAATGGCTGTTCGGAACAGTTGACTTAGGGGATTACTTTCTCTGAAGTCATTTTTATTAGCTTATTTAAACTTTTTTTTTATTTCCTCCTTTAATTAAAATTTTAAAGGGCTTATTGCTTTCATTGTACTCTCCAATCTAATCCCACTAATAGATTGTAAAATTAGCATATTTACATTAGTTTTAAAAATGTTCCATCTACAAGTAGGCGCATTAAAAACGAATACAATTCTTGGACAATACTGAAGAATCCAACAGTCTCAAATGTTGTCTTGACCGCATCATTCACCACCAATTTTAATGAATGATATACACAAGATATACATATAACTCTTTAATTAATTATACATATAGCGTATACATATACCTTAAGAATTGATCAATTCTATTTTGCTGACCTCCTTTTTCCCCCTTGATATTGGAACCATTAACCTGACCACGTAAATCTTGTTTATCTAAATCATAACTAACTAATTATACTTTGATAAAATAGCTATACAATACTGCATCCAGAATAGAATAAAAACCTAGGAACAACTTTTTAATTTCAATAAGAAATGTATTCATATAAAAGCAGTTCTGGCTAGAAATGAATTTATGCTACGTGACTTGAATCTGACGTACAGTCTAAAATAACTGAAATCCGAGCCTTGAATTTTTGCTTTTATTAAGTTAACTAGTAGAATAATAATTTTGTTTTGGAAAAAATGGTCAAGGTAATAAGGCATGTGACTTTTTTAAATACTTTTTTTGTAGATCATTACTATGAGTTGAAAACCTTTTTATGGCTTTTAGAAAATTCCCACTACTCTTTTCTTTTAATATATCATATTTGCCTTTTATGGCTAAAAATTGTCCCGCTAAAAACAGAACAATCGCAATGGTTCTGATTATTATATCGTTTTTTCTCCAATTCAAAATATCGTTGACACTCACAAATGTCGATAACATTTTCATTAATTCCTTTTTTAAATTTATTTCATTTCTTATTATTTAGCACGTGTCCAATGCTTGATTCATATCGGGATAATTGAACTGCTAAGTATTATCGGAAAAACGGTCAATAATAACAATGACAAAAACTGTAGAAAAAAAGCACTGAACAGTAAAAATATTTCGGATTAATGTACCACTAATTTGAGCTACCACAATCCACGTGTTGTGAATTGCCCCTTTTTCTTTGAAGCCATTTGCGATGAAAAGACGAGCTTGCGTTTTGATTAGGGTGGCTGCGGAGGCATTCTATACTCGGCCGCCTTCGTGCTCGTACGCTCTTCACACCCTGTAGGATCGCCCATGTGTAGGCAAATCAAGTTGTTTGGGCAGAATAAATTTTCTGAAAATTCCTTCAGCTTAGGATGTAATTTGTTGTGACTCGACTGCAAATATCTTTTTCAGTCGAGTCATAACAAACTCAAACAGCTCAAAAATATAATTTCGAAGAATCATTGATGTGGAAAGTTGTCACTCAATTAGGGGCTGGACAGATATTGACATAAATATCAAGCTGGCTAAATATTCCGTGACAAACAGCCTTTGCTTATTTGTTAATTTTGAGATTTCGGAACTGTTGTTAGAAATCCTAGAATAAAATTTAGAGAAATAACAATTGTTGGTCAAGATTACTATTACAAGATTACTAAAGCTGGCGTCAATAAAAATGGGACAGTTTTCAACAATGATCGAATTGAGATTAATTTTAATATCTAATTCGTATCAACATTTGAAGAGAGAATCATACATTCGAATTTTTCTTACTAGAATTTGAGAACACAACCCGTACGACATTCAGATTGTATGGGACAGAGTAAAGACTGTCAGACGTATTCCTTTTTACGGTGTTTTAGAAAAGATCAGTCCAGAGACATCAAAATAAAATGTGTGAATGCTACATAAGTTTAGCTTCTTATGAATCTACCTTTCTTTCTAAGGAAGATTAATAAACTATCAGGAGCACAGATTTGTTTGAAGAATTTTTAAAGCAAACGCTTTGATCAAACAAATTGACCCTTAAAGAATTTTGATTTGATGACAGTTGAGAATTTATGGAACATCCTCAATAGAACAGTTACATAGTGAACTCCTTCTCCCAGAGATTACATAGTCCTGCAGATCACAATAAAGGAGGGGTAGTTTATGCTGTCGATAACCTTAATAAATTTAGAGAAAATGAAATTGTAATAACTGTGGCGACTACTCGCAAATAACCAATTCAGTTTGTAGTTCCTCTCACTTTCTGACAAAGACATTCAGCTGTTAAACGCAGCTGTTACTTTTGAGAAAGGAAAGACGAAATGTTTGCCTCGCATGAACTTTGAGGGTTAAGGTCAAGGTTTGTCCTTCAGAAATCAATTCTCTTGAGAATCAAAACTCGCCTACATCAGATCTCCCATACTATAAATGTGATTCCTGGGAAACAGAGGATTAAAAGGTAAATTATTATTTAAACTATAGCCTTTTAATAGCAAATATTATATTAAGTGAAGAAGCGTGACCAAATTTATTTCACACAAAAATTCCGAGGAAGAAGGGGCGGACTGAGATCTCAAAAACGTTCACAAGATCAGAAATGTTGACATATAGTTTTGAAAATAGTTATTAAAATTAATTTAGAAATAAATTAATGTGAAAGACAATGTAATATTCATTTATTCTGTAGAAACCAGAACATACGCAAATAAAAGTTAGGGAATATTGCATTCTCAAAACTCCGCATTGCTCTTTCCAAATTAATCAATATTTACACAAATCTCTGTGCTACATTTTATTTTAATGTTTCGTTATCACATGCACTCGTATGCCCTTACTTCTTATACTTCGTGACGTTGGACTATTCGAGATTTTTTCTTCACTAGCCTCGGGGACTTTTTGTAATTGGAATTGCACACAACTACAGCTTCTTGCCAAGCAAAATGAAGAGTGATTAAGTAAATTAGATGAACGTAAGATTTGCAATGAAATGAATTGGAGATAGCAATATAAAATCGAAACAGAATTTAAAGTTAAGAGAAGGGAGACAAATGTTAACGATAAAGTGATGACGTTTGTAAATTGGAGTGAATTATTGTAATTAATCATTTGGATTAGATTTAGTTGGAAGTGACTCCTGATTAGGATGATAGGAGTCAAATCTGCTATAATCGCGAAGTGTTTGAAGCGGAATGACTTGGTAAGACTTTATTATTTGAACATAAACATGGATTAGCTGAGTTAAGAAGGATTCGGGAGTATCTCTCATATGCTTTAATATATAATAAACTGCATTATCTTTCTCTTACGAATCTTCAACTGGAATTTTGAACTAATTGGTCATTTAATTTGACTTTAAGATGGCTGTGAAGTTATATGAACAGAATGAAGGAAGTACGCGATAACTTTAGTTTGTTTTTATAATTCATGATACTACTTACGACCATGAGACGAGAACAATACATTTTTTATTAATATTTTTATACAGACATTTTTATGCATATCAATATAACTTATGGCGCCAGCATGTCTGTAGTGATACTTATTATTACAGGTACTACTGTAGTTATTATCTTGTACATTAAGTCACCCCAAAAATAACTCTCTGGCCTCCCGCCAATGGTTTATTGAAATGCTTATTTGGGTTATTCCCAATTTTACTCATTATAATCCATTGATAGAAGGTTCAAAATTTAATAAATTTCAATATAATTATTTTTATTGTGCTGAATTATTTTGTAATTCCGATTTTTACTAACAGGGAAATCAATCATAATCACAGGATTTACTCGCAGTAGAATTGAACAGGCATTTTCTGAGTTTCGGCAGAAACGACTAATTATCCAATTTCATCACTTCTTTTTATAAATAACGAGCAAGAATAAGGGAGAATGTGCTCAAAATGCAACAAAACTGTACCGAATCCAAAGATTAAAATTCATATCTCATTTTATATGCTGTATTGTGAACCATTTTTTTTCAATCATAAGTTTTTTAGTTTAGTTTTTATTAACGTCGCACTAGAAGCAACACGAGGGTTATTGGCGACGGACCTCATAATTTTGAACCTCGATCAAGTGACGACGACAATACCTGAGTTGGCATCCCCCTCCTAACTTCCAACACTACGCCAACGGGAAGACTTTGGGCCCCGACAGATTTAACGTGCATCAGCCCCGGTTACACGGCGGGTCTTTAGTGGCCAAGGCTCGAACCCGCGACTCAACGAAAACCGCCGACTCAATCATAAGTTACAATACATAGAAAAGAGGGGAGTATTGTAAAGTTTTAATTATTATCTTTAAATAACCGACACACACACACACACACACACACACACACACATATATATATATATATATGGATAAATTTTATTCGGTATATTTATTTATCCTTTTTTACATAATACTGTAAATTACATCTATTAATGTTGATTGGTTTTGTTTCACGAAGGTGTAGATAGAAGTAACCCATAATATGGAGAAGATAAGTTCAGTCTGCTAAATTCTACAATAAACAGCCTTCGAAAGCAAAGAAATGACGGGAGAAATGTTTTATACTGGATGGTGGCAATGTAGAGACGTCTTAAGAATAATAAATTAAAATTAAGTTTCCATTTTGTTTATTTTTAGAAAGAATTAAAACTTTACGATAGTCCGGTTTGATAATTAAAACTTAACGTAAATGTGGGTTACTTCTCTTCTTGGCTTCCTGAAACCAAACACAAATCAACATGAATACCTATAATTTACAACAGTTTGTACATATAAGGATAAATTAATATGTGCAGAATAAATTTTATCCAAATATCTCATTTTTTTTCTTAGTACAGTAATATCTCTCAATAAGGGGCACACACCGGACCAGATATTTTGTCTCTTTAATAAGAGATAAATACATATACTCAAGGGACCGAGATCAACCGAATTGTCCCTTATGTAGAGATGTCCCTTATAAAAGGTACTATCGTTTTACGATATCCCCTCGTACAATATTGTGCGGCTTGTAAGTGAACAGATAGGGATGCAGAGAAATATTTTAGGGTATCAGTTTTGTGTACTTGAAAAATGCATAAATATTGAATAGTATTTTACTGGAGAGAGATTAACAAATAATTTTTTGACTCAAAGTACGTAAAATTGTTTTACTTTGAAGTAAATTTGTTTTATTTTACTGATAGTTATTCGGCAAAAAATTGTCACAAAAATTACATTACGTAATGAGGCAAAATTACGAAATTCAAGCCAAGTATCATTTTGTTGAAAATTTTTTATTGTTTTCATAGATTTGTGGAGGAGAAACATTTGTGGTGAATTATATTCGTTGTGAGTAAAAGACTAAGCAATGATCATCCAAAACGCTTAACAAGTTTATTCAATCTTTGAATAATCAAAATCAAAATTAATTAAATTTATGTGAAGCGATTAAGGTAACTCTACTCAACTAAATACAGAAATGAAGATTACTTATCTTGAAAACACTAAACAATTTGATTCGATGCAAGTCGTGTTCTAGCCACGGGATCCGTGTCAAGTGCTCACATTCAATAGCTCTTCTTACAATGCTCTAACCCGTATCGCGTACCTCTATGACTGCCTCTAATTTCTGCATCTCCTAAATCTTATTTACTACACTTCTTTTTTATATAGTACGGTGCATTTACATATATCATGGTTTGCTGGTAATTGATCTCAATTTCTTAAAACGCTCGTAAGAAGATGTATTGTAAATTGAGTACAATAATATGAATAAGTAAAGAATGGACATTGCTCAAAGTTTTTTTTTTTCTTTACATATAAGAATTGAAAAATAATTTAAATACATTCCTTATTTACGCTATAATTTATTACACAATATTAATGACATTTATAAAGCACCAAATGCAAGTCCGTTTTTAAAAATAAAAACACTTAATTTGAATTATAATCCAACAGCAAATAGTTCTCACACAAAAAACAATTGTGATTGATTATTAACGTCGTAATGAGAAGGAACAAGAAGGCTAATGGCGACAGACTTCATAATTTGGAGCCTCAATCAAATGACCACCAAGCTACCGCGGCCACAAGAAAACGACAAATCTAAACGCTCCAGTAAAGTTAGACATATAATATCCTTAATTATACATATATTTCTAGTATCCAAAGCATAATGAACTACTTCGAATTTTTCCAACTCGAGAGATATCATATTCCTAAGATATTCTTTTGAAAACTTTCTTTTCATATTTTAAATTTATTATTTTTATCCTATACTTCTCGTTTACGTATATACCTAAATTTCCCCATTGGCTCGCGTTCTATGTCCAATATCTTACCTCCTATACCTTACCTGTAATTCTAAATGATCCTTCTCTTAAAAAACAGTTTAAATAATTTTTATGGCGTTGGACAAAAGATTAAGTTTCTTGTTTAATATTTTAATTCTAAATAATTCTTTACTCTAAATAGTGATTCTCTCCGCCAAGTTTTTCCTGGGTCGCTTGATCAATAAGAGTGTATTTCTAACAACCTCACTTTCCTGCTGCCCCTACTAGCTGTCAGTATCGCTTGAGCTGTAAAAGAGTAATATATTTATCGCCCGCGAGCTGATTACAGTTAGAGTGCCTAGCTACGGTCGTGACCCCTACAGGACTTCATCGTACGGTTGTGCGGATAAGCCACTCACAGTACATTGAGCTAGCCATCAAGCTCAGATAATAAACTGAATTTTAATTTTTAACTTATCTAAAGTTTAAGTACACAATATATATATAATTATAGAAAATCAAATCAATTTTAACTTTTACTAATATTTTTGATGATAAGGTATTTCCAAATTTTAAATAAAGTATGATATAAATAAATTTTCTTTTCCTTAACTTCCTTCGCCCAAGATGGATAATTTAGAGAAGGTATGTCCAATCCAAGATACTTTGTGGACCGCTTTGGAAACGCATTTTATTCCTGCGGGCCGCATTATGTATACAAAGGGATTATAATTAAAGCTCAACCTCTTCCAAAAGCTTTAAATAAGAACCGCTGGTTCAGAATGACTTGAATATACGCAAAGAAAGAGTAAAAGGTTTGGTAAAAGAAGGGGGGAAGTTCAAGTTTTAGCAATAGATGGTACTTTACATGTTATAAAGCATTCATGGGTTCGGGTACTAGTGACATTAGTAACTTAATGCGAAGGTCATTGCGTGGGTTTGTTACAATCCAACTACACAAGGTGCTTTGTAAGCGCTGGAATGTAAAGGATAATGTAATAGTCTGGTTGTGCTTCGATGATAGACACTACACAGACACCCCAGAGAGATACGGGAACTTAGGCATGCGACCTGTTGTGAGTATCCCGAGTATTTGAGTAATATGCCATTGTAATAAAGTCATTGTATAAGTATTGTAACAGTGATTAAAGTGAGAGTTAATTGTCAAAAATTTAAAACCAGAATTAAAGGATACTATTACTAATAGGTTTCAGATAAAACCAGCAGTACTATTTAATATTCATGACTTTAATGGTTTTTAATTGATAAAATAAATGAATAAAACAACGATTTCTAAGTCATTTGGTGGTTGTGACACTCTTAGTTTAAAACCCATTCACCAAGACAAGGTGGTAGCACATCAGACACGAAAATTTTAACCGGTTTTCAGTTGTCCTGAGGCCAACAACCGTAGAAAAAGCAACAGTGAATTTGATTTTTAACTGTCCTGAGGACAAAAACCAAGAAAAAAAGCAACAGGACAGATAAAGGTAATACGGTGCAGGTAACAGGAACGAAGAACCTGTCCCCTCGAAAAGAATAAGCCTACAATAAACGACGCCATAAGTCCGCACCACACAGTTACTTTTAGAGAATGAAGATATACTGGCAAATGTCCGAACGGATTTTCCGTTGCTTTTATTCCACAATTCTAAGTATTGACTTACGTATCTGTGGATTTGGAAATGTGTTTTATCTGTCCCCAAAAGTGTTCCATGGTCCTTTACTGCCTACCTCCACGCAAGCCAAAAATTCTAGGACTAAGGTTTGTTGCACTGGCAAATCAACTGGACGCGAGCCCAGAGCATGGATAATTTTGTATGGATAGCAATGTTGGATGTTCCGTAAAATTTTTTACGCACCTTTCTCATACGGATTTCTAACGATCGAGAAATTCCTCTTACAATGCACGTACTGCTCGTCGCTTCCTCCACTGCCGTGGCCACATTCTTTAATGGTATTGAAGCAATTGTTTCCTTCTTCGGTCTTCAAATTTTTAAATCATATTCTACAGACCGTTGGCAGATATCGGACTTCAGCCTTTATTCAATTTAGTTTAGTTTAATTTTTATTAACGACGCACTAGAAGCAACACGAGGGCTATTGGCGACGGACCTCGGTCAAGTGACGAGGAGGATACCTGAGCTGGCACCCCTCCCTCTCCTAACTTCCACACCACGCCACGGGAGGACTTTGGGCCCCGACAGATTTGACGAGCATCAGCCCCGACTACACGGTGGATCTTTGGCAGTCAAGGATCGAACCCGCGACTGAAAGAAAACCGCCGGCAGCCTTTATTCAAACCCTGTAATGTTTGGAACTTCTTTGAAGCTATGACTGCACAGTCGTATTGTAAAATAGCTTCACGAGCAAAGTACCATAATCAGTTTCTTAGACGCAATATGAGAGAAACGGCCTGTAACCCACATTTTTAAAACAAATATAACTCGTGTTGCGCATGGCTTGTTCCTTTGAATATTTTGATATGTAAAACGCCATCTATTACAAAAAATTTTGAACTATTGTTTTTTCTTTTGATATTTTTCGTTTAAGTCAAATTTCAAATCATACTGACCAGAAGTTTTTTGAAAGCTGATTTTTAACAGTTATCACCTTGTATACATTTAATGAATTCGATTTATCACCGTCATATTAATTTTGGTACTTGGTACCAATTAATTTTGGTACCAATCTAAATTATTCCGTTAAAAACAATTACTACCTTCACTGTTGAATCACGGAAAGCGGCTATTCCTAAAGTGTAGAAATTAAAAAAAAAAAAATAGT